>JASEVX010000001.1:33742977-34273093 GCA_031761405.1 Serripes groenlandicus | reverse complement strand
GACAGACAGACAGACATACAGACAGAGAGAGAGAGAGAGAGGGGAGAGAGACAGAGAGGAAAGAGACAGACATATAGAGAGATACAGAGAGACAGAGAGAGAGAGAGAGACAGAGAAACAGACAGACAGAGACAGACATAGAGAGACAGAGAGGGACATAGAGAAAGAGACAGACATATAGAGAGACAGAGAGATAGAGAGACAGAGAGAGAGAGACAGACAGACAGACAGACAGACAGACAGACAGACAGACAGACAGACAGACAGACAGACAGACAGACAGACAGACAGACAGACAGACAGACAGACAGACAGACATACAGACAAACAGATAGACAGACAGACAGACATATACAGAGACAGACATATACAGAGACAGACATACATACAGAGACAGACATACATACAGAGAGAGAGAGAGAGAGAGAGAGAGAGAGAGAGAGAGAGAGAGAGAGAGAGAGGCAGAAAGAGAGAGAGAGAGAGGGGGACTTAGAGAGAGACAGACATAGATAGACAGAGATACAGTGAGACAAAGAGACCCAGATAGAGAGAGAGAGAGAGAGAGAGAGAGAGAGAGAGAGAGAGAGAGCGCAGAGATAGACAGAGACAGATAGTCAGACAGAGAGAGAGACAGACAGACAGACAGACATACAGCAAGAGAGACAGAGAGCGATACAGAAAGAGAGAGAGACATATATAGAGACATACATAGACATACAGAGACAGATAGCGATACAGAAAGAGAGAGAGACATATAGAGAGACAAACAGAGACATACAGAGACAGAGAGACAGACAGACATGAGAGAGACAGATAGAGAGACATACAGAGATACAGACAGAGAGACATACAGACATACAGAAAGAGAGACAGAGAGCGAGACAGACAGACAGAGACAGAAAGAGAGACAGAAAAATATATATAGAGAGAAAGAGACATATAGAGAGACAGACAGAGACAGAGACAGAGACATAGAGAGAGACAGGCAGACATATAGAGAGACAGAGAGAGTCAGACATACAAGCAGAGAGAGTCAGACAGACAGACAGACAGACAGACAGACAGACAGACAGACAGACAGACAGAGACAGAAGAGAGACAGAGAGAGAGAGAGAGAGAGACATACATAGGGAGACAGACAGACAGAGATATATATATATATATATAGATAGATAGACAGAGACAGTCAGACAGACAGACAGACAGCAAGAGAGACAGAGAGTGGGACAGAGAGTGAGACAGAAAGAGAGACATATAGAGAGACAGACAGACACAGAGACATACAGAGACAGTCAGACAGACACAGATAGAGACATACAGAAAGAGAGACAGACAGCGAGACAGACAGAGATGGACAGATAGAGAGAGAGAGAGAGAGAGACATATATAGAGACAGACAGAGAGAGTCAGAGAGACAGACTATATAGAGAGAGGGACAATTACAGATAGAGACAGGGAGAGAGAGAGATATACAGACAGACAGCAAGAGGGAGAGAGAGAGAGAGAGAGAGAGATAGAAAGAGAGACATACAGAGAGAGAGAGAGAGAGAGAGAGGAGAGAGAGAGAGAGAGAGAGAGAGACAGGAGAGAGACAGAGAAAGAGAGAGAGAGAGAGAGAGAGAGACAGGAGAGAGACAGAAAGAGAGACAGACAGACAGATAGACAGACATACATACATAAAGAGAGACAGAGAGCGAAACAGACAAACAGAGACAGAAAGAGAGACAGACATATATATAGAGAGAGAGAAAGAGACATATAGAGAGACAGACAGAGACACAGACAGAGACATAGAGAGAGACAGGCAGACATATAGAGAGACAGAGAGAGTCAGACATACAAGCAGAGAGAGTCAGACAGACAGACATACAGACAGAGACAGAGACAGAGACAGAGAGACAGAGACAGAGATAGTGAGAGACAGAGAGAAAGAGCGAGAGACAGACAGAGACATACATAGAGAGTCAGAGAGTCAGAGAGCGTGACAGACAGAGAGAACGTGACAGACAGAGAGAGACAGACATAGAGAGAGAGAGAGATACAGAGAGAGACATACAGAGAGACAGACAGAGAGACAGATACACACAGAGACAGGCATATAGATATACAGAGAGACAGTCAGAGAAGAGTGAGAGATATAGAGAGTGAGAGATAGAGAGGCAGAGAGAGAGAGACAGAGACAAAGACAGACATAGAGAGAGAGAGAGAGAGAGAGAGAGAGAGAGAGAGAAAAAAAAGAGAGAGAGATAGAGAGAGAGAGAGAGAGAGAGAGAGAGAGAGAGAGAGAGAGAGAGAGAGAGAGAGAGGAGAGAGAGAGAAGACAGAGAGACAGAGACAGAGACAGAGAGAGACAGAGAGACGGATATATAGAGAGACAGAGATAGACATATATAGAGAGAGACTGAGAATAACAATAATTACAGTTGACATGGAACCGAAAAGAATGCGAAATACGTGTTTGCTCAATTCAATTAAAAGTACGCGTACATCATTCAATATAGTGTTACTATAACCTCTATCTATTCTATTTATAGGATTCTCGTGATCACCTGACCTACCGATTTGGATTACTCGGTCATTATGGAATCAAAATTTAAACAGGTTTAGGGCTGCTGTTTTTCAAATTAGTTTTGTTCTTATATTCAGTCAGCCAGATGGACATGTATGAACTTATTTGGATATATTATTGAATAATCTATCGATCGTTTAAGTTTGCTTTGTCATTTCGATGTAAGTAAGGAAGAACTCGACCGTTAAAAGTGCGCACAAAATCCGTGCGCAAATGTCTCATATTTTTTTTGGTGATGGCAACATGTAAAAAATTGGTATATATTCATACATTGTTTATGAATAGATTAATTCAAACTTCAACGCAAAATTGTAAACGTAATACTTCAACCACTAATGCTGCCTTTTTACAGTCCTTTTTCAAAATTCAGATATCTTGATTCACCAATGTTTTCGAAAATGCAGTTATATTGCCTGATAATTGACACTTAATTTTTGTTGAGGGTTGAAAAAAGCCATTTCGATTTTTGGTTCCCAGCTTTATTCTGTCATACTGTTTATAATCAGGGAGCCAATTGTTGTACGATTTCTCAAAATGCCCATGACTATAGACATTACCCTTAGGGGTACCGTCCAAAAAGCTATTTAGAAATTACATGGAAGGACAAAGTGTTATTGGGAAAAAAATATAAATACCTCGAAAATATTTCGGTTGTGATTGTTTAAATCACCAAGTTATGATATATTTGAAAAGAAATTCATGTTCCCAAAGTTATAAGTTTGTATTTGATTAACCTCGTATTGCATATTAGTTCAAGCTGTTTGTCCCCGATTAGACATGCAACAGACGATAATGCTAAAATGTCATTACAATGTCAGCATTATATAAAGTCATTTTCTCTTTTTAGTAGTTGTTCCACATTACTGAAGATATTTCTTGATTTGTGTAGTTGGCATAAAACGTTATTGCATAAATCTCTTAAATAGTAAACTGTATGGACTGTTTCTTGTCTACTAATGGTAGAAGGATGCTCTCTCTGATTGGCCATGTTTCAAGATATTTATTAGCCCACTGCTGACCTATGTTGGCTTGTTATCATTAGGGAAAAGTGATAATCTAAACATGCTATAAATGGTATATCGTAACAGTTTACATAGCATTTACTTGGGAAGACGTTTGATTCACTTAAATCATTTTATTTAACACAAAATATATTATTCACATGAAAGATGATATAGAATGTTTTTCTCTCTCGAATGCAGTGGAATGAAACATGCACAAACGCTTTGCCTGATTTTTTTATCCAATTTCTTCAATGTCATGGAGACTCGATCTTGACACGAGGTGAACATTTCGAAAGATGCTCAAACGCCTAATTTTACACACTCTAACGTTTAAATATAGGAGATATAACATGTTTATTTGGCTTGAAACAAATTAAGAAAAGTTCAAACTCTGATACAAAATAATTATAGAAATAAAGAAAATCGGTTCTTTCGCACCAAATTAATTTCATAGTTGCCACGTTTTAAATTGTCATGGGACTCGCAACTGGCCTTTTTTGCGCCATACATATATTGTATGCATCAATGATTTAAATAAACAATTTAGCTTATATGGTATTTAAAGTGTGGTATTCTTATAAAACATATGAGGATGGATTTTTAAATCTGTTAAATAATTATAATATTTATGATTAAAAAAGAGAAAGTTCATGTCTTCAGCAATTTAACCGTTTTCTCAATGTTTTAAACGTTTAGAGGTTTTCAATGTTGCTTTAAACATGGAAAGGGTTAAATAGCTTTTTATTGAATGTAGATCTAAATCCCAAACTGTATTTGTTGTGGTTGTATTGACAAATACAAAAAAATAAAAATTGAAACAATAAATCATATTTCAAAAATCCTTGAATTAGTCCTTAATGCAAACATTATGTGTCTGTTTAGATTAATGAAAGTCAAGAATGTATGAGGGATAAAAAATAATTTAATGCAGTCTTTTCCGGCGACATTGATGACTTGCATCAACTTTCTCTTGTATCATATATTACATCACATCTCAATCCGATTTCGTTAGGTTCGAGTAATCGCAATAGGCTCGTGAAATTTCTGTTTTAAGAAACGCGTATGCGTTTTTCACGCTACGTCGCAAATGTTCGTACCAGGATATACATTTCTTTCCATTTTTGCTTCGCTCAAACTACGGGTAAAAACCTTTTATTTCCAAGATTTCGTGTGTACGAATTATGACCGTGTCAGGTAAACTTCGAAACAGGAGCGAATATGCGCCTTACGCACATGTTTCTTTAATACGAGTTGTATCAACACTTTAAAAACGGTTTAAATGTCTTCCCCTCATTGGTGCTCAGCATTGCAGTGTTAGCATTACGACTGACACTCGCTGGTGTCGGGATAAATGGACGAGTAGTACTAGTTGCCTAACCAGGAAATGTTGAGATATAAGATATGTTGGAAGCGGTGTAAAACACCATACACTCAAACAAAATGACATACCGAAAGTTTCCTATGGCCTACATTGGGCTCAAAGAAAGGAATATCAAAATACTTGGAAGAAGCTGATTCACCTAAATTGTAAGTGATAATGAAATTTATTCGAATTTTTGCGAACTGTTTTTATAAAGGGACATTTTCTTATTGCGGACAATTGGGATTTTCGTTAAAAATTAACGTTTATGTGTAAATTTATATTTAATGTGACGTATAATTGCACTAATAAATTGCTACAATTTTAGGCTACAGCTACACTTTCGATGAATAATTTGTCATATTTAGATGGCAAAGATGCATGTATTACATGTGACGAAAGTGTTGGGTCACCGTAATACAAGGTAAAGGAACTGTCAGATCATGTCCGTGCAGGAATGGTTGCGTACAACCAACGGTCTCAATATCCGGGGACTTAGAACCGCTCTAGTACAGGAATGGAACAATATTCGTATTAATTAACTTTCTGGCCCAAATCAGTGAAATATACACGACGGCGCTCTTTACCTTTGGTATTGACACGTCAGGTCTGCGTAAAGAATCAACCCGGATCAGCCCAAGCATGCCGCGCAGGCTTACCCGGATAGACACGTTTCGCCTCCTGTGGATTTTCTGTTCAGGAATCATTACTCTATCCCCCTGAGACGGAATATGTCGGCCCGGATCAGTCTGCGCGTAATGTTGCTTTTCTCGCGGACGGCTCAATTATATCTGTATTGATTGGTTGTCTTTACGTAGACTGTCGGTTATAATCGATGGTGCGTATATGTGGAATGAATACTATGAATTCAGGCATATATGAAATGTGTTATATCCTCAGACTTACATATATATAGTCGTACAGTCAAACCTGAGCTTAAAGACCATCAATGGGAAGAGACCAATCTGGTCTTTATTCACAGAAAGTCTTTAATTACAGGGTCATTTATGCAGAAAATGAGTCATTTGGAAATTTAAAGTGTGGTTGCTATATACAGGGCATTGCTAACCAAAGGTGGTCTTTAGCACAGGTTTGACTTTATTTGTATGTACTATTGGTCATACATTTGTATAATAAGTACACAACACTGTTATCAAATTACTGTTGATAATTAGGAATGATAATATCCTCTTAATTCTAAACGAAATAAAAAACGATTCCAATGACAAGTCTTTATTAAATACAACTTACTGACAACTGAGAAATGATCAATGTCGAACAAGACAAAAATGCTTGCACTTTGACCTTGGTCTGCACTGTTCGCAATTTGTAGACATAAGGATTGAGATAAATTTGTATTAAATGAGGTCAGTTTACCGAGTCAATCATATCTTAATCATCACCTTATTGATAAAGGCCACTGATGTGTGTGTGTATACATATCGAGGGCTTGGCGTAAAACGGTTGTAACTTAAATTGGTATTTCTTTACCAAGGTTACTCACCTCGCCATAAAGTCTTAATAAGCGTTAAATAATTTTACTTGGTAAACAATGGAAATGTAGGTGTCATTGCTCGTTCTGAGCAATGGCACCTAAATTTGCATTGTTTACAAAGGGGTCAAAATTGCCCCTAAACCAGGGTTTTCAAAATAGGTTTTTAGTTACAACCGTTTCACGCCAAGCCCTCGATATGTATGGCCACAACACACGAACACCGACCTTCGTTTGATGTAGCCAAGTAGAACTAGATCTAGTGTTGCTTTGGACAAAACTACGTATTCATAATTATAATTACTTTATGACGGCTGATGAATACTGGACCGAAGTTTGAAGATGAAGCTTTTTGTGACATTACTCATTAAAATAACACAAGTCGAGTCCATGTTGATCCACGTTGAACAAAAAATAACCTGCCGGTCTTGCAACCAATGAAGTGAAGGTATAATTATTTAAAACAAGTGAAAATATTGTGACAAAAGGAGAAATTGCTCATCATGAGCAACTTCTCCTTTTGTCACAATGTTTTCAAAAGGTCGTCTGCTGCAGAGGCGTCTGAAAGCGTCTATATATGGGAATGGGTTTAAAGCGGCATAAAAATATCATTTCCAAAACACTGGTTGTTGTAATTGTCAAAATCTCCGAAGCTCGTTTTTCCGTGTGACAAGGTCAGGTGCATCAATTCTCCTCAGTCAGGGACAGCGAGATAAACAGTTAGTAGGTTAATGTAAACGTTATAAATAGTATGCTTCTTATACAAGTAGGGAAATAATATGTGCTTAAAGTTTAAAACCTAAATTGATAACAAACCAACTCTATAAAAAAAAAAGAGGGACATTTAATACTTTTATGTCAATGATATAAATAGAATACTTCTGAAAAACAAGGAAATTAATATGTGTTTAAAGGTTTAAAACTTTAATAGATAACAAACAAAATACACAAAAGAGAGGAATATAACAACTGGATGTGAGGTAAAAGGTTTCTATCTGAAATTGGAATTACAAATGCGACCTTTCACGAGCAACATCTACCGGCGGACGGCCAAATACAGCCAGACGTTCCAGAGAAGTGGCACTCTGTATAACTTTCTTCAATTCCTTCATAAAAAACACAATTTGAAACATCTAAAGGAGACCTCCATGGAAGGCATTGAAGGGAAAGGATAATCTTCTCATTTCTCTTTCCGAAATGTTTCTGCATTCCTTTCCAAATATATTAGTTATTTTGTCATTATTTTACAACATTATTTATCAAATGTATGGAAAAAATTCATTGTTGCCCTAGAGAGGTATTTCGTTCTACAGACGTGTCTTTATGAAAGGTATACTTTGTAACCCATGAGACAATGAGAATAATTCTTGTTAACCTCTATTATGTTAAACTTATTTATTTTACATCGATTGCGAAACAAGCTTTCAGCTAATATTAATCACGCTCGATATCTGCTTCCTGTAGACTTAACCAGTACTCGCCCCGTTTGTGTGGAAAACATCCAGAGTCAGAACCTGATCATCACGGGACTCTAACATGGGACCTTTCGTACGAGGGGCCGACGCTCTAACTCTGATCTACTGTCTTCCTCTGCACCCCTAGTGTCGGCTTCTCGTATCTAATGTTGCGGATTTGAATGTCGTGATGAGAGAGTCTATCCGTTTGTTGGGGTTTTCCACGCGTGTACTGGTTTGCTTTCCAGGAGGCGTTGATTGATTATTGATTATTGCTTGATTTGGGCCGTTCAAACATTGTTTAAGTCATAACCTTCTCTTGTGTTTCCTGGCTGTCTCACACCAGTACTACACAAAACAGTCGTTCCAAGCAACTAGCTGCTTTATCGCATAGACTGATAGCCAATTGGTGGAAGACGAATGATGTTCTTCACAGTGACTTTTGTCAAACGTCGGAAATGATGTTAGCCGAGCTTGGGTTCGAACTCACAACCCCTAGATTGACAGCCCGCGTCGATACCGACTGAACTACCGGGGCTCGGCTTCAAGAAGCAGACAGAGAGCGTGATCAATATCAGCTGGACGTTAGAGGACAGTTTTAAAGTATATTCGTCAAATTTCGTGCATGCATATGTGTCGCCTATATCTGAACCAATCTATTCGTGTAACTTTTCAATCAACGACGTATTTTACTTTGAAATCCAAGTGTAGAAAAATAGCACATGTTGTATTTTAGTCCGAGAAACTGTCAGATTTGCTGAAAGGACAATCCGTTTGAGATGGAATCCGAATCTCTAATTCATAAACATTCAGTTAGATATACTGGTGTTGATGACAGCAATAATTTTGTCAATAACGATGCTGTTCAAACCAATGATAATACGGACAGCCGAGGAGTTGTTTGCCCGTATCCCGAAACTCGATTATATATTTTATGAAAAGCCTGGGTACCGAGGATGGTTTAAGGTAGCATATCCCTACTCGGCTCGGCGATTACAGTTAGAGGTCATAAGAGATAGGTATTGTTCCGACAAGTCCACGAAACAATTCCGATATATTACGGCTTTGGACGGAAATGACCGAGTCTATGTATTATTTAAAAATACAAACTGCGTACGAACATCGCCGATACCATTTAGGGTGTTACCTTCAATAAAAACCACATCTGATTAATTGGTTTGTTTGTGGTCTTTTTTATTTGTTAGTTGGTTTTGTTTGTGGGGGTTGCATCTCCGTGATGGGATAAACTGGATATTGTTATAACACACATTGGACTACACTTGCATGTCTCTATACTAGATGCAGGCGGGTGGCAAAGCCTCGGGATAGACTGTGCGTTTACACAGGCTCACGTGAGTTTTCAATGTCTGCAGATGGAACAAGATCCCCCAAATCGCCAGAAGTGATTCATAGATATATTTTACTGGAATTGTGAAACAAGTTCGAATTGTTATAAACATACTCAAGATAAGACAACATTATTTTTGACTCTCCTGGACCGAATCACAGATTAATCCTTTCCCTCATATAGAAGCTTTCTGACGCCTCTGCAGCAGACGGCTTTTTGAAAACATAGTAACAAAAGAAGAAATTGCACAAAACGTGCAATTTCTCCTTTTGTCACAATGTTTTCCACTTTTAGTCATAGGTTATCCATTCAATTATAGAGATTTTCCATTATTTGACAAAATATGTTCAAAGTCGTCTGCTGCAGAATTGTCGTATGAGGGAAAGGGTTAAGAGTGGACTCCCGATAACGGGAAGTCGAGAGGGAGCCATTAGATACTTCGAGTTATCGACGTGTTCGAGGGGACTCTCGATTTAGGTCAAATTACACCTAATACATCAGTGATCAGCCAAATAATCCCTGCGCAGAAATGGGTGTATTCCTTCACCAGAATGCAATGAATTTATGACAAATAGTTTTATTTCATTGTACATGCATGTATGTATAGGATGCACTGGAACAATTTGATTTTATCATTTTTTTAGTATTTTGACATTTTCTGAAAGTGAAAGTTGAGTATGTGAAAAACCTGCATAGGCCCAGTCCAATTGTGTTCAAAATGACAGTTACCATCAATCTCTTGTAAAATACATTACACCCCATTTTTGGGGTTTATTTTAAGATAAGAGGTATGGGTTTCTTTGAATGATATAGGGTGTCTTACATGTAAGATTTTAAGAAAATACGACAATTGAGGTTTGAAATTTGTTGATTTACATGGAAACAAAGAAGGCATTTGATTGGTGTAATGTGACCTTTATGCAAAATTCAGTTGCGTATAGCCTAAATAACGCGTTTAATTAATCAAGGTATATCATTTTAAATGAACCACAAGGCATGCAACTGAAATGAACATGATAGGTTCTGCACAGTGCTTGTGCTTGTGCTTGCAGACCAATTTCCGCCCGACTTCTTTATTGTTTTCAGGCTAATTACGGATGGACGGATTCCACGATCACGATTTTGATCAACTTAGGTAATGTCGGGATATTAGTGAGCTTGATTCCCGCCGCTTACATCGCCAACGTTTACGGTAAGTAAATAGTCAGGACTGCGGTAAATAAACATTAAAACAGACACATGTTTCAGCGTTTCAGTACTTTTTCGTGACGACCGAAATCGTTGCATCCACCGAAAGCAAAGCAGAGCTGTTTATAAGGGATATATTAAATGTTGATCTTCTTTTAAAAAAGTATATTGATCAGACTTTCAAACTCTATGATGTGGATACACTAACAGTTCTTCTCGAAAGGAAAGGGTTAAACATGGACGTATGACTTCACCCCTTGGCTTAGAGGGTGTTAACAATAAGACCGCTGCGCTTATTCCAGACTTATGACTTTACCCCTTGGCTTAGAGGACGTTAATAATAAGACTGCTGCGCTTGTTCCAGACTTATGACTTCACCCCTTCGATTAGAGGGTGTTAACAATAAGACCGCTGTGCTTGTTCCAGACTTATGACTTCACCCCTTTGATTAGAGGACGTTAACAATAAGACTGCTGCGCTTGTTCCAGACTTATGACTTCACCCATTTGATTAGAGGGTGTTACAATAAGACTGCTGCGCTTGTTCCAGACGTATGACTTCACCCCTTGGATTAGAGGACGTTAACAATAAGACTGCTGCGCTTGTTCCAGACTTATGACTTCACCCATTTGATTAGAGGGTGTTACAATAAGACTGTTGCGCTTGTTCCAGACTTATGACTTCACCCCTTGGATTAGAGGGTGTTAACAATAAGACTGCTGCGATTGTTCCACATGACTTCACCCTCTGGATTAGAGGGTGTTAACAATAAGACTGCTGCGCTTGTTCCAGACTTATGACTTCACCCCTTTGATTAGAGGACGTTAACAATAAGACTGCTGCGATTGTTCAGGACTTATGACTTCACCCTCTGGATTAGAGGTTGTTAACAATAAGACTGCTGCGATTGTTCCAGACTTATGACTTCACCCCTTAGCTTAGAGGGTGTTAACAATAAGACTGCTGCGCTTGTTCCTCCAGACTTATGACTTCACCCCTTGGATTAGAGGGTGTTAATAATAAGACCGCTGTGCTTGTTCCAGACTTATGACTTCACCCCTTTGATTAGAGGAAGTTAACAATAAGACTGCTGCGATTGTTCCAGACTTAAGACTTCACCCCTTGGCTTAGAGGGTGTTAACAATAAGACTGCTGCGATTGTTCCAGACTTATGACTTCACACCTTGGCTTAGAGGGTGTTAACAATAAGACTGCTGCGCTTGTTCCAGACTTATGACTTCACCCCTTAGATTAGAGGGTGTTAACAATTAGACTGCTGCGATTGTTCCAGATTTATGACTTCACCCTCTGGATTAGAGGGTGTTAACAATAAGACTGCTGCGATTGTTCCAGACTTATGACTTCACCCCTTGGATTAGAGGGTGTTAACAATAAGACTGCTGCGCTTGTTCCAGACTTATGACTTCACCCCTTGGCTTAGAGGGTGTTAACAATAAGACTGCTGCGATTGTTTCAGACTTATGACTTCACCCCTTGGCTTAGAGGGTGTTAACAATAAGACTGCTACGATTGTTCCAGACTTATGACTTCACCCCTTGGCTTAGAGGGTGTTAACAATAAGACTGCTGCGATTGTTCCAGACTTATGACTTCACCCCTTGGCTTAGAGGGTGTTATCAATAAGACTGCTGCGCTTGTTCCAGACTTATGACTTCACCCTCTGGATTAGAGGGTGTTAACAATAAGACTGCTGCGATTGTTCCAGACTTATGACTTCACCCCTTGGCTTAGAGGGTGTTAACAATAAGACTGCTGCGCTTGTTCCAGACGTATGACTTCACCCCTTGGATTAGAGGGTGTTAACAATAAGACTGTTGCGATTGTTCCAGACTTATGACTTCACCCCTTGGCCTAGAGGGTGTTAACAATAAGACTGCTGCGCTTGTTCCAAACGTATGACTTCACCCCTTAGATTAGAGGGTGTTAACAATAAGACTGCTGCGATTGTTCCAGACTTATAACTTCACCCCTTGGCTTGAAGGGTTTTAACAATAAGACTGCTGCGCTGGTTCAAGGGTCTTCTTACTAGCAGTACTTTAACCATTTCCCTCATGTAGACGCTTTCTGACGCCTCTGCAGCAGACGGATTTTTGAAAACATAGTGACAAAAGAAGAAATTGCTCAAAACGAGCAATTTCTCCTTTTGCCACGATGTTTTCCACTTTTAGTCATGGGTTAACCATTCAATAATAGAGATTTTCTATTTTTTACAAAATATGTTCAAAGTTTAGAATAAAATAATTTAACTAGGAATCGCCTTGATATGACTGAGATACTTTTGAAAGCGGCGTAATGAAAACACACATAATAGTTCTCAAGGCTTTTCTAGCTTAAGCGGTATATATGATATCGAAAGTATGATATCACCTTTGACGCTTTTGCTGCAATAGACTTTCGAAAACAGTATTGCAAAATGAGAAGTTTTTCATTTTCATTTGCCACAATGTTGTCAAATCTAATAAAGAATTGTACTTAAATTTACAGATATTTTCCATACATTTATCTAACTATTTTCATTTTCATTTGCCACAATGTTGTCAAATCTAATTAAGAATTAGACTTAAATAGACAGATATCTTCGATACATTTATCTAGATATTTTCATACTTCTCTCCTGAAGTGTTATCGTATGTGGGAAAAGGGTTAAAAGATACCATAACCGGTGAGGTAATACACCCCAAAGTAAGAGACGCGACTTATTAACCCTTTCCCACGTGTAGACGCATTCTGACATCTGCAGCAGACGACTTTTGAAAACCTTATGGCAAAAGGAGAAATTGCTCATAATGAGCAGTTTCCCCTTTTGTCACAATGTTTTCAATTCTATATAATAAGTAAACCTTTATTTATAGAGATTTTCCACGTCTTTGGCAAAATGTTTTCGAAGTCGTCTGCTGCAGATTTGTTGTACGTGGGAAAGGGTTAAATATATTTCAGGCCTTCGGACGTCCATGGTGGCATCGACAGTTTTTTTAACAGTGGGCTCGGGCTTAAAGATGCTCCCGTTGTCTCCGCTACTCACGACAATGTATGTATAGACGGATTCATTAGTGCGGTTGTTTGCCTCTGGCTAGACTCTTCAAAAAGGAGAAAATAGAGCGCCATTCATTCCCGGGTATTCATTCATTGTAAACAACTGTTGCCTGCTACTATGTCGGAACCTATTATCATTTCTTTTAGATAACTTTTCATCTTCCAGAGGTTTAATATCAATATTCATGAATAAAGTTCTGTTCTGTTCTGTTCATTGTATTCAAAATGAAACTTGACTTCTACAACATTCAATAAATCTGCAGCAGACAACTTTGAAAAAAATATATATTATTGAATTAAATAGAAAATTTATATGAATGAAAGTAAAGTTATTGAAAATGTGAAAGCATCGTGACAAAAAAGAGCAAGTATACACCATGATCGATTTCTCTTTGTTTTCCAAGAAAAGAGTTAACGTATGAAAAGGGTAATTTTTATTTTCATCTTAAGCTCGGTAGGAGCCGGCCAGTTTATAAACGGATTTGGTGCGAGCGTAACCACAGTGCTCCCCGCCTCCATATCAGAAACATGGTTTCCTAGTTCAGAGAGAACGACTGCAACAGCCATAGGAATAGTCAGTAATGCCCTTGGTGGCGTCGTAGCATTCCTTCTTGGTAAGATTGAATAAACTCTTTCCGACCTATAACAAAACTGTAGCAGACGACTTTGAAAACATATAGGCAAAATCACGGAGGCTGAAATATGGAAACTACTCATGATTGACCATTTCTCTTCCCGTAATGTTTTTTTATTTTCAAAAATCGTCTGCTGCAGATGCGTCAAAATGCTTCTCGGTTCTAGTAATTGTTTGAGCTTCGCTAAGCGAAACGATTGTTTTGTTTGCCTCTCGCTGACTGTAGCACAAGTCATAAAGCCGTGCAGGCGTAAAACTATTTCGTTTTATTTATTTGTCAAATTCCTAAAAGAGTTCACCAGGGTTGATCTACCTCATCCGCTGTGTTTTCAGTACATCAGGTGGTCGAAGTACACTCTATTAATATACATACATGTCCTATGACTTATTAAATTGAATTTTATACAAGTATGGACTGATATTCAATCGCAGAAATGCATTTTGACCTTTGAACTCATGGTATTTGTAATTTTAATATATATACCTGCACACTTTTCGGTGAAAATACATGCAGATTGTCATGTGAAAAAAAAAAAGACAGAGTAAAATTCCGTATAAGACTAGATAAAATACGGTACCAACTATGGTAATGGTATGTCACTGAAATCTGATGTGACCTCATTGAAATATGAGTTCACATCATTCAAAATGCGGTAGTGTGACATGAGTGATTCGCACGCCATTCGTGTATTCAATTGTTTGTGATATTTCGTCATTTATTATATAGAAATTTGTATTTTTTCTCTTTATTATGTCTTATAAGAAGTTAAACTAGGTAAATGACAAAAGGAAAATTATGTTGCAAAAGCGATACATGGCATTGTATTGTCTACTCGGAGCGTGGAGCACTTGACATCTCTCTCGACCTTCGGTCTTGCAAGATAACAATGTACATCGTAGTACAATACAAAGCCAAGAATCGCTAATGCAACTTAATATTCCCTATATATTTCGTCTCGCCACTCACGTTACGGACTAGGAAGCATGTTCTAATACCGAAGAACTTCCCGCACATTTACATTGTCAATTTTGTTGATGTTTCATATTTTTCATGGTTTTGATTTTTCAGGAAGGAGATTTTCACATACAATCATATTAAAAAACAAAATAGTCTATCGTTTTTTTTTATTGTTTTGTGTTTCTGTTATTTCCAGCACCAACATTAGTCAGTCAGCCAGTTTATAAGTAGGTATACATGTAGATATTACCATATAATCTTATTTTGGCATTTGGCTCTTTCGTTGTACTTATGCTGGAGTTCCCTTTGGCATGCCACACCTTTCTCAGCCTAGCCTAGCACTGGTTATTATACTGGTTATTTTACTGGTAATAGTACTGGTTATTATACTGGTTATTATACTGGTGATTATACTGGTTATTGTACTGGTTATTGCACTGGTTATTGCAATGGTTATTATACTGGTTATTGCACTGGTTATTGCACTGGATATTGCGCTGGTTATTGTACTGGTTATTGTACTGGTTATTGCACTGGTTATTGCAATGGTTATTATACTGGTTATTGCACTGGTTATTACACTGGATATTGCGCTGGTTATTGTACTGGTTATTGTACTGGTTATTGCACTGGTTATTATTCTAGTTATTACACTGGTTATTTTACTGGATATTGCATTGGTTATTGCACTGGTCATTATACTGGTTATTTTATGGATAGTGTACTGGTTATTTTACTGGTTATTGTATTGGTTATTAACTTATTAGTATACTGGTTATTGCTCTGGATATTGTATTATTTATTATACGGATTACTGCACTGTTTATTGTATTGGTTATTGTACTGGTTACTATGCTAAACTTTGCTTTGGATTTTGCAGTGGTTATTGTACTGGTTATTATACTGGTTACTGCACTGGTTATTTATTTATTTTTAGTTATACTGGTTGTTATACTGGTTATTGCACTGGTTATCGTACTGGTTATTATACTGGTTATTATACTGGTTATTGCTTTGGTTATTGTACTGGTTATTATACTGGTTACTGCACTGGTTATTTATTTTATTTTTTGTTATACTGGTTGTTATACTGGTTATTGCACTGGTTATTGTATTGGTTATTATACTGGTTATTATACTGGTTATTGCTTTGGTTATTGTACTGGTTATTATACTGGTTACTGCACTGGTTATTTATTTATTTTTGTTATACTGGTTGTTATACTGGTTATTGCACTGGGGGTTTCTAAAAAATAAAATACGATCACACAGCATCCTTATGTTGTCAAGACTTTATTTTCATTTGGACACAATCGTTGTCCAATGACTTCCGCCGATGAATCTCGGAGGGTGGTCTTCGCGCGACGCAGCTCGAATAGTACTGGGAAATAAAGAGGTTCGAACTGCATTTTGTTTCAGTCTGTGTTATTATTATATCACGTAAGGAGAGATACCTGTTGAATAATCTTATCTTGGACCTCTCATAATTAGACCGTGTTTCGACATCGTTAAATAATCGATGAATATGTAATGTGAAATGATCGGATTGATTGCCGATTTTTCTTGAAAAAATGTTTTATCTATATAATTATATTGCAACCAAAGACACACATTGCCTATTTGTTCTCTATTAACAGCGGCACCAATACAACACACGTCAATGCGTCAATCAACGAAGAAGCCACAAGTAAGTTATCTCTTTCAGCGCCGAATTGTTTAAAGTAGACTCTTCCATGTTCAAAATCAGGCGTCTCCAGTTCTCATGTAATAAAAGTTTGGACTATTTTAATAAATAAAAGGCAAACAATGCTGATTTCAGGTGAGACAGCTCGTTACGAGCTGACTCACCTGAATCAGTATTGTTTGCAAACACCTCAATATTGCCTTTGGCGCTGAAAGTGTTAAGACACACACTACGATAACATTTGTTTATATTGTTATAACCGTGTGGCAAAAATCGTCTTCTGTTCTGCAGATGCATGAAAACGTGTTTGCACGTGGGAAACGGTTAACCCCCTCCAACATGTAGATGTTGAACAAATGATCTGTCTGCTCATCCATTGTGTATGATCCAAATAAACACTATTTGTCAAGAGCTTCTTGAAAGCTTCTATGACCTATTGACGAGCAGTGCAGATCCAGGCCAGACTGCTCGGATGCGCAGGTAAATCTAAATCTGCGTCATTCGTAATTTTCGTACAGTATCTGACATTGAATGCAATCATTTCGGTGAGATAATTGGTATTCAAGTTTATGAAGCAGTTAATTCTAAGACGATTCTGTGACGACTCTTTTGAGAACCCACAACAAAGGTTTAAATGAAAAATAGAAATCTTGTAGAGAAAAAACTTCTCTTAATTTAAGCCTCTGGTAGAGTTTATCGATATGATAATTAATAACATGTTTCATCAGTGGTTTAAGGAGAATGATTTATCATTCTAATAATTAGAATCATGAGGAAATCAATATGACGACAAAACACTCAGAACACTTGTTGGATTATTTTTGTCTTAATAAACTAGGCTGAGTGTCATTAAATTGCTGTTCATTATCAAGTTGAAAAATATGTTTTATAATAACTACATAGTTCTACGTGAAATAAACTCCTGGTTGTGTATTGCGATTTCAGATATTAAAGAAATACACAAGGAAATTCAACTGTTATTGCTTATAGGTAAAGTATCCGATTATTTTCTCGTGAAATGATTATTCATGTTCAACTAGTTTTCAATATTGGAGCGCATCCATGTTATTTTTTTGTCTTGTACTAAATTGAAATCGAGATAACGGCAAGTTCAACGGAGAAATACTAAACATAAAGACAATATCGTACGATAAACCATTTCCTGGATTTGGAATGAATGTATTCGTGATAGACCATGAACTGCTGCAGCATTGTTTCACTACATATGAGCCATTCCACGAGAAAATCAACATTATGGAATCTTTGTTATATATCGACCTATCACCCTGCGCAGTCCGCGCAGGTTAATCCGGTCCGACACATTCCGTCTCAGGGGGAGAGAGGTATAGAGTAATTAGTCGCCGGGCAGAAGCCCGCGACTTCTATTTTTAATAGGTTTTCGGAAATCACATGGGAGGAGGGATTATTATTAGAAAGAAACACATTTAGATGTCTTGAACATATTACAATTGTGTTTGTTTACAAACACTAAGTATGACACATCTAAAATGAAATAAATATTCCGATGTTTTAGGTATTTTCAGTTTCTTTATTTTGACTCGCATTTATGTTTTGTTGTTTTATTTACGAAGATAAAACAGTCCCTATTAGCTAGACTGGTATACTTTATTTTTACACTATATACTACATGTACTCAAAAGGCGATATCTACAAACCACGTCGCAGTCTAATTTGTTTACATACGCGCACCTGCTTGAAGCGTGACTCGCGAATACCAACTGCGTAGATCAATCTCCTTTGCAGAGAGCCGTCTCTTTACACTCACTTACAAATAGTAGGCGATTTAAAATGTTTATTTGGTTCGAAACAAATGAAGAAAAGAACAAACCGAGATAAAAACTAATTTTAATAGAAAAATTACTTTGAACGAACTCTCTGCCTATAAAGAGAGTTTCAAGAACGACACCTCTGCGAATAAGAAAGAATCGGGTCTTTCGTACAAAATTATTTCGTCCTTGACAATTTTAAATGTGTCATTTAATTCCCTAAAGGCATATTGCTTCCGATCTGCATATTGTTATGGATCATTGACACAAGGGCGCTCATCATAATATAATTTTAAAACATGAGTAGTTTTGTTATTTTCATTATAAAAAAGGAAGGAAAGAATTAAAATAAATTAACATGTTGTAGGGCTCAGTTTATGTTCGAAATTAAGTTTAAATTATACAACAATTTCAATGAGATTTAACTGTTTAGTTGATATTATATTTCGAATGTGGTCTAATTTATAAATATTGGACTACATTTCAACATTTGTTAAAGTATGATATAATTAGGATGCCAAGCTAATATCATTTTGAGAAAAAGAGAAAACTCAGCGATTTAACCCTTAACTCATTGTTTTAAAAGTATATTGTTGCAAAGGTGTCCACTGTTGACTTTAATAGAGGAAAGGTAAAATGATGTGCTATTGCATGCAAATCCTAAATTGTCTGTTTTGTGGTTTTATTGAAAAATAATAAAATTCAAATATTCTGACAAACATCTTGAAAAGTGTATGTGGAATTCACAAATCTTATAATTATTCCTTAATGAAAGCACTGTATACATACTAAGACTAATGATTGGCAAGATTTCTCATTTCCATTACTGTTTATGATCAATAATTAGTTGGTTGTGTGTCTAGTCAACCTACTTTGGAATGGAGATTGATCATAAACAATGAAAGGCTTCAATTATCATTCACTTCGTTGACAAAACAATGTAAGTTATGATACATTTTCACTTGACCCCACCCCTGATGTTCCAATATGCCCCTCAGTTGATAACTGTTTATTCAACTACTATAATGTTAGTGTTATGCATAACTGCACTATGGATATCCGGCGACATTGATGCATTGCATCAACTTTCTCTTGTTATTCCTGAAACAGAAAATCTACAGGCGGCGAAAGATGTCTGACCGGGTTAGCCTGCGCGGCATGCTTAGGCTGATCCGGGTCGATACTTTACGCAGAGTCAAAACTGTTGGTTTTCTCGTGGAACAGCTCATATGTATTGTTTATTGTTACAGAGCTGGTCTGGGCAGCAGTAGTTTTACTGTGTTGTGTGGTGTACTTCCCAAACAAACCCAAACTACCTCCTAGTGTGTCTGCAGGACATGACAGGCTGCAGTTCAGAAAGGCTTTTTCGGAACTGATCATGTAGGTTTTATTATAACTTAACCCTTTCCCACATGCACGCACAGTTTAATGCGTCTGCAGCATACTTTTTTTAAAACAGTGTGGCATACTGAGAAATTGCTCATAATGAGCATTTTCTCTTTTTATCACAGTGTTTTAAACTCTATGGAGTGAGTATGCTTTCATTTAAAAAGATCTTCCGCATGTTTGACAAGATTTTTTCAACGACGTCTGCTGTAGATTGTTTGAATGGTAAATGATTGAAGTGGATGACATTGTTGAAAGCGCTCAGTAGTGCAAGTTGATCTTAATAATATTTGTTAACATTAACCACAGGCGTCCGAGTTTTCTTTTGAACAATTTAAAAAAGAAAACACAATACCTGGTTAAACTACTACAAATAGTCTTTATATGGTCCATATGCTCTGGGAACACTAATAACGTATTAGTTGTCCCAGATGTGCAATACAAAATTACGACCGTAAAGTTATCGTATGAGAAAACTCGGGGAAACCCAAACAAGACCGTGTTACTATAAATAGCCTTCCTATTGTATTATATAAAAAACTAAGGTGTGCAACGCGATTTTAACCGCCTCATCCATTCGTGCGAGATTTATAATCGAAAAATAACGGGGATGGCATATTATTTTGTAGAAATAGGCCGAACAATGATTTTTCTCGCGATCCATAGCATCAAAATGTTTCAAACAGCCATAACGACGGTGTACTAGAGCTTAATGTTCATTAAATGTGGACATTTGCAGCGAAGCTTAGGTCTGAATTAAATGATGAGATAATCTAACAGTCGTTTGTTCAATCAATTATGCAGTTTTAGCTATCGGCCAGTGTTTATATTCACTCTTTCTTAACTGTAGACACATTTTGTAGCAGATTGCCAAAATAATTTTAAAGACGTTTAAATTGGTTTTCTTGAAGCACCGATCATATAGATGTTGTTTACAGTAATCCTGGTGTTGTACTGGTATCACTGGCATGTGCCGTACCTTGGGCATGTTTTGGTAATTGGATCAGCTTGTTGTCGGTCTTATTTGCTGGTATTGGTGTTACGCAGGTATGTATGATTGGATAAAATTAGTTTCAGCTACCCATGACTTTGCTGAACTTTCCTATGGTCTAGAAAAAACAATTTGAAGTCATATGCGGTCAGTGTATTTCCAGATCAGACTATGCATCCATGCAGTTTGACCGCCATCTGCACTGCTCGCCAATGAACCGTATATAAAATATTAAAAACAAACAAAGTCGACATTTAGAGACGATTGAATTGATGGCATTACTTTGTTTTACTTTATAATAGTCACGCTTATGTTAGTTGTCCTGGAGTTTCTTCCCCTTATTACTGTGTCATAGGAAGCCGGGAACCAGACTTATGTTTAAAAGTCCAATTTTGCAAATTCGTCAAAATGTGTCTATATTTAGGAAAATGTAAAAATGGCATAGCCGTGTAATCGAGCCTGACTTTGTCATAATCGTTCACGAGGGCCTTCTTGTAAGCTCATGTGAATATACTGCGACTAAGGAAGATCCAGGACGGACTGCACATAGGCGCAGGCTGATCAAGATCTTCACTGATCTCAAAGTGTCATCGAGGATTTGTTTACAAATGACGTGCCTCAATCTATGTCATAGGTAAATTTTCCCGGTTTAATCTTCTGCAGAGCCAGGCAGGGTGGTTCGGTTTCTATGCGTGCATATCCGGGTCTGTCAGTGGAATTTTAACTGGAAGGTAAGATGGCTAGTTTAATTATTTATACAACTTCATTCAATAAATATACTTCCATTTAAAAGATTTTCAATGCCGTCTGCTGCAGGTTGTAAGCGTACACCTCTTTGGTTAAACGTATAACTTAAAAATGCCCATGCTTATTAAATATTTGCTTTTAAACGTAGATTCTTTTAAAAAAAACCTTGTGTTCTGTTTCAGAATAATAGATGCATTCAGAAAACAACACAAGGCTATATCATGTATCTTGTATATACTAGCGCTTCTGTCAATGGTTGCAATTACGCTGATATGTGCCGGGTACTTTCCAAGGTCACGCGGTAAGTATACCAATGCTACTCACATCGTTATCAATTGGATTCAGAAGAACGGATAATATGGGGTATGATATATCGAATGTTGACGAGCTTTGATCTCGAAAAATAAAATTCTCGGACTGTATAGACTAGCGTCAATTCAGACCAGCCAGCGGATATGTATATTCAGTTTAACCATTGATGATGCCGTTCCTATGTCCGTTATAACGGCATGCAAGTTAATGTTATCCGTTTCCCGTTCTCAGTGTTTGAGCAAGTATCTGTAAATATCAGTTTTACCATTGATGATGCCGTTCCTATGTCCGTTGTAACGGCATGCAAGTTAATGCTATTCGTTTCCCGTTCTCAGTGTTTGAGCAAGTATCTGTAAATATCAGTCGAGTCTGGCACTAATGCACAGGCTAATATGGATCTGCACTGGTTGCGAAAACTTTAAGGTTGGTTTCCGCAGATCACCTCTCATGTTTTCTTTCAAGAAAAGCATTGTTGATATCCCAAATGTTTTCAAAATCAAAGCACGACGGTCATTCGTGTATTATAGATATCTGGACGACGCCACAAGGCAACCAGCATTTCGGATTTTCCATATCATATAAGCCGGCGTCTATTCGCACTCTGATCAAGATCTTCTAAATCCGCCAACTAGTCGTAAAAACACACCGCTTGCCTCAATTAAATCAATCATGTATCAAATTATTCCGGATTACAATTGATTATGAAGCTCCAGTCTAAATATGCCCTAAGGTTGCATTTCGCAGAGCGCCGCTCCATCAAAGACAAATGAGACGTTCCACGAGAAAACCAACATTGTGGACTCTGCGTAAAGTATCGACCCGGATAAGCCTTAGCATGCCGCGCAGGCTAACCCGGACAGACACGTTTCCCCTCCTGTGGATTTTCTGTTTCAGATGGTGTCGGCCCGGATTAGCCTGCGTGGACTGCGAATGCTGATCTGCTCGATACATTACGCAGAGTCCAAAATGTTGGTTTTCTCGTGGAACGGCTCGTATATGAAATCATTCATCCTTTATGCAGTGTTATGCCTTGGTTCAAAACAATAATACGCTGAAAACGTCTCACTGCTCAGAAAGTAACTCTGTGCTGCAAATAAGGCTTCTACTTTGTCAATTTAGAGAACGAATTTGCTTCTGACCAATCAGATACTTGAGCACAAATTTAGAGCACAGAATAAACGTTTATAGCTTTGGAGCTCAAAATCACATCCTCCCTTATAAATGTTTTGATGTTTAATACGGTTAACATTTTATTAACATATTTGAAATTGCCATTATCGTACCAACATCTGCATTTCCATTCCAGGAACGTCTTGGATGAATTGGACTGTGGCAGCTGTCATTGGTGTCAGTATACCTCTCATACTGTGTGTCAGAATGAAGTACAGTCGTGATTTTATAGATGCTGCTGAACGCCAGCAGACAGCCAGCAAGCGTACTCATTTAACTTCTGAAACCCCGAAGGATAAGCTTTAAGTCATAAAGCGTTTTTATTTGGTATGAAATAGTACCCTGTGTTAAAATAGTACTCTAAGTAACAATGTTTTAGTGGTTTTGCAGATTATGACCTTGGGGTAAGAAATGACTCGACTGTTTTACAAAGACTAATATAGAAACAGTATATTGTATGTATTAAATGTATAGAAAGTGCAGCTATTGTTATCATTGCAAACCATGGTCAAGCCACAACAGTATTGCGCATGGAGTCGTGTCAATGCTTAAAGTCTTTAAAAACGAGCGTGAGGAGTGAGTGAAGGGTGCGGTGCGGCAGTTCGTACCATGTCGTAGAGAGAATTTTGAAATTTTTAAAAATTCGGCACGCATCAATTTTCGTACCACGTGTGTGCCACTCGCGTGACTCGCCGCAAACACTGCCGACGGTGCGTGTCAATGCGTGAACATTGCGCGAAGTCGGCGCGAACACTGCCGACGGTGCGTGTCAATGCGTGTCAATGCTTGCAATCGTCCACAGCGGGTAGAGGAATGAAGTTAGGTGTGAAACTACATGAAATATATATAGCTTGCCGACAAGCGGAACAAAGTGTGACCATCGCGAAGTCGTTGGGGCAAGGCGTTGCGGAAATACAGCGGGAACTTTGCGTGTCGTGCGTGACACTGTGGGACAATGTGGGACAATACGGTACGGTAGACGTGAACAATTCTTAAACTATGCGTACACAAGTAGTGCCATGTGCCAATGCAGCCCATTTTTGGAGGCGCATTGCGTAGACAGTGCGTAACTTATGCGTGTAGAGTGCACGAACAGGCCACACACACGGCTTCACGATCCGCTGCGTAGCAACGACATGGCACGCCTTGCCACGACGCAATGCGTGGCATTGCGGGGACAAAATTCGTTCCAGTGTCAGGATAGAAAGATGTGACTTATTTTGACTTCTATTACATGAGCGATTATTATCATTTATGTATGCGAGTTTGCGTGCGTGTGGTGCATGCTTGCGTGAGTGGTTTTGGGTGCATCTGTCAGTGGGTTTTTACTTGCTGTTTTTTGTAGGGTTTTCTTTATTTAATCATTCGAGAAATGGGGAAACATATATATCCACGAACTGTCGTGTGTCCCATTTACGTTCGTGGTTTGTGCAAAGTCATAGTGTATTTGCGACAGGTACATATCAACATTTGTAAGCATATCAGTGTTTCCGATCCGATTGTGCAGACTCCTCGAATTTCAGAACTGTGACTGATTTGCGTTGTCACACATGTACTGCGTTTGCTACTCCTTAAGCGCCGACCAACTCGCTGTTGTCAGGATAAATGGAACAGAAGTACTGGTAACTTACCAAGGAAACGCCGTGATGTAACTGAACAAGTGTTGAAAGTGGCGTCAAACAAATAGAAAATTGAACTGTTAGAGAATCGAGTTCAAGACCCCTAGGTTTACAAATCGTTACCTCTGTTACATAGTGTTTATTGGCCGATCTTCTTCGAGCAGTTGAAAATTCGATCAGACTTGGCATACAGACAGTTTCCCAAACCCAAATATAGGCCTAACAACTTTGCAGCAGACGACTTGAATATATATGAAAACATTGTGGTAAAATAAGAAATGTATCATTATGAGCAACTTCTCCTTTTGTCACAAATGTTTTCAAAGGTCGTCTGCTGCAGAGACGTCAAGATGCCTCTGTATATGGGAAAGAGTTAATCGTAGGTTCCATGTAAGCTTACGAGCCCATCTATATATATGACGGTGATCATACTACGAAAACAGACGTCCAGTGAATTGGGGTTCTCACACAAATCGACGGGTGTTGATCGTAGAGGTATGCTCTATATGAAAATCGATAATAAAGTATTGTGGAATAATTACTAATTTTAATGATTGATTATTTCTTATTGGCCATCATCATCATCTTCACGAACTCTGAAAAGAAAGTAAGAATGACGTAGAGATGAATGGCATTTAACCAGCAACAAACACACTTTGTTTCCGTTTATATTAATAAAATTCGATACTGGTTACATTATTAAGACCACCTCGGTGGTAAAGGGGTAAAGTGTCCGCATCCGGGTTGCGGGAAGTCTCGGATTCGATCTCCGGTCGTGTCGCACCAAAGACTTTCAAAAACAAGAATAGCAATGGCTTTGCCTCCTTGGCGCTGAGGATTGTGAGGTTAGCTTTACGACTGACTCGCTGGTATCAGGATATGTGGACGAGTAGTACTGGTAACTTATCCAGGAAACGCCGTGATATAACTGAAAACTTGTTGAAATGTGGGTGAAACACCAAACAAACAAACATACAAGCATACTGCGACGATGTCTCTCTTGTCTCTACTCTCACGACACCGCACGAATAATGAAACAAGCTATCGAGTTGTCGCGAAAACAGCGTCAAATTCACTTGAATATTTCTTCTCCTCGTGTAAAAGTACGGGGAACGGAAGTTGTAATGGCCATGTGAAGTGCTCTCTGGTTGGTCGATATTTGGTCGTGTCTGGATTTTTAGCCAATCAGCGATCAGGTAATAGGAAACCATTTCTTTTTGTGTCGATATATTTAGTTTTGACGTGTCTGTGTTTTTCGCGGAAATGGTACCCCTTACGGCAACTCAAATATTAAGAAAACGAAGAGACGGATCAAAAATCGGGACGATCATTCGATGAAGCAACTGATGGGCTACACAACGCACACCGAGTGGTTTCTAAATTCGAAAAACTGTGGGAGGAGATAGTTTTCGCAGGAAAAGCGCGTTTTCGCCCGTTTCCATAGCAACGGTGGTTTCTATGGCGACCATACTACAAAAGAAACAACTAGAGCCTAGACCCTTCATCCCTACCAAGTTTGGTCGAAATGCGTTGAATAGTTTTGGCGCTACGCTTGCCACAAACAAACGGACAGAAACGAAGACCGACTTTAAGGGTCTCTAGAAGAGAGAACCAATAATATTCATTTCAAAATCCCGAATTACACTATTCGTTTACCGAATACTAGGTCACAGTTATGAATTTGAGGAGACGGCTCAATATTGTATTATGCTGATGCATTGGTTATTTTTTTTAATCACTTAATATATGTCTATTCCCTTTATTAAACACTTCTCATTTCGTTTCGGTGAACATTTCTATTGGAGGTCTCATAGTCATTGGCAGATTAGAATCCACTATTCCCCTTCGAATGGAACAGATTGCATGCACAAAGCATATATGGGTTTGTGAACCGTAATGACCACTGACCGCACAAGGCATGTGGATCTGACAGCTTGAGTTGAATTCACATAGCGATATACATGTACAGCTGTATTATATTCGTATTTCTATGCATTGTTGTTTTTATTCTGTTCTTTTTGTTCGTTTCATTTTCTTTATACTTTTGAAAATTATTGATTTGCATTATATGGAGGAAATAAAGATTTAAATAAACAAAAAACGAGGCGGACGCTCTACCCATTGACTACCGAGGCGGTTCCGTATTCTGAAGACAGGGGTAATTTACCATTGTAATCCACACGCCCGTCTCCGTCGCTATCAGCCTCGTGGATCATCTCATCCACCTCCTCGTCAGTTAACTTTTCACCTAGATTTGTCATCACGTGACGTAATTCGGCCGCGCTTATAAAACCATTATTGTCCTGAAAAACCCGACGAGCAAACACATATTAGCCGATCCACGAGAAAATTATCCATGCTCATATTTATAAATTATTTACCATCTATATACATATGACTTCTAAAGATATTGTGACAAAAGGAGAAATTGCTCATAATAAGCTTTTTTTTCCCCTTTTGACACAATGTTTTTACTGTATTCAATCATTTCACCTTCATTTATAGAGATGTTTCATATTTTACAAACATGTTTCCAAAGTCGTCTGATGCAGATTCTTTGTAATTGAGAAATTGTTAAGTAATATGTTTAACCTCACGGTCATCTATCGGTGAATAATATATCTTTGGTGTTTTTTAAGTTCAAGTGCCTAAGAAAATTGACCAGAATTTCTAACCATGTGTTTTCGTGACACTCTCACACCAGTACATCACACCTTATCCGGGCAATTGTTTACCTTCACATGTAGGCTGTCAGCTGTCACAGTATCGCACTTAGTACTCATATTCTCCCTATGTTGTGGTACTCAAAATAATCATCTCGGTTTTTCATCTAGCATTTAACTCCTTTCACACATACATTTAAAATCTGCAGAGGACGACTTTGAAAACATATGTTCAAAAATATGGAAACTCTCTATCCGTGTTCACTGAAGAGTCGGGTGAGCCTGGGCATACTATTCGCAGTCATATCCTTTATTTGACTTGTATTTAGAAGCCATCAGTGTTCAGCAGCTAAATTTTGACTTCCTCTAGGTGACTGCTTTTAAAGACAATTAACGTTGACTGTATGTCACTAAAAACTAGAAATTACGTGCTGCTTATACATACGTCCATGTCCAATCTCCCACATACAGATAGATTTTAAAACATTTTGACACCCATATTGAGACAATTATTATATAAAAAAAAAAGCTTATAATGGCAATTTTTCTTTTTGTCACAGTATTTTCAACTATATTTAATATATCTTCATTCATATATCTAGATATGACTTTTTTGCCTCGAAACTGTTAGTGTCGTCTGCAGCAGATGAACCAACATTTTGTCTGTATGTTGAATTCCATTTAATAGCTGCATCTTCATTTCAGAGATCATTTTATATCTAATATCATCTTTTCTGACCTAATCTGTTGTAATTGTGTGTGGAAGTCCTAGCAAATATAAAACTGCTCGGAACTCATTGTGAGAGGAATCCGCCCTCACCAAGTTGGTGGCGTCGGGGATTTTAAACCTTAGCTGTTGACAGTGGCGTACCCCAAAGCAAACAACATCCGGAACGTGGAAGGCCCGCGTTCGCCTGAAGCAATCTGACTAAAGTACACGATCTGACCAAATGTAAGTATGCGTAGCATTAATAGGAGATGATTTTAATGAGATTGCGCCTGAAGTGGCTGTGTTACCTTGTCAAATATTTTGAACGCCTCTTGGATTTCTGCTTCACAGTCAGTGTCGGTGTTCCTTCTAACCATCATGTGTAGAAACTCTTTGAAATCAACCCTACCATTACCTGTAAAAAACGGTTAAGGGAATGAAGCACGAATTTTTGAATTCACAATCAAACATCAATGAAAACCATTTTTATTATTACTTGAAAGGGACTCATTTTTAGAGAAAAAGATTTCAAGCAACGAAAATTATTTCATTTATTTCTTTATATAGCATCATGTTGCGAACAAAACACCTCTAGTTTTATCATAACCTACACCCAACTGTTTGTGAGCCGGAAAAGTAACAAGTTGGCATTTCTGAACAGTGTAGGGCTAAATCATCTGGTTCGCCTGCTCAGTCTGATCAGAATCGACACAATTTGACAGAATCTTCTAACAAGCTCGTGTAAGTAATATGTGAATAGTGTAGATTTTTATCAGACAGTGCTGATGTAAAAGCTGTGCGGTCTGAAACTATACTTTTCAAAAAAGCAAACATGTACCTTTTCTCGTGAACTGGCTCAATTATACACATGCGGACAGTGTATAGTTTGGTGAGTCTGAACACAAAACGCTTTCTCGGTATGGTTTTATATCAGAGTGTCGCCCTTTTCAAGGTATATATCTCTAATAAATCAAGTGTTGGTTTGCGTTTTGTGATATGAGTTCCCTTTCCCCGGATTATCGACATCCTTAATTGTGAAAAGTCGAGGAAATCTATCATGTCAGCATTGACACATAAGACGAATAATTAAAGAGAGTTATACACTTTATGACGAAAGGTTAAAATACCATTATGTCACAATATTTTCAAAAGTGTCCTGCTGCAAGTGCGTCAAACTGCGTCTGCATGTAGGATAGGGGGAACTTACAAATCGGAACCAAATCGGCTCTATTTTTCAGAAAGTTAGACTTTTGTCCACATTCGCAAATACAGTGAGGTAATAACATATATAATTCTACTCTAAACGAGTGTATAATTGATGTGGGCAATGTCCCATGTAAATATGGGGACTGAATACTAATTTAGTTAAAACCTTTTCAACATACAACAAATCTGCTGAGCAGACGACTTTGAAAACATGCGGGATTATTCAAGTCTATTAATGAAAGTCTAATTATTGAAATGAGTTAAACACATTGTGACAAAAGGAGAAATTATTTATTAGGAGCAGTTTTTCATTTTGTCATAATGTTTTCAAAAGGCGTGTGCTGTAGATACGTAAGAAAGCATATGAGCCGTTCCACGAGAAAATCAACGTTATTGACTCTGCGTAATGTATCGGGCCGACACATTCTGTCTCAGGGGGATATAGGTATAGAGTAATTATTCCTGAAACAGAAAATCCAAGTAAAGTATAAACCAGGGTCCGGAACTATAAAACTCGAAACGTTCTCAAATCAGAAACGTTCTCCATGCTCAGAATTCATGGTCACTGGAGAACAGTTTCAATTCGTTCTCAAACGCGAACTATAAAGCTCTTTGAGTACGTTCTCCACTGGGTTCGTTTTGGAGTACGTTTTCTGAGCATGGAGCACGTTTTAAAAGTGTTATAGTTTCGGACCCAGGATCAGCCTAAGCAGGACCCATAGGCTAATCCGAGCAGAAACTTTTCGCCTCCTATGGATTTTCTGTTTCAGGAATCTTTACTCTATACCTCTATCCCTACGAAACAGAATGCATCGGCCCGGATTAGCCTGCGCGGACTGCGCAGGCTGATCTGGGTCGATACATTACGCAGAGTCAATAAATGTTGGTTTTCTCGTGGAACAGCTCATATATATGTGGAAAAACGTTAATCGCATCACATTCATGAACGTCGTCCGATGTCTAAATCGAGTTTACGACTTTAGCCGAAAGGTTCCGATGGATCACGAACTTACGATCGAAATCCACTTCTTCGATCATTTCGTTAACTTCGTGTTCTGTGGGTGACTGACCGAGGGATCTCATTACCACGCCCAGCTCCGCTGTTGTTATCGTACCATCGTTGTCTTTGTCGAATAAATTAAATGCTTCTTTGTATTCTGGTAAAAAATAAAGATGAATCGAATGATATGTGCCGACATGGCATGTACATACAAATGTATGTACGACATTTGCTGCCTCTGCATTATCAACAGATTTCAGCATGGATGCAGTAGAAAGTTCTCACGATGATTTTACTCTACATCAATATCATAATTCCAATTTTCAAGATATACATTTCTACAGACATTTCCTTAGCATTCAACCAACATATACGATTGTCTGTCTGTCTGTCTGTCTGTATTTCAGCCAATGCATGATATAAAGGTACAAGTAGGCATTTCTGAACAGTGAAGGTTAGCATCAGTGTGTTCACCTGCTCAGTCTTAACATAATCTACACTAGTTGACTGAATCTTCTAAAAAGCTTGTGTATGTTATATGTGAACAGTGTATATCTTGATTAGACTGTGCGTATGTCATCTTGTACATTTTGCCACAATGGCTTCAGCTCTATTTAATAATTAAACTTTCATTTGCAGTGAGTTTCCATATATATTCATAAAGATGTTTTAAAAGTCCTCTGCTGCATATGTGCTGTAAGAGGGACAGGGTATATTTGACAAACTCCTAATGTCGTTTTTCGCATGTCGTGGCTCGTAAAATGTCTCTAATTAAAGTGAATAATTACATACCATCGATCTGCTCCTGTGACAGCTTTTCGACCTAAAATAACAGAAACATGTATGTATAAGCCGTTCCACGAGAAAACCAACATTATGGACTCTGCGTAATGTATCGGGCCGACACATTCTGTCTCAGGGGGATATAGGTATAGAGTAATTATTCCTGAAACAGAAAATCCACAGGAGGCGTACAGTGCCTGTCAGGGTTAGCCTGCGCGGCAAGCTGAGACTGATCTGGTCGATACTTTACGTATAATCCACAATGGTTTATTACCGATTGTCCCACATTTTGATTTTTGGGCTAAAAATCGATGTAGGACAACCGGGAAAAAGTACAGGTAAGGTGTCGGCTAATCCCAGCCCGGGGCGAAGTTATCACTACAGTTCGGAATTAACATGTTTCTTTTTATTGTTTGCGACTCCGTTTATAAAACTTTTACAAGTGTATAAATATGTAGCTCTGTCCGCATACTCAATTGCACTAATGGACCCTTCACGCAGGTGTTCCTTTGGGGATGCTAGTCGAGTGTCGATGTTCCTGTATGTCCTACTCTTGGTCGGTCTTTTACCTCCTATAGCATACTGAACTACCTGAATACATGAGAGGGCTTCAACTTCTTGGATTGTGCTAAGGATTGAAAAGATGTTCTGATGAGAATGCTGAACAGCCTTCTTCAACATGCTATGCCAGCCTTCTAAATTGTTCGTCTTCCTTGGACCTTGGGTGTTGAAGTGATTCCAAATATGTTTATCGCCCTCAACCCAGTACTCAGTTACAACGTTTCAACGGCTTCTGGAAGGTCTAGAGTAGCGATGTCATTGAGTGCTTCGAACCAAACATCTTCGACTATGTTGACTTGTACAAGTGGTCCAACTGCTGCTCGTCTGACTAGGCGATAACTGTCTTCATTAGTTCTGTATTCGTTAGTCAAACCCGTAGACTTCCTCTAGATACACTGTGTGTAGTGGAAGAAGCAAGCCTTCACGTCCGTCGTCTGGAAGACTCGTCTAGCAGTTTTTCCAAAACGGGTACATTCTCTTGTCAGTGCACTAAACAGTCTCTGGTAAGTTTTTTCTGACTTTCCCGGTAGAAAGGCGAACATGATAGGTTACATCTGTCCTTCGATGAAACAATGCCATGTATATAACTGGTAGAATATTTAAAGATTAATTATTAATTATAAGTGGGGTTTTTTTTGTCTTCGAAAAAAGACATTAAATAAATATATGTTTGCATGTTTGGGCAAACAAATGAAGGTGAAAATACTGTGAAAACAGTAACGAAACCGCTGTCAAATAATTAAATTGATTTACAATAATTGACTGTTTGTGTATAGGTAAATAATGGAAAAGGCAAAATAACAGGACTGTATTCTCACCTTACCGCTTTGTATCACTCCGCACTAAGGATAAATAGCATTTTCAAAATGTGGGACAATCGGGAAGACACCTCCACGATGTTGTTGTTTTTTTTGTCGTGAAACGGCTCATATCTATATATTGAATTTTAACGTTATTTTCAAAAGCGTTTCACCTATACCACGGCGATTCGTTCATACACCCATACGTTTGTGTATGCGTTTGTGTTTCTGGCTTCTTTCGCACAAGCACTCCCCATTTCATTCTTCAAGGTCAAATGACTGACTTTTTTCTGAACATAATTATACTTTTAGTCAAATGGAGTACAACTGAAGACCGGCGCTAGTCAAATCTGATGTGTGTGTCGTCCGAATGAATGAGTGACCAAGCCGAGGTTCGAACTCGCGACTACTTCTTCGCCAGTACCAGTTTCATTCAACTTAATTTTATTTATTAAATGACGGGTTCATGCCGGTATCATGCAATCTTTTGAAATAAGAAATTGTTTACAACTCTTTGTAATAATTTCACTTCTAACGCCTTTTCCGCAGATTTAGTGTTAACGTTTTGAGAGTCGTCTGCTGCATATGAGCCGTCTCGCGAGAAAACCAACATTATTGACTGCGTAAAGTGTCGACCCTGATCAGCCTAAGCATGCCGCGACGGCTAACCCGGACAAATACTTTTCGACTCCTGTGGATTTTCTGTTTCATGAATCATTACTCTATACCTCTATCCCCCTGAGACGTAATGTGTCGGCCCGGATCAGTCTGCGCGGACAGCGCAGGCTGATCTGGGTCGATACATTACGCAGAGACCATAATGTTGGTTTTCTCGCGGGACGGCTCATATTTGTTCGTATGTGTTAAGATTGAATCAGCAAATTTAATAGCTTACATGATCTGTATATTTCAGTTATGTGCATATATTATCAACTCTCCCGCAACTGTTTAGGTGCCTATGCAACATCAAAACTTCAGTATATCCATGATGTCAGCCACGTCTAGCGATTCGGGGTCGGAATTAACCCTTTCCCAAATATAGACGCTTTCTTACACCTCTGCAGTAAACGACCTTTGAAAAAAACATTTTGGTAATAGAAGAAATTGTTCATAATGAGCAGTTTCTCCTCTCCACAATGTTTTGAATTCTATTTAATAATTTAAAAAAATATATATTAATAATTTGTTCAAAGTCGTCAGCCGCAGATTTGCTTTATGTGGGAAAGGGATAAAATGCATTGTGATACAGTGACGGCTTATCTGCACAGTCTCACCAGAGTCTTTACCGTCTGTTCATGACATTTAAATGCACCTTCTTACAAAAATAAATTGGAAGTATAGAGCCCCAATATATGTATGCCAATATCTCTACAAAATATGTCATAGCGGATGGTCATTTAAACCCCACATTGCTAGATGCGGTCCATGCGTAATTATGATAATCGTATGCAGATTGGAAAAGCGTACATGAACAGAACTGACGTCACTACGTTAACCCTTTCCCTCATATAGACGCTTTCTCACGCCTCTGCAGCAGACGGATTTTTGAAAACATAGTGACAAAAGAAGAAATTGCACAAAACGTGCAATTTCTCCTTTTGCCACAATGTTTCCCACTTTTTGTCATAGGTTATCCATTCAATTATGGAGATTTTCTATGTTTTGACAAAATACGTTCAAAGTTGTCTGCTGCAGAATTGTCGTATGAAGGAAAGGGTTAAATGTAGACCTGTACGTTATTTATTGCGAAACAACCAAGTCACGGGAATAAATGTATTGGTAGCGTGATAGTGTCGTGTTAAAGGTTCCTGTACAACAAGAGAATGCCCATGTTTGAGTTAAACTTTAAACCTTGAGTCAATGCAGGCGCATAGTCTCACCAGAGCCTTTACAAGTAATTTAGTCGGATGTTTCATCTTTTGACAGAAAACTAGACTTGAATCCCATATCAATGATGTCAAAGCGGGGTTTTAAAAAAAACCTAAATCTGTGTCGTGGCATGATTAGTGTATACGCAACAACAAAAGAAAGTATCCACACCAAGAAAGCACGTTTTTTTTCTATAATAACAGGTAACGTTGGCATAACAAAGTTATTTTCATTATACCGTCTTGTCGTTTTAATCATTTCCCAGATACAACAAGTATGAGCCGTCCCGCGAGAAAACCAACATTGTGGTCCCTGCGTAAAGTATCGATCCGGATCAGCCTAATCCTGCCGCGCAGGCTAACCCGGACAGACACTTTTCGCCTCCATTGGATTTTCTGTTTCTAGAATCATTGCTCTATACCTCTATCCCCCTGAGACGGAATGTGTCGGCCCGGATCAGTTTGCGCGGACTGCGCAGGCTGATCTTGGTCGAAACATTACGCAGATGCCATAACGTTGCTGGTTTTCTCGCGGGAGAGGCTCATATTCAGTAGACGAATTTGAAATCATTTAGGCTAAAATATGAAAATTCTCTAGAAATGTATGTATTATTCATTGGATTGCGTTAAAAACAGTCTTGCCACTATGTTTTAAATGTCGCAAGCTGCATAGGCGTCGTAAAACATATGTATGTGGGAAAGGGCTAATTAAAACTGGAAATATGCCAAGTGGTTACGTTAAGCTATGATTCTACACAATACAATTATAAAATAAAAGTAATTATCAGAAATTATCAGAAATTTCTCTTTTTTCCATTTTCCACAATGTTTTCAAAAACCCATCCGCTACAGAAGCGTTTAAAGCGTCTACATATGAGAAAGGATAAATAAATAATATCAGATGCTATGCGAACGCAGTTGTACCCCTTTATTTGAGATGGGTATCGTTTGAACTCTAGTTAACGTATATTTGAACTTGGTTAGGCCTTTACATTACACCTGATTTGTTCAAGGGTGGAAAACACAATACTAGTATGCGAACGTGTTTGTGGGTACTTTTTATTTCAGTTCAGCGCAGTTTGAACTCCAGTTAACGTAAATTTAAACTTTCAACATATAGACGCTTTCAGACGCCTTTGCAGCAGACGACTTTTAAAAACATTGTGACAAGAGAAATTGCTCAAAATGAGCAATCTTTCCTTAATCCACAATGTTTTCAACTGTATACTGCAAAATAAACTTAAGTTTGTAGAGATTTTCCATATTTTCTTTCTAGATGATTTCAAAGTCGTCTGCAGCAGATGTGTTTTATTTAGGAAGGGGTAAGCTGGTTTTGAAATTATATCTAATACGTTCAAGGGTGGAAAACACCATATCATTAAATCTGTACAGCCGACTTCGAAAACATCTAGGGAAAATACCGGTAACGGTACATGAATAATCTCCATAAATAAAACTTTAATATTGAATTGAGTAGTGACAAAAGGAGAGTTTGCTCACTATGAATATTCTTTTCCTGTCGTCTGTTGCATATTCACCAACCAAAAGTGATTGAATGTTGGTGTGAAGGTTAACCCTTTCCCACTTACAGACGCATTCTGACACCTCTCGAGCAGACGACTTTTGAAAACATGGCGACAAAAGAAGAAAATGCTCAAAATGAGCAAATTTTCCTTAATCCACAAACATCTAGGGGAAAATACCGGTAACGGTACATGAATAATCAAATTAACCCTTTCCCTCATACGACAATTCTGCAGCAGACGATTTTGAAGACATTTTGTCAAAAAATAGAAAATCTCTATAATTGAATGGATAACCTATGACTAAAAGTGGAAAACATTGTGGCAAAAGGAGAAATTCCTCGTTTTGAGCAATTTTTTTTTTTGTCACTGTGTTTTCAAAAAGCCGTCTGCTGCAGAGGCGTCAGAAAGCGTCTATATGAGGAAAAGGGTTAAATAAAACTTTAATATTGAATTGAGTTGTGACAAAAGGAGATTTTGCTCACTGTGAATATTTTTTTCCTTTCGCCATAGTATTGTCAAGAGTCGTCTGTTGCATATTCACCAAAAGTGAGTGCATGTTGGTGTGAAGGTTAACCCTTTAACACTTACAGACGCATTCTGACGCCTCTGGAGCAGACGACATTTGAAAACATGGCGACAAAAGAAGAAATTGCTCAGAACGAGAAATTTCTCCTTTTGTCACCATGTTTTCCACTCATTGAACTCGGTCAAAATAGCACATTCGTACAATTCTAATTTTCGGGTTGAAACTTCTCATCTCTTCTTCAATCTAATTACGAACAACCATCCCACTTTTTCAGATACAAATGAACATTGATGCAAATACATAGTTATACGTAATACTGTACTTACCATTATGTAGTTGTTTGGTTTTTTCAGTTGGGAAATTCCAAAATTAACGGAACGGAGGTTCAACTATCACAGATACATACAACACTATAAAGATTGTCTTACAAGTTGAGATCGACCATTTGTCTGAGGTTAAAACATACAAAATCCGGTTTTTCTGCATAGTAAACCAGTGTTAGACTATCACATTGTGAACACTTTTTTGATACTTCACGGTCTTTGATCACCAGTCTCCCTTCCTTCACTCATAAAGTACTGATTTATCGTGTTAACACTTTCGCATTTGCAATTGATGACTGTTTTTTTAGAAATAGTGTGGCAAATGGAGAAATAGCTAAATATGAGCATTTTTCCCCTTCTGCCACTGTAATTCTTAATCAAACATTTACTGAATTTCCACATATTAACCTCTTTTTAAGAGTGTTTGTATGGGGGAAGGGTTACCACATATACATCTTTGTGTTCGTCTACTTCAAAAGAAGGGAAAACAATAATACCAGCAATATACCGATAGCTGAATTTTGAAACAGAATACATCACTTTTGGAAAAGTAGACATTTTTTTCTTCAAAAAGCAATAAAATCTGTCCCAAATGATAATACACATTATAACCCGTCTCTATGTAAGAAAAGATGGTTTTATAAACACCCCCTTTCCACTTGATGTGCTGCTTAACTAATGTGTTAACCCTTTCACTCTTACAACAAATCTGCAGCAGAAGACTTTGAAAACATTGTGACAAAAACCTAAAAAATGTTTATAAAAGATAGCTTAATTGTAAATAAAGTTGAAAACATTGTAGCCAAAGGAGAAACTGCTCATCATGAGCAATTTCACCATTGGCCACAATGTTTTCAAAAGTCGTCTGCTGCTCTTGTGTCAAAATGCGTCTGCATGTGGGAAAGAGTAAATTGAACCGAGTTAAAGGGAAATGGGTCTTCGCACTTGTTTCGACGAACTGTGAAGATTCAGAAGAGCCAGTGTTCAACTAAGTTCAGTTTTTTTTTTTTTTTTTTTTAAATCGGTTGCGAAAAAAAATCAGCCTATATTAACCGCGCTCGATGTCTGCTTCCTGGAGACTTAACCAGTTCTCACGCCGTTTGCGTAACAAATATCAGAAAGGCTGAACACGCTCATCACAAGATTAGAACCCGGGATCTTTGATACGAGAGGCTGACGCCTAACAACTGAACAGTCTCACTAGAGCATTCGTTCAATTCGATGAACTGAACAATAGATTCAATGTCTGATGAAAAGCTACACATATGGTGCCTCTTTTATTTCCATACTTTAGAGAACGGCGTCAATAAAAAGAAATGAGCCGTCCCACGAGAAATCCAACATTGTGGACTCTGCGTCAAGTATCGATCCGGATCAGCCTAAGCATACCGCGCAGGGTAACCCGGACAGACACCTTTCCCCTTCTGTCGATTTTCTGTTTCAGGAATCATTACTCTTTACCTCTATCCCCCTGAGACGGAATGTGTCGGCCCGGATTAGCCTGCGTGGACTGCACAGGCTGATCTGTAGCAGAGATATATATGCACATTACGTACATTACACTCTGTACATTACGCAGAGTCCATATGTATGTTCGTATTTTCGTGGATCGGCTCAAATGTCAGTTTGGCTTGCTAGGTTTCATCAGTTTGCATTAACCGAAAGGGACTTGTATGCCTGTCAATTCAATCATATTGACGAACTAGATTAAACCCCGTTATCGCATAAATACTTATTTTCTTAAATATAATCAGACTAACGCTAACAAGACGTTGAAAACATAATTAAAACTAGTAACGCGACAACAGCCTTTGTAAAACCCAATTCCATAACCGTAACGAAGATAGTTTTACATTTATTGATAAGAGCCGCGACTGCACATGTGTAAAATGAAAACCCAGATGAGCCTATAACTCAGCACAGTCTAACCAAAGTATTCACTTTCGGCCTATATGTTATATACAACTGTAGTCATAGATGCAACTTGTGAAGAAAAAAAGTCAAACTTGTGTTACCGGTCACCTCTGTTCAGCAGCCAACTTGTATTTAGCAGCCACTTACAGATACACCTAAGGAACATGTTATCCAACAGCAACGTTTTTACTCACCATTGGGTGGCTGCTTAAAACAAGTTTTACTTAATAGTGTTATGCTAATGTGTGGCTCGGGAAAGCAATAAAAAATGGCAGCAATAATCTGACCATTGTTTGAACCGTAAGAGCCTGCTAAATAGGTCTGGACGATTAGAGTCAATGCAATTATTGAACTCCAGCAGGTGGGGTGGTAATGGTTGCATACCTTATATATCGAGGGCTTCTTGGTAAACAATGCAAATTTAGGTGCCATTGCTCGTTCTGAGCAATGGCACCTAAATTTGCATTGTTTACAAAGGGGTCAAAATTGCCCCGAAACCAGGGTTTTCAAAATAAGTGTTTAGTTACAACCGTTTCACGCCAAGCCCTCGATATAGTGTTATCTCGATGTATTAAATATAAGATGTGGGACTAATATCATATTTCTTGTCCGCCGCGATATAACCTTATCTGTTGAAAACACACAAACTCCTCAGTGTGCGTGTGTGTGGAAGTCCTAGCAAAGATGAAACGGCTATTCGGACTCATTATGGGAGGAATCCGCCGAGGCCGATTGGGTTGCGTCGAGGATTTTGAACCAGGCGGCCAGGGTTCGATCTCCAGCCGCGGCAGTCATGGTGGAGTGCCCATAGCCTACTGGTTTGTTTACCCAGGGATCCGGAAGACTAAGTGAACTCGCAGGTGTAACTGAAATAATGTTGAAAAAAGTGTAAAACCTTCAATAAAACGAATCCTCATTGTGTGTACGAACCAAGACTTTTATTATTTATATACGGTGTAAATTGAGAAGCGGTAGTCGTCGTCGTCGGCATTCATTAACAGGTCCCACGTCGTTAAAAGTGTCGCCGTCGTGCTATAAAAAGTAAATACAGATCTAACACACGTCAATCCTTATCATCCCTCTGAACATACAACCAGACCTAGCTTAACCCTTTTCCACATACAACAATTCTGCAGCGGACGACTTTGAAAACAGAGTGACAAAAAACCTGAAAAATCTCCAAAAAATGATAGCTGAATTGTTAAATAAAGTTGAAAACATTGTGGCCAAAGGAGAAATTGCTCATCATGAGCAATTTCACCTTTGGCCACAATGTTTTCAAAAGTCGTCTGTTGCATTTGTGTCAAAATGCGACTGCAGGTGGGAATGGGTAAACAATATTGTATTTATATTCTTATTTATCTGCACATCTTATTACACTTCTTATCAAATATAAATATAAACAGAATTCAGCAAACCATTTGGTCCACACTATGGAAACTCTCTATGGAAAGAACAGTTATTAAATAAAGTATCTAAAACGTTGTGACAAAAGAGAGAAATTCCTCATTGTGACCAATTTCTCCTTTTGTCCAGGGACAGTGTTATTGCCTTGCCACAATGATTTAATTAGCCGTCTGTTGCAAATGTGTCAGAAAGCCTCTGTTTTTGGGGGATGGGTTAATACAACTGGTATCATCACCCTTGATGGTTGACAATTGATTACATATATGCCGCGTCTGACGATCTGTGGTCTTAGTGACTCACCTTACCGGTGTCACCTCAAAGCAAATTGACGCTCTACTAACGGGTTTGTTTGTTTTGGTGTTTTACCCCGCTTACAACAATGTTCTAGCTATATTCCGGCGTTTCCTGTGTAACTCACCAGTACTACTGGACCATTAATCCTGATACCAGTTAGTCAGCTATATTCCAGCGTTTCCTGTGTAACTCACCAGTACTACTGGACCATTAATCCTGACACCAGTTAGTCAGCTATATTCCGGCGTTTCCTGTGTAACTCACCAGTACTACTGGACCATTAATCCTGATACCAGTTAGTCAGCTATATTCCGGCGTTTCCTGTGTAACTCACCAGTACTACTGGACCATTAATCCTGATACCAGTTAGTCAGCTATATTTCGGCGTTTCCTGTGTAACTCACCAGTACTACTGGACCATTAATCCTGATACCAGTTAGTCAGCTATATTCCGGCGTTTCCTGTGTAACTCACCAGTACTACTGGACCATTAATCCTGATACCAGTTAGTCAGCTATATTTCAGCGTTTCCTGTGTAACTCACCAGTACTACTGGACCATTAATCCTGACACCAGTTAGTCAGCTATATTCCGGCGATTCCTGTGTAACTCACCAGTACTACTGGACCATTAAACCTGATACCAGTTAGTCAGCTATATTCCGGCGTTTCCTGTGTAACTCACCAGTAATACTGGACCATTAATCCTGGTACCAGTTAGTCAGCCATATTCCGGCGTTTCCTGTGTAACTCACCAGTACTACTGGACCATTAATCCTGACACCAGTTAGTCAGCTATATTCCAGCGTTTCCTGTGTAACTCACCAGTACTACTGGACCATTAATCCTGATACCAGTTAGACAGCTATATTCCGGCGTTTCCTGTGTAACTCACCAGTACTACTGGACCATTAATCCTGATACCAGTTAGTCAGCTATATTCCGGCGTTTCCTGTATAACTCACCAGTACTACTGGACCATTAATCCTGATACCAGTTAGTCAGCTATATTCCGGCGTTTCCTGTGTAACTCACCAGTACTACTGGACCATTAATCCTGATACCAGTTAGTCAGCTATATTCCGGCGTTTCCTGTGTAACTCACCAGTTCTACTGGACCATTAATCCTGATACCAGTAAGTCAGCTATATTCCGGCGTTTCCTGTGTAACTCTCCAGTACTACTGGACCATTAATCCTGATACCAGTTAGTCAGCTATATTCCGGCGTTTCCTGTGTAACTCACCAGTACTACTGGACCATTAATCCTGATACCAGTTAGTCAGCTATATTCCGGTGTTTCCTGTGTAACTCACCAGTACTACTGGACCATTAATCCTGATACCAGTTAGTCAGCTATATTCCGGCGTTTCCTGTGTAACTCACCAGTACTACTGGACCATTAATCCTGATACCAGTTAGTCAGCTATATTCCGGCGTTTCCTGTGTAACTCACCAGTACTACTGGACCATTAATCCTGATACCAGTTAGTCAGCTATATTCCGGCGTTTCCTGTGTAACTCACCAGTACTACTGGACCATTAATCCTGATACCAGTTAGTCAGCTATATTCTGGCGTTTCCTGTGTAACTCACCAGTACTACTGGACCATTAATCCTGATACCAGTTAGTCAGCTATATTCCAGCGTTTCCTGTGTAACTCACCAGTACTACTGGTCCATTAATCCTGATACCAGTTAGTCAGCTATATTCCGGCGTTTCCTGTGTAACTCACCAGTACTACTGGTCCATTAATCCTGACACCAGTTGTTAGTCAGCTATATTCCGGCGTTTCCTGTGTAACTCACCAGTACTACTGGTCCATTAATCCTGACACCAGTTAGTCAGCTATATTCCGGCGTTTCCTGTGTAACTCACCAGTACTACTGGTCCATTAATCCTGACACCAGTTGTTAGTCAGCTATATTCCGACGTTTCCTGTGTAACTCACCAGTACTACTGGTCCATTAATCCTGACACCAGTTAGTCAGCTATATTCCGGCGTTTCCTGTGTAACTCACCAGTACTACTGGTCCATTAATCCTGACACCAGTTAGTCAGCTATATTCCGGCGTTTCCTGTGTAACTCACCAGTAATACTGGACCATTAATCCTGACACCAGTTAGTCAGCTAATTATATGAACCTAAGCGCCAAGAAGGGAAAGTCATTACTTCATCTTTTAAAGTCTTAAAACAAACGAAGGTACAGTTTTAGTTTGTTTGTCTGAAACTGTATCTAGGACTTAATTACTTGTAGACGGACAGTGAAGCCTCTTGCGAGACTGCGTATTCATGAACAGGCTCGTCTGAGTTTTCACTGTACCCAGTTGCATACAAATCCCACATCTCTAGACGATATTGTATATCGAACGGCATGTGTTTCTGTTTCTCGTTATGCGATGCAGAAACAGAGATAGTTGCGACAAGTTTGAAACTAGAGAGTTCAATATATTACTACTTATTTGAAACTAAAGAGTTCAGTAAATTACTACTTATTTGAAACTAAAGAGTTCAGTAAATTATTTCTTATTTGAAACTAAAGAGTTAAATAAATTACTACTTATTTGAACTAAAGAGTTCAATAAATTGATACTTATTTCAAACTAATTTAAAGAGTTCAATAAATTACTACTTATTTAAACCTAAAGAGTTCAATAAATTACATTTTATTATGTGTGCTGATCTGCATCTACATCGCCCAGACAAGCCAACTTGTATTTTTTCCTATGCATTTATACTGTTGAAATAGGACTGCATAAACTCAGGAATGTTCTAGATTCCTGATAAACTGAAATGTTCATACAATATTATAAGTTACAGGTAAGGTTTTGACCCTTCTATTTAGTATTTACATGCTTTATTTTGATCAGATATTTTCAGTAGCGTTTCTTAGCAAATAAGCACTCTATCATTGCAAATCAGCAAACGACTTTGATAACACCTAAACAAAAAAAAATCGAAAAAATAAATAGGACTAAACCTGGGACCACTAATCTCGGACTAAACGTAAATATATTATAAAGGGAGAAATTGCTCATTATAAACTATTTCTCCCTTTTCCACAATGTTTTCAAAATTCACCGTCTTCAAATGCGTATGTGGAAAAGGGTTTGTATTAAAATTGAGGAACATGCATGACCATAAATGGTATTTGATACCGGCAGTTACTGGGTTGTCCCGTAGTTTTGTGAGCGGGGAAACAGCCACCGGCGGAAGCAGTATGGAGGAGAGCAAAACAATTTTCAAAAGTTGCAGATGATCAACTGTGTATATTACGATGTTTTCGGGAGGCCGATACGATATGAATGTGAAATCATATCAGAGTCATGGAAGCGAAATTATTCTTAGTAGAAAAAATGGCGCCGGTCGTTTGGCGAGACTGATAGTCCTCGTATTGTTTATTGTTTATGTTTATGGATACACAGCAGGAAGTCTTTATTCTAAGGTAAAGTAGGAACTATGAACAGTATTCACAATTGCAATTTACCCTTTACCACATACAACAAATCTGCTACAGACGACTTTGAAAGTATCGAGGCAAACACATGGAAAAGCTCTATAAATATAAGTATACTGATAATCATAAGAGTTGAAAACATTGTGGCAAAAGAGAAATTGCAAATCATGAGCAATTTCTACCTTTGCCACAATTATTTCATATATAAGTGACATCGTCTGCTGCAGAGGCGTCAACATGTGTCTATATGTGGGAAAGTTTTTTAATAAAAATTCCTGATACAGAAGTCAGTTGACACCTGTGCTGCACAGCCTTATTTTAGTACGTTTTTTAAGCAATTTCTCCCTTTGCCACATTGTTTTCAAAAGTTGTCATCAGAAAATGTAGATGTATGTGGGTAAGGGTTAACTGTGTGTAAAAGTTCACTTCCAATTGTTCAGACCGTTTCAATATCATATTGGTAAAAAGTTTTGCCTATTAAATCTACGAGTCTACAGCTTTGAGACTGGAAATACTTGTACATCATTATAAGATACATTTAAATTAGAGGGACATAACTTTACTCTACCTAATGAAAGTACATTATGGTTTAATGATCTGGAAATTTTGTTAATGTTTGTGTTTCGTTACACTCTTCTCCTAAACTTTATATGCTAGTGTAGTACTACTCAGTAGTAGAGTGGTCTGTGACCATATGTCCCATAGATAGACAATATGTAGCTATGGGACAGGCCACTCCACTTCATATGGTTTCGACAGACCCCTCTACTACACATGGACTTTGAAATGGCGTAAAATTAATCCTATGTTTGCCTCAATGCTTTAAAAAGATGTCTGCTGCGGATGCAAATCAAAATGGGCTACATACATGTAGAAAAGGGTTAAAACGGTTAAGTTTTTTATCATCTATGTTTCCTATTCTATTCATGGTTCTGATAGTCACAATGTCAGTCAAAGTCTGTTAAATTCCATTAGTTCAATATTTACACTGCACATTTGAGACACATCTATTTCAATTAAAGGTAGTATCATTACAAATGAGCTGTTTCTGCCATAAGGGATCTTAGTGATGCTCTTATTTGGCTTCATTTAAAGTTACATTTATAAGTGTATAATTAGTGGGGTTACATTTCTAATATTGTGTCAGAAAATGCATTTAGATCTATAACACATGGGTGGACAGGGAAGATTATGTGCATTGCACAAGCGAGTTTACACATTTAGATTTATAACACGAAGTTCAGTAGGACAGGGAAGATTGTGCGCAATGCACAAGCAGGTGTTTCCACGTTTAGATCTATAACACGTAGGTGGACAGGGAAGATTGTGTGCAATGCACAAGCGGGAGTTTACGCTGAATGTAGATGAAATTATTAAATTAGTTCTTCTATCTTATGCACATGTAGACACATTTATCATGGATGACATACTGTGACTATCTTTTGAAAACATTGTGACAAAATGGAAAAGTGTTCATATTATAAGGAGCAATTTTCAAGCCTATTCAATTCACAACTGTGTTTTCATTTACAGAAATTTTCCATAATGTTGTCTTGATGTTTGCAGAGTTGTTTGCTGCAGACTTTTTTTGACTGCGGGCTAATCATGCCTGTATTTGGCAACCAATTATGTTTATTCATAAATTACCAGCAATGTTGTTTTCTTTCACAGACTTCGTTAACAGCCACCATGTTACTGTCAGGAGTGTTAGTTTTCTACAGTCTTAGTGAAATTCATACAGGTAACAATTTACAGTTGCATGGGACGAAAATTGTATTTTTGCATCTTCATAGTGGCATCAAATAAACATATAATGATATAAATGCATGTTATTTTTTGTGAGAAGTTACACCTAGTGCTGCTTTATCTATGTGTAGAAAGTGAAGGCTTTGATGAGACTGTGTGGATGCACAGGCTTATATGGATCTTTACTGTTTGTAACAAGCCCACCTTTCACCTGATATTATGAATATTATCACCAAGTGACCAATGCCTTCTCGTTCTACCTATGTTTAGAAAGCACAAATGTAAATTTTCTGAAGAATAAGTAGAATTGGTTTCACTCCCATATATGAGCATGACACAAGATGTATGATCCAATTCCACCGACATAACTTAGCACTATGTACTTAAATACTTAAAAGCATTTTCCCCATTTTTGATTCCCTAATAAAAATGTCAAAATATTTCATTTCTTAACAAGTATTGTTAGTCAGTAAGGAATCTATTTATGTTAACTTAGTCATTTACTTAAATACATTCTACCACCCATTTTTTTTCAAAATATTATGGCAACAAAAAAGAATGAAATATGCCGGAAAGTATTAAGCATTACCATGCGTAAAGTAAGGTTGGTGGAATTGGACCAAGGATGTAACAAAACTTTTTGTAAGCCTGTCCATGAGAAAAGATACAAGTTAGCATGTGTAGGTTTAAATCAGTGTGTACATCTTCTCCATCTTCACAGAATCTACACAAAGTGACAGACCCTTCTTACAAGCTTGTGTATGTAGTATGTATAAAGTCCACGTTTTACATAGATGGGCTCAAATGAGCATGCCTAAATGGGGATAGGCAGAGACATATAAACACAGGTCTCTGGGATGAAGCAGTTGTAGCAAAACATTATGTTGTCTGAAGCAGTTCTTTTAGCTTATTTTAATCATTATTGATAATGAGCAATTTCTCCTTTTGCCACAATGTTTTCAAAAGACGACTGAGCTGCAGATGCATCAAAATGCCTCTAAAGGTGGGAAAGGGTATTGAAATACTTCTTTTGAGTATCCACAATATATAGGATTTAAGGGTAAAACAATATTTAAAAAACACCTCTATTCCAGAGCTCTAACATTGTTTAATATACTTGCAGAATCACTACTAGTCATATCATCTATTGGAGTCACATTTAAACAAGCCAGTCTTTTATCCTCAAAATCCACATTTTTCGATGTATCATCAATCAGGGACATCGTTATTTTAGAAGCCATTTCTAAGGTATGTATACAAATTAAGATTAATTTCTGCCAAGGACATTCTTTTTTTATCCCAAGTCAAGGGCGGAAGGGATGTTGGCTTGGCATTGTCCGTCCGTCTGGAGCCTTATCTAACACATGGTTGGATGGATTTTATTAACCCTTTCCCTCATATAGACGCTTTCTGACGCCTTTGCAGCAGACGGCTTTTTGAAAAACATAGTAACAAAAGAAGAAATTGCACAAAACGTGCAATTTCTCCTTTTGTCACAATGTTTTCCACTTTTAGTCATAGGTTATCCATTCAATTATAGAGATTTTCCATTATTTGACAAAATATGTTCAAAGTCGTCTGCTGCAGAATTATCGTATGAGGGAAAGGGTTAAAACTACTACATGTATATGGAAATGTTAACCATCATTGGAAAATGTCAGACAGAAAGTTTCACTAAGATTGCCTCAAAAACACCAGAGTTATGACCACTTGAACTTCTTTTATATAATATATAGCCCGGCCGGGTAGCTCAATTGGTAGCGTATCTGACTCGTGATCTGGAGGTCACGGGTTCGATACCCGGTTGCGGCGACATTCTTTCGGGCGATTTTTCCATTGCCTCTCACCTCTGATCTATGTGAGAAAGTAGTCAGTGGCTTCGAAAGAATGTTGTGTAAGTACTGGTGTGGGAAAGCCAGGAAAACATGGGTAGGTGCACTGACCGCCGTGATATGACCAAAGCTGTTGAAAGCGGCGTTAAACTCCAAACAATATAATATATAAATGTATATTTACTGTATATATTTATAAATTACATTTTCAATTCTTATTTAGTATGTATCTTGTTAACTCCCTTAAATCACTGGTTTATACAATACAATAGTTTATTCGCGTAATTAGGCCTCCGGCCCATAATACATACATATAATATTACATTCAACTTACAATGCAGTAATATGCACAATCAAATTTCTTCAAAAAGCTTTGAAACATAAAGGGCTATATTTTTAATAACTAATGGATTTTCATTTTGAAGAAGACAATAAAAATTCTGTAAACTTGGTAAAGCATTAAACCACGTATTAAGATACAAATCATAGTCTTAAGCATTTCACAAATAAAAACGGCATGAAACTCATCCTCGATCACTAAGTCATCTTTTTGCATAAAGCAATATACACATTTGATTTTCTCTTTCAATATTAAAATGACGACCAAGTTAAACGTTAAGTTTGCGGCTTGAGCACCTAAAACGTGACAGAGAACGTTTATAGTAGCGTTTAATATCTAAACTTAAATACCTTTCTACATTTCATAATGTTTTGACATTTTTGTACAAATCACACAGTGTCTACAGCAGACAACTTTTGAAAACATTCTGAAAGAAGAAATGAGCAATTTATCCTTTTTTCCAAAACCTTTTCAACTTGTATCAACAGTTATACTTTCATTTAAATATATTTCAAATACTTTTGTTGAGGTGTTTTCAAAGCTGTCTGCTACAGATTTGTTGCATTTAGGAAAGGGTTAAACAAATGAAGGGGATTCCCTTGATTGTAATGCCAAGTCATGACTTATTTATTTTCAGCAAAGTGTGATATTTCAATTAGTGCTGTTACCCACCACAAAAAAATCCTGTGATAAAAATCAACAGATATATCCATTGTTTAAGGTAAAAATGTTTTAATTTAGAAAAGTGATTGAATTAGCGAGATAGCACCATGGGCACTTGCCTTGTGAACAAGATGTTAAACCCTTTTCCACATATAGATGCTTTCTGAAGCCTTTGCATTAGACGACTTTTGAAAACATTGTGACAAAAAAAGAAATTGCTCAAAACAAGCAATTCCTCCTTTTGACATAGTGTTTTCAACTCTTTTCAGTAATTACACTTTTTAGAGGTTTTCCATATTTTTGCCCAGACATTTTCAAAGTCGTCTGCTGCAGATTTTTTTTATGTGGGAAAGGTTTAACCCTTTTTGAAAACATAGTGACAAAAGATGAAATTTCACAAAACGTGCAATTCCTCCTTTTGCCACAATGTTTTCCACTTTAAGTCCTATGTTGTCCATTCAATTATTGAGATTTTCCAGTTTTTGACAAAATATGTTCAGTCGTCTGCTGCAAAATTGTTGTATGAGGGAAAGGGTTAAGGGGTCCAATTTCCCCTTGTCTTTCAGTTTGACGCACAGTGCTTTGTGGTTAATCTCTTAATTTGATAGATTGAGTTAACCCTTTCCCACATGAAGAGGACTTTTCCTGTGTTTCTACTCTATTCCATAAAAATAGAACTTTCAAAAACATTGTAGCAAAAGGAGTAATTGCTCATTATAAGCAATTTCTCCTTTTGCCTAAATGGTTTCTAAAGTAATCTGCTGTGGAAGAGAGTAAATCCCTGCTGAATCAAATATAGAATCCAAAACAGACAAGTCATTTTTGTAATGCAAACTATTTTAAAGCATACTGTCAGTTTAAGCCTTTCTTTTTTCTGTTTTTGACACCACTCTAGTACAGTGCTGCTCTAGTAAACTACTAATGAAAACATTGTGGAAAAAGGAAAACTTGCTCCAAACAATGCAATCCTTTCTTTTCCGACAATGTTATCAGCTATGTGTTCAATTTTCAAGATATTACACCTTTGACAGAGGCAATTGTTTTATATATTTATAGCTTCCAAATGTTTTCATATCAGCATCTCTGAAAATATTACGCAAGGTAAACAGTTAAATTACACAAAACTATAAATTTGATATCATTCTCTTTATTTTTCAGTCATTTCAGCCTCGTTTAGAAGACCTGAAAACAGTTTATAGACATGTTCAAGAAAAAATGATATTTCCAAAGAATGGTTCTGTTAACTCAAGATAGTTATATTCACCCTTTTCCCACTTGCAGCCTCTTATTGAGAACATTGTCGCAAAAGTAGGAATTCGAAATTAACAATTTCATTAACCCTTTCCCTCATACGACAATTTTGCAGCAGACGACTCTGAACGTATTTTGTCAAAACATAGAAATTCTCTATAATTGAATGGATAACCTATGACGAAAAGTGGAAAACATTGTGTCAAAAGGAGAAATTGCTTGTTTTGAGCAATTTCTTCTTTTGTCACTATGTTTTCAAAAAGCTGTCTGCTGCAGAGGTGTCAGAAAGCGTCTATATGAGGGAAAGGGTTAAGAGATAATTTTGACATTCTTAAATAGATGTTTTCAAAGTCATCTGCAGCAGATTTGTTGTATGTGGGAAAAGGTTACCGGTAATTAAATTTATTCCGTTTTATCATACCGGTGTTTTGATTTGTTCTTTATGAAATATTATCGGATTATTTGACTAGAACATCTTGATCAAGTTTGAAAACAGTTTAATGAAACCAAGTCACTTTTTATATTACCCTTTCCAATCTAGTCGACACATCTGCATCAGACAACTATTGAAAACATTGTGGCATTGAACAATTTCTCCCTTTGACACAGTATAATAATCGAAAACAGTTGAACACTATGTTTTAAAGAGATTTTGCAAGTTTTTGCCAAGAAAAAGTTCAAAATTGTCTGCTGCAGATATGTTATATGTGGGAAAGTGTTAAAAATGGTAAGAATGATTCACTCTTATATACTGTATACCACACATCCTTAACCCTTTTCCACATACAACAAATCTGCAGCAGACGACTTTGAAAACATGGTGACAAAAACTTGAAAAATATCCATAAAAGATAGCTTAATTGTTAAATAAAGTTGTTAAAATTGTTAAAGGTCAAAGTGGAAATTGCCCGCATCCTGGTAGAGCTCAAGATAAGGAGCGTTTTTCTTGTTCTAACATCCTTATTTTATCCCCTAACCCTATGTTGTAGGTACTCATAAGAATCGTCTCATTGAGACGATTCTTTTGAGAACCTACAACACAGGGTTTAGTTGGTCAATTAGAGAGGTATTGTGGGGAATATAGCTGTTAACCCCTCCTTATTTGGACCTCTGTCCTGGGAAGAATGTTGTGTGGAGTACTGATGCAGGAAACGTGTGGTTAGGCGAGCTGGTCACCGGCCAGGAAACATGTGGTTAGGTGAACTGGTCACCAGACATGGAGTAATCAGAATACCTACCCTGAGGACAAAAATACGGTTGAAATTGTGAAAGGAGAAAAATATTTATTGTGGCAAAAGAAGAAAATGATGCTTTCAAATTTTGTATGCTGCAGATGCATCTGCAAGTGGGAAAGTGTTACGGATAACATGTTTTCAGAGTGACTCAAATGCAGGGTCAGTCTCCAGATTGAAAATCATTATGTGATATGTACATGTACTTGTATATAAACTTGAATAATCGTCAAATATTAAATGCAAATCAAAACTTCCTGTGAAAAGTTATAACTATTGTGCTATTTTATTTATATTTATATTGAAATAAATCCTTGAAATAAATTAATTTACTTTATATTTACAAATAAATCCTGGCATAGCATGCTAAATTATGTGTTTTATGCTCGAAGCATTTCCTGGGTAAATTACCATTAACCCTTTCCCTCATAAAGACGCTTTTCTACATCTCTGCAGCAGACAGCTTTTTGAAAACATACAGACAAAATAAGAAATTGCTCAAAAAGAGCAATTTCTCCTTTTGCCACAATGTTTTCCGCTTTTAGTCATAGGTTATCCATTCAATTCTAGAGATTTTCTCTTTTTTGACAAAATATGTTAAAAGTCGTCTGCTGAAGATTTGTTGTATGAGGGAAAGGGTTAATGCTTGTAAGCCTATCCTGATAAAACCGCTTAGCATCAAGGAGGGAAGCCACTTTGATCATTTTTGGCCGGATTGCTCTAGCAATTCCGGTCTATAGATTGGCGATGTCCGTCTGTCTGTCTGTCAACATTTTGGTTAAAGTTTCAGGTTGAGGCAAAATCTCAGCACTGGAAAGGGTTACAAACTTGAAACTTTGCCTGAAGGTAACCAGTAACAAGTTCTATTGATTCCTATGGTTACTTTGACCTTGACCTTGGTTTGTCGATTTTCAAGGTCAAATTGCCGACAATCCGGCCTTGCCGTCTTCAGTGGTTTCTTGTTTAAAATTGTATACGCTTGTCAACCACAGACAACTGCGAAGGTTGCTGGATTAGATTAACATATCCACTCTTTTAGTCAAACAGTTTCATCCAATCTTCAAACAAGAGGGCCATGAGGCCCTGGATCGCTCACCTGAGAATGGGCTATTTAAGACTTAACTAGGAGCGCCAATGGCAATATGAGGTTTTTGCCTGGCGGCAATGTTTGTTGACTGGAAGCCTTTTCTTACAAAGCTTATATATTTTTAACGGTTTGTTACAATTTAGTGTTAATACTTCTCAACACAACTGTAAATGAAATTATGTGCGTGTACTATACTAATTGATTTGCACTAGAGTTGAAGCCTAGTTTTTATGTTGGCATAGACGTTATTTGCCAGGTTGACGCGACCTGCCTTACTTTTCATTTTATTTCATTTCTAGTTGCAAGATAAATATTGGCAAGATTTAAAAAGCAAAACAGTTTTGAACTTGTCCAATATTTGATGGAGGTGCATGTTCAGATTAACTTTCATGAAAAATGTAGCCTGTAGACTATTAACAAGGAAATTGTTGATGACGGATGGACGCCAGACAAAAAGTGATCACAATAGCCTTGAGCATTTTGTGCACAGGCGAGCTAAAAAAAAATGACCAAATCTCTTCAGTCATTCCAGAGTTATGTGGGTGTTTTTTTGGATAGGTTGGCACTCTAGTGTCTTGGGTGACAATGGATCAAACCCTGGTCTCAAGCAGTATGCTTTAAATAATTCATTATTGAGGTCACTGTGGCTCGTACATTTAGGTTGATTGTTTGGTGATTTATGCTGCTTTCAACAATTTTGCAGTTATATCACACATTTCCTTGGCAAGTTACCAGTTCAACTGGTCAATTTAGTCAGTCGTAATGCTAACCCCGCAACCCAGAGCACCAAGGAGGGCAGCTATTTCTACCATTTTTAAAGTCTTTCTTACATATAGCCTAGTTTGGGGTAAATGATTTATGGACAGTTGTTTCTGTTGGTCTGATAGATAAATATTGCTTCCCTATGTGGTGCTGATCATTAATTTTGAAGCTGTAACATCCAAGACAAAATGAAACACTACCTGCTATAGTTCTTTTAACTTTAACCATTTCAAACATAAAAGTCTGAAACAGGCGACTTTGAAAACATCTTGGGAATAATATGGAAAATTTATATAAAGAAAAAATAGTTAAAAACATTTGGCAAAAGGTTTAATTGCTCAGAATGTTTTCAAATGTCATCTGTTGTAGATGCATCTGAATTTGGTAAAGGATTAAAACAGTCTAAGAGCATGTCCTACAACTAACTTGACCTTGGAGGCACTCATCTTCACTAGCCAAGGCTACTTCTTACATTATCATTCCAATAAATAATTACATATAATCTAATAACCTTCCCATATGGTGTAAGGTTTAATTGACAAGTGTGCAGTAGTTCCAAAGATATAAGAATGAAACACAACTTGCCCTTAATCTTTTACCATAATGAATGACCTACAGTGACTTTGATGATCCATGCTACATACTATGTCCTCGCTACATGGTTGATAACCTTTAATCACCATTGGAGCTGTAGTTCTAACGAATGAAACACCACTTGTCCTAAGTCATAATCCAGCCCAAGTGCATGACCTATTTATAGTGACCTTGACCTTTACTACATGCATATGTCATCACTACTTGGTATAGTCTACCTTCATATAAAGTTTCAACATTAGAAGAGTAACTGCAAAGCTATTGGAATGAAACACAACTCGTCCTAAATATTTAACAATAAAGCAGCCTAAGTGTATGACCTTCCACTATCTGTATATGGACTCGCTACATGGTGGTTTACCTTAATATACAGTTTCATCAAAATTGGAGAAGTAGTTCCAAAGATATGAGAATGAAACAACTTAGTACATGTCCTTAAACAGTCCGGCTTAAAAGACTTGCATCATCTTTTAATTTCCCTCTCTGCACATACAGGAACCCTGCTCCAATAATTGCACAACCATTTCCAACATACAACTACTCTGAAGCAGATGACTTTGAAAAAGCTAAGCAAAAAATATATTTAACCTAGAATGAAGTGTTCCCCGAAGCACGTGCGTCACCTGTCAGAAAATTTTAATTTTTGACAGAAAAGGGGCAATAACTCTGATATAAAAATATTTGACTTATCCCCCTTTTGTGAACCAATCACACACATTGATATAAACATTTGTTTCAATGTAATCCTTTGAGTAGAAAAAAAGTTATTTGAAAACGTGACGGACGGACTCATAGGAGAGTACTTGTGGGGTTATTTTGTTTGATGTTTTTTTGTGGGGTGCATCCCACAAGTATGCAATTCATTCCGTAATTAACCCCCTTTTACGGAATGAATAACATTAATATGTAAATGAGATACCCGTTATAAAAAATAAAAAAATATATATTTATCTAAGCGATCCAAGTGTTTATAAGGGTGGTAGTTGGGCTTTCTCATCCGTCCGGACAGACAGACGCCGGACAAAAAAAAAGTAATCCCTAAGTGCCTACCATGCTACGCAGGTGACACAATAAAAATATTATTGCAAAAAGTTGAGAATAAAAAAATATGACAAAATGAGACATTCCCCAATAAGAGCAACTTTTCCTTTGTCAAGAGTTTTCTAGTCTTCTGCTGCAGAGGCATTAAAATCATTTGCATGTTGAAAATGATTAATTATTGGATTTTTTTGTGGACAGATGAGTTGCAGGTAAACTCTCTAGTGAAGCAGGTTCACAACTTTTTACCAGGGTCACATTTTCAGTCATGGATTGATCTATTGTTTGGTTATTTATGCCGCTATCACTTTGACAGTTATATTACGCGTTTCCTGGGTAAGTAACCATTACTACTGGTCCATTTATCCTGACACCAGTGTGTCAGTCATACCCCTTAATCCCAAGTGCCTAGGAGGGCAGCCATTACTCCCAAGTCTTTGGTATGATCCGGCCAGGATTAAACCTGCGACCTCCCACAACCGAGGCAGGTGCTCTACCACTACAGCACCGAGTAGGCTCAAGTCATGGACATTTGGACTTTGGACTAGAGCAAAAAAGAAACAAATTATTGGCACAGTTTCAAAAATCTTTATTCCAATTGATGATTCACAAGGGCTTATGTACATGATGTGAACAAATAAATGTATTTCCTCTTTCACCTTTTCATCCATCAATTGAATACATGTACATGATTATGAAATGGCTACAATTAAAGATTGTGATGATGTCGCAATGTAATGTAAATGGCTGCATTTCCTACATTGATTTAAAAGCTAAAATTCCCTTGTTAATCCTTTCCCAATTGCTGTCAGAGGCATTTTGAGACACCTGCAGAATACAAACTTTGAAAACAGAATTACAAATGGAGAAACTAATATTGAGCTATTTCTCAATTATACATCTTTTAACTCCATTAAATAGTCTACTTTCATTTGTAGAGAGAATACAGCTTTGATGTATTTGGGAAAGAGTCATAATGGCACTTTTAACCCTTTCCCTCATATAGATGCCTCTACTGCAGACAACTTTTAAAAACACTGACAAAAGGAGAAATTGCTCAAAATGAGCAATTTCTCCTTTTGCCACTATGTTTTCATCATTTTCATTAATTGTAGCTTTATTTATAGAAATTTACCATGATTTTGCCAATATGTTTTCAAAGGTAGAAAGTGTTTCTGCTGTAGAAGTGTTGTATGTGGGAAAGGGTTAAGGTTATTTGAATTAAACAATATAATACTAAATATCCAAAAAGCTACCAAAAACATTGACTCTTCTACCTTAAACATGAAAGACAACTTTTGATATCTCTACAGCAGGAATTCAATAATAACAGTACTCTCATTTATAATTGTTATCCATAATTTTGCTTAGATGTTTCAAAATTTGTTTAACGATGGAAATGGTTAAAGCAATGTTCACTTACATGCATCAGACAACTTTGAACAATTTTTTTAGTAATTTGATTTAGTTTGAGAACAAGTATTGAATAAAGTCAAGAATATCATGGCAAAAGGAGAAATTGCACATCATGCACAATTTCTATTTTTGACGGAACGTTTTCAAAATTCATCTGCTGTAAAGGCGTCAGAAAGGGTTTAATAGGTAGAAATGTCTGTTGCAGATGCTTTAAAAGCGCATCTGAATACAGGAAAAGTTTAGAATGTAAAGTTTGCAGATGACTTTAGTCAAACCTATCAATCAAGTCCAATGTTGAGGGTCCTTAAAATAACCACATCAGTTAGACAAGTGTTTTGAGTAAGGCAACACAGAGTTTGAAGACTTTTAAAATAAGGAATTAAAAACATTAAATTTGTGTAAGCAACACTAGTTGAATTAACCTTTCCCACATCCAAATGCATTTTGATGTGTCTCCAGCAGACGAAATTTTAAAACATTATGGCAAATGGAGAAATTGTTTACAATGTGCAATTCTCTTTTTGCCTAAATTTTTTCATCTTTTTCATTAAATTCTTTTTCATTTACAGATATTTTCATTTTTTTTGACAAGGTATTTACGAAGTTGTCTGCTAGAGAATTATTGTATGTGGGAAAGTGTTAACGGCACATATATTATTTTTTCTTTTTCTTGTTTTATAAAAAATCTCATCTTAGTTTTATGGGAACTCCCCATCTTCTGGAGCATCTAGATCTCTGTATTCTATAACCCTGCGACGATTGTTGCCTCCTCGACTGAAATGCAATAGTAAAATGTAGGCAGGGGAATATGTTACAGAAAATCTGTATTATCCGGCCCATCGAGATCACAGTACTCAATGATTCTCTGTGGGACAGACCAGCGGCTGAAAAAATAACCAATTTAAACTTACCGCTTTAAGGGCAGTAATTGAAATGTGATATATATATTTATAACAATATAACACATTTTGATGCCTTTCAAGCAGGCGTCTTTTAAACATTGGATGCAAAATGATACCATTTCCGAATCAAATGGCAAACAATACAAATTAAAATCAGACTGTACATATCTCGGGTCGATCTTAAGCTATACTGGTTGCATTTTTTTTTTTACTAAGGTCAATCACCTCATCACAAAGTCTTTAGAAGCGTTAAATCATTTTTCTTGGTAAACAATGGAATTTAGGTGCCATTGCTCGCGCCATTGCTCGATCTGAGCAATGGCACCTAAATTTGCATTGTTTACAAAAGGTGTCAAAATTGCCCCTAAACCAGGGTTTTCAAAATAGGTTTTTAGTTACAACTGTTTCACGCCAAGTCCTCGATATGATGGACAAGTCATCTTTCTATGTCTAACTACAAATGAGGCAGACAAAAGAGTACAATAAACTGCCTTAACCCTTTGATTGCTGTACCCAATTTGCGAAAACCAGTGCCATCAGTATTGAGCCAGCTGGCCTGGCTATATACTGGTGATGGTTTCTCAGCTCATCATTCATAGAATTGGCTATGGACCAAATGCAAAGCTGAACAAGTCCTTTTAAAAATTTCAGCATTGAAAAGGTTACACTTAACATTCATTTACTCTGTCAGATATAAACCTCTTGTCAACTGACAGCTATGAACAATTGCTAAAGGAAGACATTACTCAAAACAAATATTTAATCTTATTTGCTGGAGACATTACTCAAAAAGTATTTAATCTTATTTGCACTGTGTTTACATTTCTATGTAAACGTGTGTTCCGTAACAATTTTCAAAATATGTGATTGTCTATACAACTATAAAAACATTAAAACCTTTCCCTTTATTTTTTACGAATGACTTGAATGACTTGTACACTTCTGGTGGATGAAGAAATTACTGAAGATGAACAATTTCTCCTTTTATTATGCACCCGGATTCACCGATTCGGTGGGCATCTAGTTTTTGGCCTGTCTGTCTGTCTGTCGAAAAAAACTTTAACCTTGACCACTACTTTTGAACCATAACAGGTACGGCTACCATATTTCACATGTGTAATCCTTGTGACATGACCTTTCTGTCAGTACCAAATTTTTGACCTTGCGACCTTGACCTTTGACCTAGATGTTGCCATTCAGTGTTTCACAAACACATCTTGTACTATATTGTTTTCTACTCTATGCTAAAATTGTACTTTCATATATCATTGAGAGATTTTCCATATTTCCACCCAATATGTTTTCCCAAGTCATCTGCTGCAGATTCTTAACATGTGGGAATGGGTTATTTAGATCTCTAGATAACGGGCATTTTGCATGTTCTTAAATCTTTATTTGACCCTCTAACCCGAAGATGTTGATAATCAAAAGAACCATCTCAGTGAGACGATTCTTTTGAGTACCACAAAATAGGGTTTAGTTCAGTCATAAGAGATATTCTTGGGATAAGACCAGTTGACTCCTCCTCATCTATTCCTCTGGGCATAATAGTCTTTTCTTCATATATATTTACTTGGAAAGATGTAATAAAAGATAAGAAATTTAAACAAGAGCCCCGCAGAGTGAAAGCCAATGTTCGTCAGATTTTTTAAGTAAACAAGAGGGCCAAGATGACCCTAAATCGATCACCTGATTGATAGTAAATTAGTAGAAATATCTGGGAAAAAGATCAAGGAGAGCAATTAGAACTTCAAGGAGTGAACACTTCTCAAGAAACAGCTTATAAGTAAAGGTCATTTATATCTTGAAATCTAACAAGAACTTCAATTAGAATTGAATTATTAAGTTTTTGTCATTTTGCACCTTTCTTGATCTGTTTTTAATATAAACCAATATGGCTTGAACAGTTGTTTTAGAGGGGCATTTAAGGATTCTTTCTACTGAATTATCTTGGAGTCTGACAAGCAGATTATGGAGGAAAAGGATTTTAAAGTTTGGTCGTTTTACTCATGTTTTGATACATGTATGGTGAGTGTAAGGAACGACAACTCTGCGAAGGAGATTGCCCTTGCATAATACTCTGCCAAGTGTTACCTCCCTTAGACCATAAATCTAATAACCATATGTCATTTGAAGCAAAAAGTTTAATTGCTCCTTTTCTGATGCTGCTTGGTTGCTATGCCTTTCAACAAATCAATATGGCTTGACAAAGTATGTAGATGATCAATGAAAGAACATTTCTACAAAACTATCTTTAAATCAGACAAGCACTTTTATAAGGATGCTTTATTAAAGTATTGTCATTTTGCCCCTTTTTTGATGCCGCCTGACTGCCATGTTTTTCGACCAATCAGTATGGCTTGAACAATTTTTATAGAGGGTCACCCAAGGAACATTTCTACCAAATTATATTTGAATCTGAGGAGAAGATTTTTAAAGTTTGGACATTTTGTCCCCTTTCTGATGCCGCAGCAACCAAAGTTCTCAATGGAATTTAAATCTTTGAACAATTTTGAAAGAGGACCACCAAAGGAACATTCCTGTGATGTTTGGTGGAAATTGTTCTTGCGGTTCAGGAGGAGATGATGTTTAAAGCTAAAAGTTAACGACGGACGACGGACACAGAGTGATCAGAATAGCTCACCTTGAGCCTTTGGCTCTAGGTGATCTAAACAAGAGGGCCAAGATGACCCTAAATCGATCACCTGATTGATAGTAAATTAGTAGAAATATCTGGGAAAAAGATCAAGGAGTGCAATTAGAACTTCAAGGAGTGAACACTTCTCAAGAAACAGCTTATAAGTAAAGGTCATTTATATCTTGAAATCTAACAAGAACTTCAATTAGAAATGAATTATTAAGTTTTTGTCATTTTGCACCTTTCTTGATCTGTTTTTAATATAAACCAATATGGCTTGAACAGTTTTTTTAGAGGGGCATTTAAGGATTCTTTCTACTGAATTATCTTGGAGTCTGACAAGCAGATTATGGAGGAAAAGGATTTTAAAGTTTGGTCGTTTTACTCATGTTCTGATACATGTATGGTGAGTGTAAGGAACGACAACTCTGCGAAGGAGATTGCCCTTGCATAATACTCTGCCAAGTGTTACCTCCCTTAGACCATAAATCTAATAACCATATGTCATTTGAAGCAAAAACTTTAATTACTCCTTTTCTGATGCTGCTTGGTTGCTATGCCTTTCAACAAATCAATATGGCTTGACAAAGTATGTAGATGATCAATGAAAGAACATTTCTACAAAACTATCTTTAAATCAGACAAGCACTTTTATAAGGATGCTTTATTAAAGTATTGTCATTTTGCCCCTTTTTTGATGCCGCCTGACTGCCATGTTTTTCGACCAATCAGTATGGCTTGAACAATTTTTATAGAGGGTCACCCAAGGAACATTTCTACCAAATTATATTTGAATCTGACAGGCAGATTCGGAGGAGAAGATTTTTAAAGTTTGGACATTTTGTCCCCTTTCTGATGCCGCAGCAACCAAAGTTCTCAATGGAATTTAAATCTTTGAACAATTTTGAAAGAGGACCACCAAAGGAACATTCCTGTGATGTTTGGTGGAAATTGTTCTTGCGGTTCAGGAGGAGATGATGTTTAAAGCTAAAAGTTAACGACGGACGACGGACACAGAGTGATCAGAATAGCTCACCTTGAGCCTTTGGCTCTAGGTGATCTAAACAAGAGGGCCAAGATGACCCTAAATCGATCACCTGATTGATAGTAAATTAGTAGAAATATCTGGGAAAAAGATCAAGGAGTGCAATTAGAACTTCAAGGAGTGAACACTTCTCAAGAAACAGCTTATAAGTAAAGGTCATTTATATCTTGAAATCTAACAAGAACTTCAATTAGAAATGAATTATTAAGTTTTTGTCATTTTGCACCTTTCTTGATCTGTTTTTAATATAAACCAATATGGCTTGAACAGTTTTTTTAGAGGGGCATTTAAGGATTCTTTCTACTGAATTATCTTGGAGTCTGACAAGCAGATTATGGAGGAAAAGGATTTTAAAGTTTGGTCGTTTTACTCATGTTCTGATACATGTATGGTGAGTGTAAGGAACGACAACTCTGCGAAGGAGATTGCCCTTGCATAATACTCTGCCAAGTGTTACCTCCCTTAGACCATAAATCTAATAACCATATGTCATTTGAAGCAAAAACTTTAATTACTCCTTTTCTGATGCTGCTTGGTTGCTATGCCTTTCAACAAATCAATATGGCTTGACAAAGTATGTAGATGATCAATGAAAGAACATTTCTACAAAACTATCTTTAAATCAGACAAGCACTTTTATAAGGATGCTTTATTAAAGTATTGTCATTTTGCCCCTTTTTTGATGCCGCCTGACTGCCATGTTTTTCGACCAATCAGTATGGCTTGAACAATTTTTATAGAGGGTCACCCAAGGAACATTTCTACCAAATTATATTTGAATCTGACAGGCAGATTCTGAGGAGAAGATTTTTAAAGTTTGGACATTTTGTCCCCTTTCTGATGCCGCAGCAACCAAAGTTCTCAATGGAATTTAAATATTTGAACAACTTTGAAAGAGGCCAACCAGAGGAACAGTCCTGTGATGTTTCACGAAAATTGTCCTTGGAGTTTAGGAGGAGTTGATGTTTAAAGCTAAAAGTTAACACCAGACGGACGACGGACAAAAAGTGATCAGAATAGCTCACCTTCAGCCTTCGGCTAAGGTGATCTAAAAAGGGGCATGAATAATTATTAAAGGCAGAGTTATGTGACATGCATATTGTTCCTAGAAACATGTGTATCAAGTTTCATGTGACAATATTAAACGATTTTTTAGTTCTAAGGTAAGGTTTAAGTTTTGTGACAGCGACGCAGAAGACACCAAGGGTATCACAATTTTCCGACTTTTTTTCTTCGAAAAACGGACTAACTAAAAATGTACCTGTAGGGTCTAGTGTAAGACGTGTTTCTTCGTGTGTCTTCCCTCTCACGGCTGTTATATGGTTCACGTCGTTGATTGTAGGCTGACGATGGTTGTTGTTGTTGTTGTCCATAGTAACTTGATGAACCTTAAACAATTCCAAACATATACAATAGTCTTAGCTTGTTTTAAACAAGAGGGCCATGATGGCCCTTAATCGATCACCTAATTGATAGTAAATTAGTAGCAAAAATTTAACTGCAAATAACTGAAAATTTTATCAGGGAGTGCAAACGAAACTGAAAGGAGTGGACACTTCTCAAGAAACAGCTTATCAGTAAAGGCCATTTATATCTTGAAATCTAACAAGAACCTTAATAAGAATGGAATTATAAAGTTTTTGTCATTTTGCACCTTTCCTGATGCCGCCATGCTGCCCCGTTTTTCAACGAAATCAATATGGCTTCAACAGTTTATTTAGAGGGTCACTTAAGAAACATTTCTACCAAATTATCTTGCAATCGCACAAGTAGATTATGGAGGAAAAGGATTTTAAAATTTGGGTATTTTTCTCACTTTCTGATGCCGCAGCAACCAAAGTTCTCAATGGAATTTAAATCTTTGAACAATTTTGAAAGAGGACCACCAAAGGAACATTATTGTGATGTTTTGTGGAAATTGGTCTATTGGAATGGTTGTCATTTGTAGCTAAAAGTTCAATTTACCCTTTTTGTGATGACGCCTGGTTGATATGATTGTGTAACCAATCAAAACGGCTTAAACAAATTAAATAGAGGATCATTACAGTAAGATTCGTATTATATTTTCTTAAAATCAGACAAACACTTTCATAAAAATGGAATTTTCAAATTTTGTCATTTTGCCCCTTTTCTGATGCCGCCTGACTGCCATGTTTTTCAACCAATCAGTATGGCTTGAACAATTTTTATAGAGGGTCACCCAAGGAACATTTCTACCAAATTATATTTGAATCTGACAGGCAGATTCGGAGGAGAAGATTTTTAAAGTTTGGACATTTTGTCCCCTTTCTGATGCCGCAGCAACCAAAGTTCTCATTGGAATTTTAATCTTTGAACAATTTTGAAAGAGGACCACCAAAGGAACATTCCTGTGATATTTTGTGGTAATTGGTCTATTGGAATGGTAGGAGATGGTTGTCATTTGTAGCTAAAAGTTCAATTTACCCCTTTTGTGATGACGCCTGGTTGCTATGATTGTGTAACCAATCAAAACGGCTTTAACAAATTAAATAGAGGATCATTACAGTAAGATTCGTATTATATTTTCTTAAAATCAGACAAGCATTTGCATAAAAATGGAATTTTCAAATTTTGTCATTTTGCCCCTTTTTTGATGCCGCCTGACTGCCATGTTTTTCGACCAATCAGTATGGCTTGAACAATTTTTATAGAGGGTCACCCAATGAACATTTCTACCAAATTATATTTGAATCTGACAGGCAGATTCGGAGGAGAAGATTTTTAAAGTTTGGACCTTTTGCCCCCTTTCTGATGCCGCAGCAACCAAAGTTCTCAATGGTATTTAAATCTTTGAACAACTTTGAAAGAGGCCAACCAGAGGAACAGTCCTGTGTTGTTTCACGGAAATTGTCCTTGGAGTTTGGGAGGAGATGATGTTTAAAGCTAAAAGTTAACGCCGGACGGACGACGGACATAAAGTGATCAGAATAGCTCACCTTGAGCCTTCGGCTCAGGTGATCTAAAAATACAAGAGGTGGACCATAGGATAGTTTTCTTCAAATGATCAAACAGTATCAAATTCAAGATATTTTAATGACCCCCTTTTTCTTTACTAAATCAAGTATAATATATTCAAAACAAAATTTAACATATTTAACGACCCATTATAGAGGGTCACCCAATGAACATTTCTACCAAATTATATTTGAATCTGACAGGCAGATTCGGAGGAGAAGATTTTTAAAGTTTGGACCTTTTGCCCCCTTTCTGATGCCGCAGCAACCAAAGTTCTCAATGGTATTTAAATCTTTGAACAACTTTGAAAGAGGCCAACCAGAGGAACAGTCCTGTGTTGTTTCACGGAAATTGTCCTTGGAGTTTGGGAGGAGATGATGTTTAAAGCTAAAAGTTAACGCCGGACGGACGACGGACATAAAGTGATCAGAATAGCTCACCTTGAGCCTTCGGCTCAGGTGATCTAAAAATACAAGAGGTGGACCATAGGATAGTTTTCTTCAAATGATCAAACAGTATCAAATTCAAGATATTTTAATGACCCCCTTTTTCTTTACTAAATCAAGTATAATATATTCAAAACAAAATTTAACATATTTAACGACCCATTTTTTCTTTACAAAACAAGTCATAAACATATATTTATAATTATAATATATATTTATCATTTACAAATGGATGGAAAAACCGACTACCAAAGGCTTATCAAAATCCTTAATATTCAATGATGATATGCATTATAGAATACCTACCATCATAATATCGGAGTCCTTTTTTGTTTATATTGTCTGGAAATTTTGACACATTTACAACAGATAACTTATTAAAACAAATTGCACATCATGAGCAATTTCTCCTCCCTTTTATTTACTGACACTTTTTACATTTAACCAAGATGCTTTCAAAGTCTTCTGCTGCAGACTTGTTATATGTGAAAAAGTCTTAACCCTTTCCCACATACAATAAATCTGCAGCAGCCGACTTTTAAAACATTTCTTTAAATGAAAGTAATATTTTTTAAGAGTTGAAAATATTGTAGCAAAAGGGGAAATTGCTTGTTTTGAGCACTTTCTCCTTTTGTCACCATGTTTTCAAAAGTCATCTGCTGCAGATGCATCAAAATGTGTCTATAGGTGGGAAGGGGTTAAACAAAGAGAAATAAATACCTCCATATCCTCCTCTCATCATATGGGAACCAGGCCCCCCTCTCATGGAATTGTATCCCATCATGCCATGACTGGGGTTTGTGTAAGCCCCGGAATTTGAATATTGTTGACCCTGGGGACCAGGGGAGTGACTGCTGGAGGATTTATTTCCTGGGTGCTCGGGAAGGGCTGGGCGCTTCGGGTCTAGTAAGTAATTGTTGAAGAATGACACCTGGAAAAAGGACAAACATACCATGTGTTATAATTTTAACACTTTCCCACATATAAGAAATCTGCAGCAGACGACTGAACATATTTTGTAAAAAAATGGAAAATCTCTACAATTGAATTGATAACCTGTGACTAAAAGTGGAAAACATTGTGGCAAAAGGTGAAATTGCACGTTTTGTGCAATTTCTTCTTTTGTCATAATGTTTTAAAAAAGCTGTCTACTGCAGAGGCGTCAGAAAGCGTCTATATGAGGGAAAGGGTTAACAGGAGTAATCCAAGACACACAAACCCAGAATATTCAATGACACATCAGGAAAAATAAGGTCATGCTGTGCATTTTCAAACAATATTGCCTATCTTAAGTCTCTGCTCACATATACATATAACAGTAAATGCAATGCGAGACTTTCAACTATAAGTGTAATCCCTATAGCTTCATGCCAAATTATAGTTTAAATTCTAGTTGCAATAAGACCGTTTTTCTTCAAGATGTGGCTACGATAATTACCTCATGTTTGACTTCCTCTATTTTTTCTCCATGTTTATTAAAGATGTGTTTCCTTACAAATTCTGGCCCTTTGAACTTTTTCCCTGATAAGGGACATAACCATTTATCTTTTGCCAGTTCTTGTGTGTTGGCAGTAATGAATTTCTCCACTTCAGTATGCAGCAGTTAAGGTTAAACATTAAAATAATAAGAGTATGAAATGACTTTACTGAAACAACTCAAAAAGTATCCAATAGTTGGACCAATACATAGAGGCTGGTCATGTATTGTGAACGATATAAGCTATAAAACCAGTTTACTTGTGGTAGAAATATACAAAATGGACTTGAATCCTCCCTCACATGCAGATGCATGTTGATGCATAATTAAAATAAGTGCCATAATTTGCATTATAAGCATGATAGAGATATCTAACTTGATTGTTTACATTGTTGTGTTAGTTGGGAAAGGTTGTATGTTTCATTGCAATGCATCAAGAAGTTACTGAAATATGGACTCTTAATGTAGTTGCACCCAAAACTTCAATCAGAATTTCTATTAAAGACAAAACAGGGCCATTAATTGCATTATATACAGGATAGATTTATCTTACTTGTTAATTTACATAGGTGTGATAGTTGGGAAGCATTGTAGAAAGTTTCAATGCAATACATCTTGTTGTTACTGAACTATAGTGAAATACATGTTGTTGCATGCAAAACCGACGCCAGGGTAAGTAAAATAGCTCACTAATTCTCAGTTTAGTCAAGCTAAAAACTGAACAAATGAATTAAACCATCCCTGTAACAGTTTTGTTACATGTAAAGGATATGCTTCTGGATCTTTTCTACCCATTTTCTTTGAGGACTCTTCATCCAATTTGTCCTGTAGCTCTACAAATGGTTTCACCTTGTTCTCAAAATTCTTTAACCAGTCATCCACTACAAAATAGAGTTTGAAAACATGGTTTGAAAAGACAATATCTATTTTTAACCCCTCTCCCATTTGCAAACACATTTTCACTCTCTTGTTTGATTTTCTTTTGCAACAATATTGCTTTTGTTTAAAAAAACACATTATAGAAAAATATGGCACACATTTTAATTTTAATGACATGGCTGTCGTGATAATATTCTTTTTCACATAAAGCGCTCTTTGGAAGGGTAAAAATCCTTTTACTTAAATATCATATAACAATACTAGTTTGTTTTCCAGTTTTACACTCAAGTCTTTGAAACAAACGGAAAACAAACTATGAAAATGACATCACGTCAGCAGTTTGACGTTATATAACGCTAGTCACATTGTCGCCAACAACCGACAAATTTCATGTACATTTTTTTCGTAATACGCCTCATAAATCACTTTATGTGATAAACAGAATATCTCATTCATGTTTATTAATTATCACAATTAATAAACTCATTTACTTTATAGACGAATACACTCATAAAATATCCTCTATATATTTGTATAACGGTCAGGATCAGGTCAATATTGTGCAGTTATATATGAGCCTGTCTGTAGGTAAAAGTATAAGTCGGCATTTCTGTACAGTGTAGGTTCAGTCTTATTGAAATCTAAACAAGTTGACAGAAGCTTCTAACAAGCTTGTGTATGTTATATGCGAACAATGTAGATCTTGATCATACTGTGCTGTGCGTATGCACAGGCTGATCAGGACTAAACATGGGATCACTTACAGTCCTTTTTAGTAGTCTTGCTGGATGGGGGTACACCTCTAGCATGCATGATTCCACATCTATGAGGCATCTCATCTTCATTGGGATACTCATTAGCACTGTAGTAATCAATGGAATGAACTACCCTCAAATAGAGAATCATCTTGTCTAATACCTGAAACATCAATCATGTTATAGCTTAATCCTTTACCTGTAACAGAGGAATTTTTATGCATCTACAAAAAAGGATTTTTGAAAATAGTATTGCAAAATAAGAAATTGCCTAGAATCTCCTACTTCCTTAATGTTTTTAACTCTATACCAAAATTAAACTATCATATGCCTGATGTTACTGTTTCAAACTAGATGACATTCAAAATATTATATAAGGTACATGCTTAAATCTTTCCCACATACAGATATTTTCTGAAGCCTCTGCAGCAGACGACTTTTAAAACATTGTGACAAATGGATAAATTGCTCATTTGCTGTATGTGGGAAAGGGTTAAGAGCGATATTACAGGAAATTTGACCATCTCAGAATTGTTACCAGAGAGTATTGAGATCAGACTGAATGAGCCTCTTTACAGTCTGATCAAGGTCATACAGGTGGAAGGTGGAAAAGGTTTGGGGCCAAGTGGTAAATAGAACTATCACTGAAGATGATAAATACCCCCAAAACAGCACCTTGACCTACATCATAACTTAATAAGTAAAAGGGCCATAACTGTAAAATAACATGCAATTGTAAGACCTTTAGGATATGCACATCTTCTCTTGGTATAGAAGCTTCATTTAAATTTTATTGAAATCCACCCAGTGGTTTGTAAGAAATACAAAATATGGCTTCTGACCCACTCAGTGACTCCTATATACCCCCTCTTCTTTGAAGGGGGTATAATTATCAATAGAAAAACTGTTCACTTTCCTACCTTTAATAGAGATTCATCTCGCTCTATCTTGATCTCAGGGTCATCTTCTCTCTCCCCTTCTTCAGCGGTTAATCCTACACATATGTAATAAATTATTTTAGATTTATTTCTGATTAAAATGTACAGTTTGATATTACAACTTAAAAGATGGATAGATTTTCAAGTTGATATTTATTTAAATGCTTCACAAATTACACATATTGCCAGTAAGCATCATTGGAGAGGCAACACCAGAGTATAAAAGCAATCACATCCGTCATTTTTAAAACCCTTTCCCATCTGAAGCGCATTCTGATGAAATTGCAAATGTTGATTTCTGAAAGCATTGTGACAAAAGGAGAAATTACTCATAATGAGCAATTTCTCCTTTTCTCATAAAGCTTTCAACTGCATTCAAGTTTCATACTTTCCTTATTTGAGACTTTCCATAATTTTGCACAGGTCGTCTGCTGTAGAATTGTCCCATGTGGGAAAGCATAAAGTTCTTTACCTTTTTATTATCACATAAGGGGGACCGTCGGATAAGAGTGTGACATATTGAACCTTTTCTTACCCTTATCGCAGCTAATGCCAGATTAAGTAAGGGTTCAAATATCTATAAACCACATCTTCCTACATGAACTTTACCGCGTCTAAACGACAGTAAATGTCATGTAGAATTATGTACTTGATAAATTAGTGTCAACGATGTAGACACGACGCGCCAGTATGGCCCCCCTAATTGGGGTTAACCAGGGTTTAATTGCGAGCGTGTCTACACCGTTGACACTAATTTATCGAGTACATAATTCTACATGACATTTACTGTCGTTTAGACGCGGTAAAGTTCATGTTGGAAGATGTGGTTTATAGATATTTGAACCCTTACTTAATCTGGCATTAGCCGCGATATTTTCTTACCCTTATCTAATATGTTAAATTGTTTCAACCAGTCATTTATAGCATATTTCTTTCTAAGGTAAAGCTTTTCAACTCTTTCCGACATACAACCACTAACGCAGACGACTTTTGAAAACATTGTGGCCAAAGGAAAAATTGTTCATAACAAGCAAATTCAGAGAATTATGGTCCCCCGCCAGGGTCAAGGTCACAAAAATTGGTATTGATGGAAAGGGGTTGTCACAAGGAATACACATGTGAAATATGAAAGCAGTACCTATTACGGTTCAGAAGTTATGACCAAGGTTAAAGTTTTTGTGACAGCGTGACTGACGGACGGACTGACTGACGAATGAGAACTAATAGTCCCCACGCTTTCGCTAAAGCGGGGGACAATAAGCAAATTCGCCTTTTCCAACAATATTTTCAGCTCCATTTGATAATTAAACTTTCATTTATAGAGATTTTCCATATTTTTGCCCAGGTGTTTTAATGTTGTCTGTTGCAGATTTGTTGTATGTGGGGAATGGTAAATTGAGTTTGCACTCACCTAAGAGCTCCTCTTCCTCATAACTCCCCTCATCAACTAAATAGTCAGTAATGTTTTTCAAACATGGATTCTTGGCTGTCAAGGAAAACTGAAACAATAAGAAAAACAAAGCATTTTGATGGGCTGTAGATATATGCAAATTTATTTCTTACAGAGGTTAAACAGTAACTAAACATGCTGAAGTAAGAAGCACAATTGAACCTTCATCCTTTTATATGGAAGATATAACAATAAGAGCAATACTATAGACCAAGATTAGCATGCATTTACATGCAGTCTTAGCCCAGTTTATATTGTTTGCTTCTCTTTCACTTACTTTTATCAAAGTAACCCTCGAGCACAAGGATATTAAAAGTGTCTGCCTTTGCTTTTAAATGTCGAGGAACTTTCAAGTCATTGAAAAGATTTCTAAAATTCAAGCACTATCCTAGTTTACGAGGGAGGGTAGGAACCCTATTGATACAGTACATTCCTCACACTGTTAACCCCACAAACTTTGAAAGCTGTGGGATTAAAATAGATATCTTTACTCAATACTTAGAATTTACATCTATGATCTTACTCTCTCTCTACATTTATTGAAGGGTCATGCATCCACGAAACAAGTGTTTGATTGAAGAAATGTGTAAAATAGATATCTTTACTCAAGATTATATAAATAAAGCCCTCTCTAAAATATATCAGTAATACTTTACTTAGATTTCACATCTATGACCTTACTCTCTCTCTACATTTATAGACGGGTCTTGCGTCCATGATACAAGTGTTTGATTGAAAAAATGTGTGCGTAACATACAAATAGGACAGCAAGGGAAAGCATAATAGATGGGCAGACAATCAAATGGACAGACAGAAGATAGAGAATTGATCCCTATGCGTCATCCTGCAAAGACAGGCATCACAAAAACAGAGTAGGTCTTGATTTCATTGCATATGTTATCAATGTCTCCCTCTCTTACTAGTATTTCAAACGTCAACTGAAGCAGATCCTTCGTTACACAGATCTATTGGGAATAAGTATTTTTTTTTTTTTTTAATTTTCATTCTGTTAACAAACCTCTTTCTCACTATCCTTCTTCTCAGCTCCAAATTCCTCCCATATTTTCCATTTGTCATCAAAGTTGTGTATGATCTTAGCTGCCAGTTTGATGTCCTGTCTAACGACCTTGGCATGGGCAGTCATTCCACTCACTGGACGAACTCTCTGCTTCAATTCTCTGTTCAAGGTCGCTCCAAGGTCACAGTCACGCAACTGAAAGTAAGTATATCAAATAAATTATCTCTATTTTAGTTTCAAACTCAGAGAATATGCAGAAAATTTGATCATTTGCAGCTTAACATAAAACTCTTCCTAAAGCAGACTTTATACCTCCTAAAAACTGGTTTGATAGTATAAACTAGAATGGAGTGATCCGCGCAGCACGTGTGTCACCTGCACCTGCTCATTGAAAGTGTGACGAAAAAGTGTGACGGACAGACGCCGGACAAAAAAAAAAGTAATCCCTAAGTGCCTACCATGCTACGCAGGGTGAGACATAAAGCCAAAATCTCATGGGGAGAACACTCTGCAACACCTGAACTGACATAATTCTAAATAATGTCTTACACTTACGTGCTTATTTTTTTACAAAGCATCTTAAAATATTAAGAAGTAATATAAATCATCTTGATGGATTAACAATCAAACTTTCATAATTACTCTCATTCAACAAACTCCAATAATCAACCGAGTACTTTGCTAATGAGGTTATAAGAACTGCACCAAAAGCCACTAATGTAATGTATTGTTGACAAAACAGGACAAAATGATATACTACTAACCCTTATGTTGTTTAGATTCCAGCAAATTTCCTTGATATTGACAGATTTATCAAATGTGACCCATCCCCGTCGTAAAAATCTTCTCTCTGGCTGTGGATCTTGTAAAGCCACTCTGACAAAACCAGGGTACCTTTTACATACCTATTAATGATGAAAAATATAAAAATTATTCAATAATTCTGGGCATAATACAAATGGTTTAATTACATATTTTACTGATTGAGTATCAATAGGAGCTACATGTAAGTCATAAATATTTGTTTCTCAACTTGTAAATAGTTGTTTCTTTAACAGAATATGCAAAATTACAACCATGAACAAAATAAACCACTAATAATCTGATTGCTTTTCTTGACACATCTAAATAGAAAATGACTTCAATAAAATTTGGAAATTCTTTAGATTTTTTAATCTAATGCAGGTGTAGAAAAGGGCAGAATTGCTTAAAGTGATACATTTCTACTTTCCCAATCACGTTTTTAGAAGTCATCTTTTTCAAAATCATCAAATGTCATCTGTACCAGGAAATGATTAATCCTTACCTACATACAACAATTCTGCAGCAGACAATATTGGAAACATACTGACAAAAATGTGAAAAATCTCTATAAATGAGTTCTATTATTAAAAAGAGTTGAATACATTGTGGCTTGTTTTGAGCAATTTCTTCTTTTGTTACAATATTTTCAAAAGTTGTCTGCTGCAGATGCGTCAGAATGCATATATGTGGGAAAGGGTTAAATAATCATATCATTTCCATTTATCAACTACACATATAGGTCTCTAGATAAGGGAACTAATTAATATTCTAAAATCTTTACTTGACCTTCAAACTCTATATTGTTCGTATAAATCAAAAGAATCGTGTCACTGAGACGATTCTAACACAAGGTTGGATTGATTTATTACAGATGATGGGAATTTTTTAATGTTCTTAAATCTTTATTTGACTTTCAAACTGGAAATGATGATTATTTAACCCTTTCCCACATATATGCATTCAAACGCATCTGCAGCAGACAACTTTTGAAAATATTGTAACAAAAGAAGAATGTTGATTGGTATCAAAAGAATTGTCTTACTCATATGTGGAACAAAGACCTGCTCACTCCCTCTTATCTAGACCTCTGCACAAACATATGAGCGGTCTCGCAAGAAAACCAACATTGTGTAAAGCATCGACCCGGTTCAGACTAAGCATGTCACGCTGGCGAACCCAGATAGACACTTTTCGCCACCTGTAGAATTTCTATTTTAGGAATCATTACTCTATAGATCCATCACCCTAAGACGGAATGTGTCAGCCTGGATTAGCCTGTGTGGAGTGCACAGGCTGATTTGGGTCGATACATTACGCATAGTCCATAATGTTGTTTTCTCGTGGAACTGCTCATATTACTTACTGCTTCTACTTCCTGTTTAGTTATTGATGGTGCCAGATTTCTCAAGAAAATTGAGCTCGTTTTATGTAACATTTTTCTCTTAATTTTCTCGACCTCCTTCTCCTTCTTTACTTCCTCCTTTTTGGTATCATCGTCTTTATCTTTATCTTTATCCTTATCCTCATCATCTGAAAGTTTATTCATTTCTTTCATCACAATATGAAATCTTCTATTTACACAATTTCAGATAAATATCAAATTCTGTAACTGAAATTGATTTAGTAAGTTCATTCTAAAATTCTAATTCATAGTACAAACCAATATAATCAATGCCAGGCCATGAGGCTAGTTTGTTATTTGAATCGATCAACATGTAAAATATTTAAGGCCTCTTAAAAATGTAGAAAAACAAGATTATTGTTAAAACAGGATGCTCAACAATTTGGTTGTAAAATATCAAAGGGTCATAACTCTATCACAAAATGTTGATTCTGAACAACCTGATGCCCCGTGAAAACCAACCTTAGCTTAACCATTTCCCACATACAACAAGTCTGCAGCAGACAACTTGGAAAAAACATGAAAAATCTCTATAAATGAAGGTTTATTTAATGGCAAAAGCTGAAAACATTGTGGTTAAAGAACGAGCAATTTCTCCTTTTGTCACACAGTTTTCAAAATTCGTCTGCTGTAGAGTCGTCAAAAAAGCATCTATATGTGGGAAATTTTAATTATTACATGTGTTGGAAAACACTGGCGTGCTCTTCCATGCTAGGGATCTAAATGGATGCTTCTTTTACAGAAGTTTCTTGAAAACTTATAAGACTTATTGGCGAACAATGCCTAGTTGGCTGATCTGGACCTATATTGGTTCAACAGTTGATTTTCCCAGTGCACCAATCTCCTCTAGGTACAGAAGCATCCCATAGAATGTTATTGAATTCAAGTTTGTTGTTGCTGAGAAAAAGCCCGCACTTGAAAACAAGACACACTCACACATTGGTGGAAAAAGAAAATGCATCAACTATAACAAATGGTCATACATTATTGAATCCAAGCTCATTCATGTTTCTCAGATGGATTTTAACAAGTATCTGAATGCCTCTTCCGATAAGGAGAGTTAATCCTGATATTTTATCTTTGACCTTTAAGTGTGACACTGACCTTCAAGCAAATGGAAAGTATTTTTACATGCATAATTAATGCCCTTAGTGCACATACCAAGTTTAATGAACACTGCCACATACCTGCCATTTATTAACCACGTTAGAACTTTGTTGAAAATCTTGTATGCTTACCTTGTTTTTTCTCTGTGCTTTCCTCTTTGCTTGGTTTATCTTCTTCTTTTTCTGGAGGGTCATCCTTTACTTCTCCTTCATCCTCTAAACCTGAAATATTTAAACCAGAGTATGATCAACCAATGATAAATGTTTAACAGCCAGTTTAAGCATTCCCATATGCAGGCGCCTTCTGATGCATCTGCAGCAAACATATTTTGAAAATAAAAGATTTTATTGGGTAGTTATCTGCACCATTTTCATGTTGTCGTAGCATGTGACAATTGCAGATTGGCAAACAACATTTGTGACATCAATTCTATTATTTGTCAGAATAAGCTTTTAGTTCTATAAAACATGCACGTGGTCAGGGAAGGCTCTGGTGAGACTGTGGGGATAAGACCCCACTTGGCTTGAGATGGATCATATGTAAACTATTACTTTATCAATGAAATGTAATGTCAAATCATCACTCACCAGGTGGGGCGGGTTCAGGTTCACTGTCGGAACTTGAGCCAGAATCACTCTCAGACTCTGATCCACTCTCGTAGCTGTATTCCTGTTTATCTCTGTGACGCTTCTTCTTCTTGCCTTTCTTCTCTTCGTCATTTTTCTTTGGCTAAGTAGGAAAAAAAATTCAAAGCTCAAGATAAGGTCCATATTTCATATTTTAAAATCATATTTTTAACCCTAAAGCCCTATGTTGTGGGTAATGAAAAGAGATATTGAAGTGAAAATACCAGTTTATTCCTCCTTATATAGGCCTCTGAGAAGCCTATAAATTATGTTTCAATTTTTTTCCATTTTGAAATTTTAGGAATCTGAATGAATTGATCTTACTGAATCTTCATCATCGCCGTTGGCCTCCAGTTGTTTCTTAGAAAATTCCTGAGCTTTTTTGGCTAGTTCTTTTTGCTCCTCAGTGATAGGGAGTTCTAGCGGTTTCTGAAACATGCATAACAAACAAGAAGATAGTGAGACTTCAGAAAAATGCAATTTCATGTTCAAGAAGGAATATCGTATTTAACATTTTCACACAAACAACAAATCTGTAGCAAAAGATTTTGAAAACATATTGGCAAAAATATCCGTCAATGCGGGTTTCAAAATATTAAATAGAGTTGCAAACTATGGCAAAAGGAGATTAGCTCCCCATGCAACAATGTTTTCAAGTTGTTTGCTACAGAGACGCCAGAAAGTGTCTGTATATGGAAAAGGGTTAAAAAGAGAGAACCTTATTAGGTTACAAGACCTTGATGGAAGAATCAAAAACATTCCAAGCTCTATACCAAGGAGGAAATATATCATATAAAACATATGTATAAAGAAAAGCTTTCATCAAAACAAATCTTGAAGTGTAAGCTCTAACCTGAAATAATGTTTTCATAAATTTTCTGTTTTCACTTTAATGCCATTTCCATTGTGTGTTTCTTCCAAGTAAGAAAAAACTAACATCACCACTACCATGACTGCTTATTACCGGGTCAAAGAAGGTACATATTTCAAGCCTAATTAAGATTAAGAGGTACTATATACAACAAGAGTTTTGATTGCTGGTGGCCAAGCACATCCGATTTATTCAAATTTATAACAGCAATAACTCATGCAAAAATGCCCTAAAGAGTTATTGCCCTTGCACAGAACATACATATGAGCCGTCTCACGAGAAAACCGACATTGTGACCCTGCGTAAAGTATCGACCCGGTTCAGCCTAAGCATGCTGCACAGGTGAACCCGGACAGACACTTTTCCCCTCCTGTGGATTTTCTGTTTCATGAATCATTACTCTATACCTCTATCCCCCCTGAGATGGAATGTGTCGGCCTGGATTAGTCTGTGCGGTCTGAGCAGGCTGATCTTGGTTGATTCATTACGCAGAGGCCATAATGTTGGTTTTCTCCCGGGACAGCTCATATAATGATGATATATAGAAATTCCAAATATATAAGGCCTTAAATACAGTTAAGGAGGAAAAAGGACATTAATGCAGAACTTCCAAGTCAAAAAGGGTCATAATACATGCAAAATATATGACAAGAGTTATGACCCCTGCACATTTCAGAAAGGATTAACAACATACCTCTGGTTGGGAGTCTTTCTTCTTCTCTGGACTAGATCTTTAAATAGAGTTGAGACAGAATTAAAAAGTATGCAAAAACAAGTACATGGTCTATTGAACTTTTTTGTTTTAACACTTCCAAGATACAATGAATCTACAGCAGATATCTTAACAAGAGGACCATGATGGTCCTATATCGCTCACCTGATTTAATCAAACTTAAAAAGTTTTCAGTGTTCTTTCCCCTATATGAGTCTATGAAAAACAAGTGACCCCCGGGGAGGGGTCATTTTTTACCCCAGGGCTATAATTTAAACAATCTTGGTAGAGGTCCACTAGATGATGCTACATACCAAATATCTTTCAGACAAGAAGATTTTTAAAGTTTTTTCCCCATCTATGTAAAACAAGTGACCCCCGGGGAGGGGTCATTTTTTATCCCATGGCTATAATTGGAACATAGTTGGTAGAGGTCCACTTGATGATGCTACATACCAAATATCAAAGGCCAGGCCCTCTTCTTTAGACAAGAAATTTTTTTAAAAAAAAAAATCTCTATGAGTCTATGGAGAACAAGTGACCCCCAGGGAGGGGTCATTTTTTACCCCAGGGTTATAATTTGAACAAACTTAGTAGTGGTCCACAATGATGATACATACCAAATATCAAAGGCCTTGGCCTTTTACTTTTAGACAAGAAGATTTTTAAAGTTTTTTCCGTATATGAGTCTATGATAAACAAGTGACCCCCGGAGTGGGGTCATTTTGACCCCAGGGGTATAATTTGAACAAGCTTGGTAGAGGTCCACTAGATGATGCTACATACCAAATATCTTTTAGACAAGAAGACTTTTTAAGTTTTTTCCCTATATGAGTCTATGTAAAACAAGTGACCCCTGGGGAGGGGTAAATTTTGACCCCATGGCTAAAATTTGAACAATCTAGGTAGAGGTCCACTAGATGATGCTAAATACCAAATATCAAAGGCCTGGGGCCTCTACTTTTAGACAAGAAGTTTTTTTAAGTTTTTTCTCTATATGAGTCTATGTAAAACAATAGCCCCAGGAGAGGGGTCATTTTTGACCCCCAGGGCTATAATTTGAACAATCTTGGAAGAGGTTCACTAGATGATGCTACATACCAAATATCAAAGGCATGGGCCTTCTACTTTGAGATAAGAAGATTTTTAAAGTTTTTCCCCTATATGAGTCTATGTAAAACAAGTGACCCCCGGGGAGGGATAATTTTTGACCCCAGGGCTATAATTTGAACAATCTTGGTAGAGGTTCACTAGATGATGCTACATACCAAATATCAAAGGCATGGGCCTTCTACTTTTAGACAAGAAGATTTTTAAAAGTTTTTCCCCTATATGAGTCTATGTTAAACAAGTGACCCCAGGGCTATAATTTGAACAATCTTGGTAGAGGTTCACTAGATGATGCTACATACCAAATATCAAAGGCATGGGCCTTCTACTTTTAGACAAGAAGATTTTTAAAGTTTTTCCCCTATATGAGTCTATGTTAAACAAGTGACCCCCGGGGAGGGGTCATTTTTGACCCCAGGGCTATAATTTGAACAATCTTGGTAGAGGTTCACTAGATGATGCTACATACCAAATATCAAAGGCATGGGCCTTCTACTTTCAGACAAGAAGATTTTTTAAGTTTTGGTTAATTTCCCCTTTTTTGTTGCCATGGCAGCCAAAGTTCTGCATGGAATAGAATTTTTTGAACAAGTTTGAAAGAGATCTACCCAAGGAACATTCCTGTAAAATTATTTTGAATTTGGTTAATTGGTGTAGGAGGAGAAGTCGTTTGTAGGAAAATGTGAACGGACGGACGACGGACGGTGAGCGATCACAAAAGCTCACCTTGCACTTTGTGCATAGGTGAGCTAAAAACAAGAGGGTCATGATGGCCCTAGATCAAGACAATTATTCTGACAAAGATTCAAAATGCAACCTCAAGAGTGTTAACAAGATTTTCCTTCATTTAGACTTGATATCATGAAGACAAACATTCTGATAAAGTTTCAACTTGCTCAAAGTAAAAATACGGCCTCCAGAGGATTAAAAATATTTACATTCATTTTAGCCTAGTGACACTATAGTTTTTAACCCATTATAAAGTTTAAATATAAAGACAAAGTTTCAATATGATCAAGTTTAAAATGCAGCTTCCGGAATATTAACAATATTTCCGTTCAATTTGGCATAGTGACCTAGTTTCTGACCCATATTCAAACTTTGCCTAAATAGCATTAAGATAAACATTCTGACCTAATTTTAGGCTGCCGAAGCAAATAATGCAGCTTCTACAATGCTAACAAGATTTCCCTTCAAATTACCTAATGACCTAGTTTCTGACCTAATATGACCCATATTCAAACTTGACCTAGATATAATTAAGACAAAAATTCTGACAATATTTCAAACTGCTGAAGCAAAAATTGCAGCCACTAGAGTGTTTACAAGATTTTCCTTCAATTTGACCTAGAGGCCTACTTTTTGATCTGACATGACCATGTTCGAACTTGACCTACATATCATCAAGATAAACATTCTGATATAGTTTCAACATGCTTCAGTTGAAAATGTGGCCTCCAGAGTGTGCACCTCTCTGATCAGGATCATCTCCGTGTGCAATCTAGTCATACCAACATCCTCCTGGAAGACTCTAGACAATGCTCAAGATCGCAATCATCCTATTCAATAATGCAATTTGATAGTCATTGCCAATACAGAATTCTAGATAGGAGCGTTTTGCTTTATTCAAAATCCTTATTTTATCCGTTAACCCTATGCTGTAGGTACTCAAAATAATCATCTCAATTAGACAAATCTTTTGACACCTACAACAAAGGGTTTGTTGGGATGTCAGGAGAGATATTGTGGGGAAAAGAGCTGCAAACCTCTCCTTATCTGGACCTCTGGCAAATATTTGTTAAGTCCCTGAGTGTCAATTGTCTAAAGACCTGCAGCATTAGTTTTCAAATGAAAGTCTTACTTTTCGACGGTTTCAGAGTTATTCCTACTGCGAGTACCTTCCTCTATCTCTGGTTCATCTAACACCTTAAGGTCTTCATCCTTTCCGCCTTCCATCTTAATGACAGCTATCAATCAAATCAACATAAAAAATATCAGCTTTTAATTTAAATTCTATCCCACAATCTACAAATCTGCAGCAGACGTCTTTGAAAACATTCAGACAAAAATGACGAAAATCACTACAGATAAAAGAATGATCATTGGTTATAGTTGAAAATATTGTGCCAAAAGAAGAAATTCCAAATTATTATCAATTCTCTCCTTTTGCCACAATGTTTTCGAAAGTCGTTGCATAGGTTTCAAAAGGTGTCTTGAAGAGGGAAAAGGTAAATCTGAGCAATTTTTCCACTTCAAATGCTCTATAAGTGTTTCCTTGTGTCATCTTCTCCCATCATACAACAAATGTGCAACAGACCACTTTGGAAACATCTCGGCAAAAATATGGAAACCCAAGTTTTTTCGCTGAATCAAGATACCATTTACTTCACTAGTTTGTTCAAATTTTAATTTGTTTCAACTAGTTTTCTACAATTCGACCTAGCTTAATTAATCCTTTCCCACTTGCAGATGCATCAAAATGCATCTGCAAGTGGGAAAGGATTAATCAAGCTCATGTGTTATCAATATCAGGGCAGATGAATCTAAAAATATTCTGTTATGTAAACCGATATATCATACCTGCATCCAGCAACTTGACAATCTTATCGTGAAATTCAGTATCTGCGGTCATGTCAATCCATCCTTTGTTCAGCAAATCAAAAAACACATCACAGCGCTTCTTCAGCGCCAGCCGAACTTCTTCCTGACGTTTCTCAAACTCCTCTGGATGATACTTTGACTTGAACCTATATGTTGTATAACAGAAATAAGAGTTAGTTCCCCTTAGTGAATGATACATACCACTTTTAATGGTTCTAGTGAAGAGCATGGTGAAGAGTAGGCATAACCCTCCCCCACATATAGATGCTTGCTGACGCCTTTAAAGCAGACGGCATTTGAAAAACATTGTTGTAAAAGGAGAAATTTCTCAAAACAAGCAATTTCTTCAACTCTATTTAATTGCCAAACTTGCATACATGAATATTTTTCACATTGTTGTCAATATGTTTTCAAAGTTGTCTGCTGCAGATTAGATTTGGTGTAAGTGGGAATGGGCTAAGTCTGTGATTCAACATGAATAAGACAACTTTTTATTTCTTTCTTTCCAGTTATTTTTTATTATTCAGTTATGATAACTTTAAAACAAGAGTATGCCATGAAATCCTTGTACCACTTGCAGGAAGATATGTCAGACAACAATAGCCAAACAAGTCCAATCATAACATACAAACAAACAAACAGACAAAAGACATGTTTGAATTTTGTCCTCTTTTTTTTCAATTTTCAAAATCGTGTTATAACAGTTGTTTATAATATTTGAATTTGATATAAAATCTGTCATAATTTGACAAAAATGATGTCATGTAAATAAAGTACACACCTCTTAACGTTTTCCCACATACAACAAATCCAAAGTAGAGGACTTTGACAACATTTTGGCAAAACAATGGAAATTATCTATAACTGATGGAAACATTATGAGGAATTGTTCATTTTGAGCAATTTATCATTTTGCCTCAAGGTTTTTTTCATAAGTCATCTGCCGCATATATTCCTAAATGTGTCTGCATGTGGAAAAATGGTTAAAGACACTGAACAAGGGTAGTTCCTTTTCTTTTAAAATTTGTATTGATGATTTAAAGAACTTAGTAAGCTCTGGGATCTTGAGTAGTGAAAAATTTATCATTCACACGTTAAAACAAACCATTTAAGACTCTTTAAAATTCAGACCAAATTATTCATTCTATAAATAAATCTTTGTAGGAAAACCACCCTTGCTTGACACAGGGAAAGCATCACTTCTGTAAATTTCGGAACTCAACATCATTTACATTTTTTTCATTTTTTTCTACATAATACAAAACTTCAAAAACCTTAAGATATTTACTCCAACAGTTTCTTTCTTGATCATTGAACTTTTCGATCAATTATTTTTTACCAAACTTACGAACCATGACAAAAAAGTCCTATAACTTGAAAACCGACTTTCATGATTTTGCAACCAGCAAAGATACAGATTAGGCTGCGCAGAGGAGCAGACTGATCTACCATCAGGATCTTCCCTGTACGCCATCTGGCAGTACAAGCATCCTGGGTATGACCACAAGCAGACAATTTTAATGTAATTGGCATTAATTTCAAAACCTACAAAGATCAGGGTTTTTTGTGCAGTTGCTCCAATGATACAACAGTGGATATGTAACTGATCATAACATGATACAAGAAAGAGATAAATAAATGATCATAACTTTAGAAACAACCATGTTTTACCTGTAAACCACTCGTAGACATTCCTCGCGACAATCCCGAGTGTTTTATCTACACTTTTTATTAAATTCAATTAAGCCTAACATGAACCTAACGTTACTGACAGAATTTAACTGCATTGTGCGCAGTTACCCTAAAATTGATAAACGCGAAACAGAAATAGATGCCTTGTTCCAATGTTCCTTATCTAGTTGGTTCCAATCCTGTATTGCTAGAGGGGGGTATACACATGATTAGTTAAAAAATGAACACTTGTAAGCTTGGCAAAACTTTTAACACTATCATTGTAAACAGAAAAGCACAGCTTTTAAATTGACCAATTACCATAATTTGATTCATCAAAGTAGTTCTTATATGAAGCAAAATCTGACATTTGATCACAGGCTGTACATAAAAAACTTTAAGAGCTCTAGAACTCTGGCTAACTGTAAACTGCTACAGCATGACTTCCCAATCATTTCTATATCATCTGTCTATACATAGAGCTGCTAAGACCAACGTTCAATTAGATAGAAATCTTTCAAATGAGACCAAGATCATTCTTCCTATGTTTTAGTGTTATTTGATCTTGGTCACATGGTTGGTATTTTAATAAAAGTGAATAAATGGACCAAAAATCAAAGTATAACTATAATCAGTTTAAGTATAGCTCAAAACAAAAGTATATATTAACATTTAGAATTCATTCATTCCCACATACAACAAATATGCAACGGACAACTTTCAAAACATATCAGCTAAAATATGGGAAATGTCTGTAAATGAAAGTATAACTATTGAATAGAGATGAACATATTGTGCCAAAAAGAGAAATTATTCTTGTCTTGCCACAATGTTTTCAAAAATTGTCTGCGGCAGATAATTATGTCAAATTGAATCTGCATGTGGCAGAGTTCATAGAGGTAAACAGAAAGCAAAAAGGAATCAAGCACACCCATCAAGAGATGGCTGAATTGCTACCTTAATTAATCAAGATATCATTATAATAAACTTTCACTGCAAAATTGATGAAGATTGGATAAAGGAATTGCCAAAATACAAACGAATATATACAAACAAAATAAAATATCATTAGAAATACAGTGAATGCAAATTATTATCTTTCTTAGTAAAGATACATATAATCTTAAATACATCTGGATTTTGCTTTCAACAAGTGAAAATAAATAATAATATTTAATTTTCAACACTTTATTTAAGGGTTACTTTATCCTCCTATTTTGACCTATATCCAACAATGAATACTATACTTTCATTTCTAAGGGCTAAATTTCATTTAAAGAAACATAATCAGCTCTTATAAGTAGTCTTTGAAAACATTGTGGAAATGTTTCCATGTAAAACAATAAATAATCCCTTACTCACAATGTTTTAAAGTATACTTCTGGCAAAATAAGATGTATTCAATCAGAAAAAGGTCTTAACCTTTCCCACATACAACAAAGCTGCAAAAGATGACATTGAAAAGATCTTGACAAAAAAGTCATGAATATTTATAAATGATTTTTATTGAAAATAGTGAACCTACATGAAGGAAAGGGTAACCATTTCCTATCTGCAGTAAATGACAAGATAAATTCAACTTAAATCAATTATAAAAAACTTCTATTAACAAAAATGTGCCCATTTTTTTTTAGAAAAATCTGCTGCAGATATGTTGTATGCGGTTGGGGGGTTAAAAGATCTTTTAACACCTAATGCACACCACAATTTATCTTATAATTCTTCAAAGAAAGGCCTAAAATATATGTACAACATAAAGTCAGTGTATGATTACATTCCACAAACTAATACGCACCATTCCTCCTCTTTGTGTTGAAGAAAGAACTCATTGATCTGGAGTTTCTTGAAGTCCTCCTTATACTCATTGTATTTCTTCACAGCATCAGAATCACTGATTGTGTCATCTTGTGTCGCCAAAAACAACTTAAAAGACATCATTGGAGGCTGGGTTGGATGATCTGGTTCTTGACTGTAACAAAGGTGGAGGAATTTTAATATTAGATTAACTTCTTTTCTTCATGCAGTCACAGTTTGTTGAATCTGCAGTAGAAGACTTTTGAAAACATTGTGGCAAATGGAGAAATTGCACATTCTGGGCAATTTCTCTTTTTGTCACAATGTTTTCATCTGCATTCAATAATTATAATTTATAAAGATATTTTTAATGTTGTTTGATGCAGATCTGTTGCATGGGTAAAAAAGGTTAAGGTTTAATCTTCATCCATTAAATTTGAGTCTTTTGATTGAATTTAAGATTATTCAGTTATTTTAAGGCAGTTGAGATCAAATAAATCTAAAAAGCATTTAGATGAATCTGCAGTCATTTCGTTTGACATAATGTTTATTAACTTTATTTAATAGTCATTACACATTCATTTATAGATATTTCATATTTTGGTCAAGGTATTTTCAAATTCGTCTGCTGTATTATTTGTAGATTTGTGTACATGTGGGAAAGGGTTACTACCTTGATTGTCCTGGATGACCATACCCCCCTTCCTGTGGGGGCCCCATATTTGGCCCTGGCCCCCAATGCTGTGGGTGTCCTCTCCCAGACATCATACCACCACCATAGTGAGGCACATCATAAGGTGGCATATCATCCCTGCAAAATTAGTCAGTTATGTTTAGATAAGGAGGAGTAAAAGAGGTATTTCCCCAACAATATCTCTTATTATTCAACCACTGAGACGATTCTTAAAAGTACCTACAACATAGGGTTAGAGGGTCAAATAAGGATTTTAGAACATACAAAACGGCCATTATTTAGAGCTCAGGTTATGGGATGAAAGTAATTTACAATAATAATTAAATCTACATTAGTCATTGAATTTAATCATTTTTACATGATTTTATGGGGACCACCAAAGGAATATACCGTGAAGTTGGTAGAAATTGACCCAGTGATCCAAGATATGTTACTTTAATATATTTTTGAAGACAGTGGACACAGGGTTATTACAATAGTGCTTTATGCTTTGGCGAGTTAAATAGGTTAATAAATACAAAGCCTATTTCTTAACCCTTTCCCACCTGCAGACGCATTTTGACGCAATAGCAGCAGACGACTTTTGAAAACATTGTGGTCATAGGTGAAATTGCTCATGATGAGAGTTTCATGTTTTTGTCACTATGTTTTCAAAGTCGTCTGCTGCAGATTTGTCGTACGTGGGAACGGGTTAACAATAAAAACAAGAATAACAAATTAAATTTAAAAGGATAACCTATGACTAAAAGTGGAAAACATTGTGGCAAAAGGAGATATTGCTCGTTTTGAGCAATTTCTTCTTTTGTCAATATGTTTTCAAAAGCTGTCTGCTGCGGAGGTGTCAGAAAGCGTCTACATGTGGGAAAGGGTAAATAAATAATTCAGTCCCACCAGTCTCTCCTCATCCGTTTGTGTGGTGGACTCATTTCCCTCCTAGGTGGGCTGTATCGTCTATCCCTTCGGTCATAGTCTCTCCCATATGGGTCTCTTCTCCCAGCACTACTTTCTCGTCCTCGCCAGCTTCGAGAGTCATATCGATCGGAACTCCTGAAATTATACATTTCTTGTTATGATAAATGCATAGTATAGATTAAACATTTTATTGATATTTAAAACAAAACCAGTTTGTCACTCTCTCTTATTTCATTCTTAATTATCAAATTATTATAATTGTTTTGTTTAATTTTGTCAATATAAATATTTGGTCAAGCCCAAGTCTAAAAGGTTCTAATGGATAACTTATTACTTATTTCAACAAGAGCACCGCGTACGGCACAGACGCTCGACTGATAGGGAGAAAAAAAAAATAAAAAAATGAGCTAAACAAAAAACCTCAACCGGACGACCACGCCACCGCCGCCGCCGCAGACGACGACGCCAGGGTCATGACAATAGCTCTCGTTTTTTTCAAAAGTCGAGCTAATAAAAAACCTTAACCGGATGACAACACCTTCAGTGTGGATTTTCTAAGTCCAAAAGGGGGGATAATTTGGTCAATATTAAGTTCAGTGTTATGGAACTTGTTGTATCAAGTTATGTTAAGATATTGAATAAGTTTAGGAAGTTTCAAAGCTATAGGTTAAATTGTGTTTCAGTTATCACCATTTTTCTCCCTTCAAAGTAGATTTTCTAAATCGAAATGGGGAGATAATTTTGTCAATACTATTTACAGAGTTATGAAACTTGTTATATAAGGTCAACTTAAGACACTCAGCAAGTTTGTGAAGTATCAAGCAAAAAAAAAGAAAAGTTTTTAAGATATGAAAAATCATGAGTAAAGAATTGTCAAAAACCTGAGCTAAACAAAAAACCTTAACCTTACGTTTTGAAGTTTTAAGTGAAACAAATAAAGATTTTCAGCTATATACTTTTATTATTTAACATATTATGATTATGTTTATGAAGTTTAGTGACTTTAACAGTAGTAGTTTGTTAGAAAACAGAAAAAAAGCTGAGCTGAACAAAAAACCTTAACCGGACGACCACGCCGCCGCCGCCGCCGACGCCAGGGTCATGACAATAGCTCTCGTTTTTCAAAAGTCGAGCTAAAAATAGAAATGGAGGGACAGTAGCAGATGTCTTGTTTCCTAAATGAAATCATCTGGCCATGTTTTTTATCCAAATCTTTGCAATTAAGCTATTTTATGTGCTTTCCCACATCTGTCACCTCTGCGCAGACCACTTTTCAAAACATTGTTTTCAGAGGTTTTCCATATCTTGCCAAGATGTATTCAAAGTCGTCTTCAGCAGATTTGTTGTAAACATGTGGGAATGGGTCAAATATTAAACAGACCTGTCATGATCCCAATCACGTCGCCGTTCATCACGTCTATGTTCGTAATCATTTCTTTCTCGACGGAATTTATCCCTTGCTTTTCTTCTTTCATACTCATCATCACTATCTGCCATCTAAAAAGAAAATATGCAATACAAAAATTAGAACAAAGCCAAAGACAAGCTGGAGTAAACTGGTCCACAATATATCTTATCCCTCATTTAAACCCTAGGCTTAAGCAACCCATATGAAAAAGAGGAACAATGAATGATAAAGGAGTCCAAACTCCAATATTGCATGTCATCTAGACCAGAGAAAGGGAACACACATGACACAATGACAGTATTTTTGTTTGAATAATCCTTTAAGTACAGGCAGTACACCGTTTTGTATATATAGTTCTTTTTAATGTAGCACCAAGCGTAATTTGACTGTAATGAGTAAACAACCGTCTGTCACACTGATACATTGTTAAAACATATGTTGCTGTTTTATAACTGCTTTGTTATTATGCAGGTTTTAGTTTCACGTTTTGGGTAAATTAAAAGGATAATTAATTATACAAAATCATAAATACAAAACTGTTTTATCAAAAGTGGTCTCACCCAATTTTTATCTTTAAAATTACGTTCAGTCAAAAGACAGTAAAGAATATTTTATAGAAAAAGTATAAATGTTGCATATTTCATGGGATTCAAGGAGCATATAGCTGAAAGCAAGGGTAAACAAGAGAATGGTTAAATAAATATTTTGATTGTATGTCAATGCTTCAAGGGTATCTAAAGTGAAGAAGTAAATTACGTCTTTTGGACTTGTAGTTGTACAGACCACTCTACCATAAGAGTATCAGCTGAAATGTCCTATATTGGTTGAACAGTTTGATGATATTTGTATGATGTTTTACGCTGCTTTCACTAATTTTTCAGTTTCATCACAGTATTTCCTTGGTAATTTACTAGTACTACTGGTCTGTTCATCCTGACACCAGCGGGTCAAGTCATAATGCTAATCCCACAGCTCTGAGCACCAAGGACAATCATTTCTTTAAGATCCTAACGGGGATCATACCTGTGACCTCTCGCACCTGAGGCAGATGTCTACCGCTTCACAGCCAAGGCATTTTGGAATTTTGAAGCTACATCAATGGTTCGACATCAGTTCAGCAATAGGCTATTTGATGGATGCTTAGACTTTAGAGCTACAGGTGGTTCGGAAGAGAGTTCCAGACAGAGGCTTATTTGGGCTTACAACAAACCTTCAGAGCACATACACTGAACAATAACAGATAGTTCAAGACTAAGACAAACTGTAGAAAAAACATGCCCAAGGCAGACCACAGAGTCGATATCTTTAGTCACTGATCAACATAGGCAATGTAGCCCGATTCTATACATCATCAAAATTGAACATAGTCTCAGTTTAGACATTGTAAACTTATCTCTTGACTACTTTCTTACAGGTTTATTTTTTAGTATAAATGTTCACGTTTGACCAATTTGTGAAAGATTGTTGAGTAAACAACGGATGCGTTATCTCCCTTTGCGAATGAAAATATATTGACCTATTCGCGAGGTATAAATACCTTCCGCGTTCGGTCAATTTATAAAGATCACGACAAAAATAAACCTTGTTAAATTTAAAAACTTAAGAACACATCTGTGTTACGACTATAGACGGGACGATATTACTTACGGTGATTTTTGTTCAAGCTTTGACTTCGCCGGTAAACTCGCTGATGATTTGTTGGCACAAGCAATGAATTTAAACAACAAGGAATTAAATAAACGGAAAGGATGCATTCCAAGTTATGGGGTCCGCAAGATATGCATGAAATGTTTTATATAAGGAGTTTATAGTATCTTTGCTTCATATGTAAACGTTTAAAATAATGAAACGAAACAAATTTTCAAACTAGCAATTGTTATCCGCGAAAATCAAACAAAGTGTACATTATTTTGCTCAAAATTCCTTTTCGCCAATTTTATTATTTAAAACGTTTTTCATTGGCCCCCGCATATCCAATAAAATAAAAGATTGTAGATTGCGGGAAAGACAACAACAATGCTCGCCGAAAAGGCATTGGAATTAATAAAAGAGCTTCAGCTAGCTTCAGATGGCACTCTTCCCCCATTTAATGTATTTGTTTCATGATTTATCTCATTCATAATCAATGATTTCCCTAAGTGTCAAATATTGAAATGTTCTAATAACATAGGGTATCTGGTTTATTCGTACCCTGGACATCTCGTATTATCCTTCATTCTCCTACATTCGGCCCTTGCGCTCGTTTCGTGACGTAAAGAAATCTCGGAATTTTTCCACGTGACGCTATTAGCAACGTCCGACTTCTAGTCAACTTTTTCCGTGAAGAAGAAATCTATTGTAATACGAAAGATTATCCCGATAAAATGCGTAAAAAGCAGGTAAACACATAGATTAATACCTTTTATAACAGTTATTTTCCCGTTTCCAGGTTTTTTTATATCAAATTAAAAGTATTTGTTCGATTTTTCGAGCGACATTTTTTGTCTGCATAACTCGTCAATGTCATGGAAGCGCTTTTCAAAATTTACATGTTACTACCGTGGTTATTTCCCTTTAAAAATACAGTGACATTCTGTTTATCTGTTCCACTCGTTTGATCCAATTAATTTTCAATTAACGTCAAATCGCTTCACCTGGCGAATTGCACAAAGTGAAAATAACGCTTTGTTCCTCATGGGCACAGACAGGGTGTACATTTTCTTTACACACTTTTAGGTTGTGGTTAATAATGTTTATGATTCTTTGTTCTTTTTTTTTTTGTATTTGTTTACCTTTGCTGTGTATAATTGTATTAAATCACTGCTTTTTTAAACATGAATGTTTGTCCAAGCAACATTGCCTCTATATTTGCACACTTTCTTAGCAGGTGCTAGTATTTTAGGTCTCACACTTATACAATTTCGTAGCCGATTGTGTTCTTACATTCCTTGTCAAGTATTTAATTTCTCTTTCAGATAACTCCTTCAAAACAGACTGGGAAATACCGGTCGTATTCTTCAGATTCTTTGATGAAGGCTTATGCACTGGTAAAAAGAAATGGATTCCCTGTAAAAAAAGCCGCAAGAATGTTTGGTGTGCCTCAGCAAACACTAAGAGACCGGGTTTTGGGCAAAATCGATCCCGTTCATTTTGGAAATGATACTTTATTTAGTAGAGAGGAAGAACATAAATTGGTGGAGCATTTGCAAGCAAGGGCAGTGCTCGGGTATGGCTTGACAAATGTATATACACAGAGGTTGGCAGGAGAAATGGCCTTTGAACTAGGCAAAAAACATCAAAATCTGCCTATGAGTAACAAGTGGCTGTATTCTTTTTTGAAGAGATGGAACACTCAAATAGCTAGCTTAAAACCTCGCCAACTTGAAAGTGCTCGAGCGAAAAATGCAACACCAGAGGTAATCCACACATATTTCAATAACTTACAAAAAGTTATGGAAGAAAACGAATTGTTTCAAAAACCACAACATATTTATAACATTGATGAAACTGGTATACAGCCAGAACATAAACCATCTAATATCATTGCAGATCCAAACTTTAAGACTCAAGCCATTACATCGCCAAGATCTAATACAACAACTGTGATTGGCTGCGTCAATGCGATGGGAAATACACTTCCGCCCTTTTTTGTTTTTAAAGGAAAGAGGTGGAACTCAGATCTAATGAAAGGGGCATGTACCGGGGCTAGTGGCAGAATGTCAGATACCGGTTGGTCCAATAGTGAAGTTTTCAAGTTTTATCTGGAGCACCACTTTCTTCCTTTTGCGAGACCATCATCTACCAGTAAACAGCCCATACTGCTAATTTACGATGGTCACGCATCACACAAAACTCCAGAAACAATTAAATGGGCTAGAGAACAAGGCATTGTTTTATTTGTACTGCCTGCTCACACTTCACATCTATTACAGCCCCTTGATGTGACCATATTCGGACCATTCAAGAGATTCTATTATAGTGAATGTGCACAGTATATGTATACACACATGGGGCAACATATCACTAGATATGAAATATGTGCCCTAGCATGTAGAGCATATTTGAAGGCTTTAACTCCAATGAACATTCAAGCTGGCTTCCGCAAGACAGGCATTTTTCCACTAGATGCGAATTTGATTACCCCTGAGCAGCTCTTGCCATGTGAAAGTTATAGAGAGAAAGACCCAATAGGAAAGGCTAAGGCTATGAAAGTAGGCCCAGAAGCAGTAGAACGGTTTCTCAATCAAAAAGAAGAATGTATTAAGAAAAAGGTAGAGGAGGAAAAGAAAAGTCCGTGTACTTGTAAAAGTAAAAAGAGGTGTATTTCAGATAAACCGAATGCAAGCGGCAAAGCCATAACGGATGATGAGTATTTTAATACCATAATCAATTATCTTGACCAGCAAAAAAACCCATCAAAATCGACTCAGAAGAAAGTAACACCCAAACAAAAAGGAAAAGAAAAACACTTTAAACAAAGCAGTCCAAAACCATCCACAAGTGGTCTCCAAAAAAATATGAGCGTACCCGGAATCCCTGTCGACACAGATAGTTCACTGTCAAGTGAAGAAGAGGATGACGATAAATGCTGTGTTTGCGGGAAATTTTCACCAACAAGAGTCGGTGATAGCATCAAGCTTATAGGATGGGGCAAGTGTGATTCTTGTGACCACTGGGTGCACCTTGGGTTTTGTACGGAGGAGCGTGTGATAAGGAGACATAGTATATTCCTGTGTCCTCATTGCAGACACAATTAAATCCAAATTTATGTCACACTCAAATCAAATGTAAATATTTTCAAATTTTACCTGTCATAGTAAGAATATTCCAGTTTAAACTCCACTTGTTTACAGTATCTAATGACACATATTTTCCAGGGATTTTTTTTTAATGTTAGATTTTTTTTTTAATAGTTAAAATTTTCACGTTAAAAAAACTCCACTTCTTTAAATTTAAACAGTTTTAATAAATGACACATGTTTTCCAGAGATTTTTTTTAATGTGATTAAGATGAGAAGGAACGCTGAACATTGTGAAATTAAGGGTGGAACATACGACATGATATGGACTGTAGAATTCGGCAATATTAAATTAGGTCACGAAATGAGGAGAAAGCGTCTGGACGTTCATGACCCTTATACTCGCGATAAACAGGTATTGATTTGAGACTTATTTTCAAAATATTTACTAATTTTGTTTGTTTTACCAGTTTATGTTGATGTTTATCTTAAATTGAATAATTGTTTTACCACTCGCTTCTACCTATCGAGACGCGCATGCGCGAAAATTGAGGTTAAGGGTCACGAAAACAGGACATAACAGGATAAGTTCTCTAGACATAATGTCTTCTCGGTAATTTAGATCTGCGCAAAATAAAGGGAGTGCTCATTCGTGTAATTTAAATGACAATACATTACTATAAAATATAAATAATGAATTTGTATTTCATCAATTAATGTCTTTAAGTCATGAGAGACCTTGAATAATGTCTTAACAAGAGAAATGTGAAATGCAGTCATAAGGCCGTTAGGGGTTACCTTTAAAGTCTTCTGGCAGCTTGAAACAATTATTATTAAATTCAACCATGTATTTTTAACAGACAATTATCACATTTCTTTAATTATAAATTCTGCTATAGTAAATAAAAGTAACTTGCTTGGCTGAAATAATGGAAAGAGAACATTACTCCGAAGTTGAATGTAAAATATAAACCCAGCTGACAAGGAAACTTTGACATAATGATGTATTTTTCAGGAGGATAGAGTGAGACAAGTTCTAGAAGAAATGAAGGCATTATTTGAACAAAACCAGAAAGATGTGTAAATATTCTCTTTCAATGTCAATTACTCATGCATAATCAATTAACTTAGCCATAAGCTGGTGGAACATGAACCTGTGTGTAAAGGAAATGGTAGAAATTGTTAATCATTTAAAATTTCTTATCAAGTAAGCTGCACTTGCATTGACATTTATTTTCATTATTATCCAACTTGCTTTGAATGTTTGCCAAACACTTTTTAAAACAAGGTTGCAAATGGAAAAGTTGCTCATAAATTAGCAATTTCTCCATTTGCCACAAAGTTTTCAACTGTATGATATTTAATTATTAAATTTTCATTTAAAAATGCTTTCAACATTTTAAAAGTTCACTGTTGTCAGTTCCAGATTTGTTGTATGTTGGAATAATGTATACATGTATGTTACAATTTAATCTAACAGGAGTGCTACAGTGGCAGGGGAAAGTGGCTTGTTTTCTGGTGTACAACTTCGTCATGCAGCTCTTGAGAGGAATAAACGATGTCTATTGACTTACCTGTAAGTGTTCCTATAATATAGAGTCGGATCAAGTGATTATTTTCTACCTTATGTCATATAATTTCACAGAACTGTTTGTAAGGTGGTCCAATATAAGATTCCTTCCAGCCACGTGTCTGTCTATAAACATGACCCAACGGGGTGGGCTGTTGCACTTTTAAATTACATGTATGCATATTATAAATCTTTCTATGATCTATCACCCTGATTTTCATTTTAAGTTCATAGAAAATATTCATCAGTCTTCAGATGATCCTTTACTAGGTTAGTTAAGGCAAAAACATGATTTGTCCAAAACCATTGCTGTTGTTGGGCACAACTGTTTTTGCCTTTCATTGTTTTGATGAAGTCTTTTACAGTACTCCTCAGAAAGTAAATGTCTTACTCTATCTTTCACATAAATATTTGATTATTTTTTTGGTGAGCTATCATGTTCCTCAAGCCATATCAATTTGGCAAAAGACATAAGCGATTGTTTTGTCAACTTAATTGCCTTATCCTTTTCCTACTTGCATTTTTATCTGCATCAGATATCGTTGGAAAACATTTTGGCAAAGGGAGAAATTGCTCATCATGAGCAATGATGACATTTTCAACTCTCATTTATAAAAAAAAAAATCATATTGTTGTCTGTCGTCTTCTGCAGATTACTCTTATGACAGTGGAGACACAGGCCTTTTTTTAGCCAATTGTTCCTCAGAATTTTTCAAAGCAGTTGACTCTTTGAAGTACAATGTATATCGGAAAAGTGGTTTACTTTGTAGGTACAACAGAATACAGCGTGTTAGAACCATGAGATGGGAGTTTGGAAGTGTATTACCACCAGAGATAAGATATAACCTCAGTGAGCAAGAGGTATGCAGGGCCTGCACTGGCTTAAAAATTCTTTTCGCCATCGTTTTCGTCAAAATTGAATAGTTTTTGCCACTTTTTGAAAATGTGAGCCAAATATTTTGCAATTTGTTACAAATTGTTTCCTTTGTTTGCCTCTCTTAATACGACTTTTTAATAAAAAATCAAATTTAGAAATATATGTTTCAATGGTATAGCATTTCCATATCGGTGTTTAGAAAAGGCTGACAAACTCATTTTTTTATTCGCTAATTTAGATGAGAATTTAATCTTGTGTAACTAATTAAATGGTTTAACTGTGGGTCTTAATTAATGTAAATCGATACAACATGCTTCAATTATCATTTTCCTACATATGTACATGTAGTAGGAAAATGATCATAACCCTTTCCCACATACAACAATTTTGCAACAGAAGATCTATGAATGAATGTATTTATAACTTTTGAATAGAGGAGCAACATACAACATTTGACACCATTGCAACAGATATCCTACTTGTAACTTTAAATAAAGTTTTTGAAACATTGTGGAAAAAGGAGCAATAGCTCAAAATCATGATATTTTAAAAGTAGATAACTCGAAAACTGTCAAGGTTTTCTTACAAATTTTTTATTCCTCTTATTTTCGAGAGAAAAAATTGGGCTATTGTGATACCCTTGGCGTGGTCGGCATAGTCATCATAAAAACTTGAACCTTACCTCATAACTAAAAAACAGTTCAACATTTTTAAATGAATCTTGGTAGACATGTTTCTTTGATCAATACGCATGTCTATACCAAGTCGCATAGCTCTGGCTTTAATAATTATTCAGTAATGCCCCTTTTTCAACAAAGAAAAACAGACCACTGTTGGCTTTCGCTCCATAGCGCTCTTGTCCCTGTCCCTTAAACAGCAACAGCTGACTTCAAAAACGTCTTTGCAAAAATATGGAAACACTGTTAACCATTTCCCTCATACAGATGCATCTTGATGCCTCAGCAACAGTATGCTTTTAAGAACTTAATGACAAATGTAAAAATTGCTCTTATTCTCGCAATGTTTTCGACTCGATCCAACTACAATACTTTTATTTCCAAGGTTTTTCATATGTTTTCAAGATGTTTTGAAAGGCATATTGAAAACAGTTGAAAACGTTGTAACAAAAAGAAGAAATTACTTATTATGCACAATTTCTATTTTTAAGACAGAAAGGCCGAAGGCTTATGATTGGCAAAGACAATGACATTTTTCTTTTTTCAGACTCAATGGTTCAACAAGTACAACAAATGTTTGGCAAACTATATGCGATCTATTGGAGAGAAGGGTGGACTTGATCTGACACAGGACATGAAGCCTCCAAAAACATTATATATTGAGGTAAAACAGCCAAATACGTAGTTCTGTAAAACTGCTTCCCACCACATAAAACAAATGTGCAGCAGAGTCCTTTTAAAATAGACAAAAATATATGGTAAATCTCAATACAAATGAAACGTTAAAGTTTTTTTTTTTTTACTTTTTCTCAATAAGAACTGGTGCTAGGGCTTTCATATTTGAAGTAAAGTTATATATAATACCCTTCTTCACATTGTATGCTGAAGATGCTGAGTGTGACCTTCTTTTTGGGGTAAAAAACATGATGTTGAGAATTGGACATAGTTTCTTCATCTTTTGTTATATTGATTTCAAATTGTGCACACACATTTCATAGATAAAGTACTCTTATAAATCGAACAGGTTTTTGGGTCAAACGTTGGGATATTTTTTTAAAATTTCTTGTATTTTTAGCTCACCAGAGCACGTAGTGCTCAAGATGAGTTATTGTGATCGCCTTTTGTCCGTCGTTCGTCGTCTGTCGTCAACATTTGCTTGTTAATTCACTAGAGGCAACATTTTGCATCCAATCTTTATAAAAGTTTATCAGAACATATATCTCGATCAACTCTAAGCCAAGTTCGAAACTGGGTCATGTGGGGTCAAAATCTAGGTCACTAGGTCAAATTTAAGGAAAATCTTGTTAACACTCATGAAGCCGCATTTTTGGCTTGAGCATGTTGAATCTTTGTCAGAATGTTTGTCTTAGTGATATCTAGGCCAAGTTCGAAAATAGGTAATGTCGGGTCAAAAGCTAGGTCACTAGGTCAAATTAAAGGAACATCTTGTTAACTCTCCTGAAGCCGCATTTTTGGCTTGAGCATGTTGAAACTTTGTCAGAATGTTTGTCTTAGTGATATCTAGGCCAAGTTCGAATATAGGTCATGTCGGGTCAAAAACTAGGTCACTAGGCCAAATTGAAGGAAAATCTTGTTAACACTCTGGAAGCCACATTTTAAACTTGACCATGTTGAAACTTTGTCGGAAAGTTTGTCTTGATGATATCTAGGCCAAGTTCGAATATGGGTCATGTCCGGTCAAAAAGTAGGTCACTAGGCCAAATCGAAGGAAAATCATGTTAACACTCTGGAAGCCACATTTTAAACTTGAGCATGTTGAAACTTTATTAGAAAGTTTGTCTTTTGATATCTAGGCCAAGTTCGAATATGGGTCATGTCCGGTCAAAAACTAGGTCACTAGGCCAAATTTAAGGAAAATCTTGATTACACTCTAGAAGCCACATTTCTGGCTTGAGCATGTTGAAACTTTGTCAGAATATTTGTCTAAGTAATAGCTACCGTATATCCTCAGCCATAAGTCTACTTCGGCCATAAGTCGAGGGTCCATTTTGACCCCAATTTCGGTGGTTTTGAGGTTACTCTCAGCCATAAGTCGAGGGTCGACTTTTTAAAAATTTCGGACCAGTGCTATCATGAAATATTAAATTTTTACCATTTTTTTAACAAAAGTTGCCATAAAAGAAGTGGAATACGTTACTGAAATAAATGTGTTTTTTTTCATTAAAGAAAATAGTATTTATTTCTTTAATTTTCACATCCCATATTGCAACTTTTGTTAAAAATATGATTAAGTTTAAGTTTTATGATTCTAACCGTAAAGAACACTTCATATAATCCAGTCATATTTAACTTATAATTGTAAAGTCAGATTCCAATACACGACACGCTGTCCTGCATTCTACACAGGGGACAGGTGCAGATTACGTCATGCGTTAGCAACCACCCTAGATACGGTCGATGAAATTGGAAAGCAGTTTAAAAGTTAACCGCTTAGGCCAATATCAAATAATCTTGTGTTTTACACTACATTTATGCAGTAATTCGTCACGATATATAATTGATTTTGACATTAATTACGTCGTTGTAATTTGTTAACTGAAAGTAAACTTTGTTGATTATTAATGATTGTTTAACCAAACACGGGAATAAAGTGGAGTAAATAAATTCAGACAAATAATAATTTTGATTGGCCTCGTTAGACCACGTGTCCGTTGCAGTCGCGAATTCGTGTCTTTGATGTTTACACAAACTGTGAAATAAAAACAAGAATTAAACATGTCTTTAGAAATAAAGAAACCTACAATTTGTGAAATTTGGATTACTTTTAATTATAAGATGGTAAGATTTTTATAATTATAAAAATCAATGTTCGTAAAAAAGTAACTTTATATTCCAACACAAAACAATCTAGGATTTTTACCCAACCTAATATTTTCCCCCAAAACTTCTCCGAAATTCTCTTTTTTTCTTAATTTGACTTTGTCATTCAGCCATAAGTCGAGTCCCTACTTCAACACCAAAATTTGAGTCTCAAAAACTCTGACTTATGGCCGGGGATATACGGTAGGCCAAGTTCGAATATGGGTCATGTCATGTCAAAAACTAGGTCACTAGACCAAATTTAAGGGAAATCTTGTTAACACTCTGGAAGCCACATGTTTGGCTTGAGCATGAGAGAGTTATGTCTTAAATAGCCCATTCTCAGGTGAGCGATTCCAGGGCCTCATGGCCCTCTTGTTGTACTTTGTGTTTTAAAAGCTCATTCAAAGTTTTGTAAGGGTTTTCAAAATTCAGTCATAGGTATATCTTATACTCTTCATGACATTTTATGTTGTAGCTAATGAGTTTTACCTATTTTTGTGGTAAAAACATGAATTTTGGTGGATTTTGAGAATCAAACATACCTTCTTCATTTTTAGCTCACCTGAGCTTTGCTCAAGGTGAGTTATTGTGATCGCCTTTTGTCCGGCGTCCGTCGTGCGTCGTGCGTCAACTTCTTCTCCTCAGTAACCAGTGGGTCAATTTGGATGAAACTTCACAGAAAGCATCCTCTCAATGACCTCACCAGAATTCCTTCAAATTTTTGGGATCCATGCAAAATTCTGGTTTCCATGGCAACGAAACTGAAAAAACTTCAAAATTCTTCTCCTCCTGAATTGGTTGGCAGATTTTCAAATAATTTTGTAGAAATGTTCCTTGGATGACCCTCTATCAGATTCCTTCAAGCCGTGTTGATTGGTCGAAAAACATGGCCGCCAGGGGGGGCGGGGCTATTTTGCCTTATATGGCTATAGTGAAAACTTAAAAAATCTTCTCCTCCGAAAGTGTAAGGCCGATTTTCAAATAATTTTGTAGAAATGTTCCTTGGGTGACCCTCTATCAGATTCCTTCAAGCCATGTTGATTGGTCGAAAAACATGGCCGCCAGGGGGGGCGGGTCTATTTTGCCTTATATGGCTATAGTGCAAACTTAAAAAATCTTCTCCTCCAAAAGTGTCAGGCCGATTTTCAAATAATTTTGTAGAAATGTTCCTTGGGTGATCCTCTATCAGATTCCTTCAAGCCATGTTGATTGGTCAAAAAACATGGCCGCCAGGGGGCGGGGCTATTTTGCCTTTTATGGCTATAATGAAAACTTAAAAAATCTTCTCCTCCATAAGTGTCAGGCCGATTTTCAAATAATTTTGTAGAAATGTTCCTTGGGTGACCCTCTATCAGATTCCTTCAAGCAATGTTGATTGGTCGAAAAACATGGCCGCCAGGGGGCGGGGGCTATTTTGCATTATATGGCTATAGTGAAAACTTAAAAAATCTTCTCCTCCAAAAGTATCTGGCCGATTTTCAAATAATTTTGTAGAAATGTTCCTAGGGTGACCCTCTATCAGATTCCTTCAAGCCAAGTTGATTGGTCGGAAACTATGGCTGCCAGGGGGCGAGGCTTATATAGCTAAAGTGAAAAAAAATAAAAAATCAGGTGAGCGATTCAAGGGCCATCATGGCCCTCTTGTTTCTTAGATTGACCACAAATTTTGCACACACATTTAATGAATAATGTTTTTCAAGACTGATCCGGGAAAATCCACAGGAGGCAAAAGTGTCTATCCGGGTCAGCTTGCGCGGCATGCTAAATAGCTGATCCGGGTGGATTCTTTACGCAGAGTCCACAATGTTGGTTTTCTCGCGGGATGGCTCATATTATCAATTTCTGGGTAAGTTGAAACAATATTTTAGGGCCTGTAGACAATAAAGCTTTATCATCATAATGTAAAATCTGTTGAAATCTATTTCAGGTGCGCTGTTTAATGGACCATGGTGAATTTGAAACACAGGATGGAAATATTGTAGTTTTAAAGAAAAATAGCCAGGTAAGCAAATCCTTAACCCCTGTCCCATATACAGGCGCTTCTTGATGCCTCTGCAGCAGACGACTTTTGAAAATATTATGGCAAATGAAGAAATTGCTCATAATGAGCAATTTTTCTCTATTTACCACAATGTTTTCAACTCTATTTCCCAAAAGAGATTGTTATGCCTAAATGTTTTAAAAGTTGTCTGCTGAAGATTTGTTGTTTGTGGGAAAAGGATATGCCTCAAATAATTCCATGGTCAATTAGTCTCTGATTTTTCTCTTGTAAGGTTATGCACACAGGTTAAGTCACATTTTATTAGCTCGTCTCTTTTTTGGGAGTAAAAAGGAGAGGCATAGTGATACCCTTGGCGTTGTCTTTGTCATCACAACACTTCAATCCATTTCAATACTAAAAAATCTTTCAACATTTTCAAATGAAACTTTGTACACATGTTTCTTAGAACAATTATGAGCAATTTATACTTTTATCACATTGTTTTCAAGAGTCGTCTGCTGCAGGGGTGTCAAAAAACATTTACTTGTGGGAAAGGGTTAAAAATGGTAGTCAGGGCTCCCCCTGAACCCCCACCCCTGCCTTTGTATTGGGTTGTTAGGACAGTATAACAGCTGATGCATTAACGTTGGGACAGATAGTACTGCTAATACTCCCAGGAAATGTCATGATATATCTGAAAGTGTTAACCCTTTCCCACATACAATAAATCTGCAGCACATGAAGTTGAAAGTACCTAGGCAAACACACAGAAAAGCTTTATAAATGTAGGTATAATTTCTGAAAGAGTTGAAAACAGTCTGGCAATAGGAGAAATTGCTCATCTTTGAGCAATTTCAACTTTTGCCACAATGTTTTCAAAAGTCGTCTACAGGTAGGAAAGGATTAAAAGCTGTATAGAACTGCCTCGGGTTTTGATGATGTAGAATGAGTGTTTTTCTGAAGGTTCGCCTACAAATGAAAGCACCCACATGCAGACTCATTATGATACAACCTTAGGAGAGAACTTTGACAACATTGTAACAAAAGGAGAGATTGCTAATAATTAGTATTTTTTTCTTTTGCTGCAATGATTTCAACCCTATCCAATAATGATTCTTTCATTTACAGAGATTTTTCAATTTTCAACCCTTGTGTGTTTCCTGCCTTTGTAGGAAGATGCATAGGGATAATTGCTTAACCCTTCGCCACCTATAGACACATTTTGACACATCTACAGCAGACTACTTTTAAAAACATTGTGACAAAAGTAGAAATTGCTGAAAATGAGCAATTTCGCCTTTTGACACAATGTTTCAACTCAACAGATTTTCCTTATCTAGAGTAGATGTTTTCAAAGTCGTCTGCTGCAGATTTGTTGTATGTGGGAAAGGGTTAACCCTTTCCCTCATATAGATGCTTTCTGATGCCTCTGCAGCAGATGGCTTTTTGATAACATAGCGGCAAAAGAAGAAATTGCTCAATACGAGCAATTTCTCCTTTTAGTCATAGGTTATCCATTCAATTATAGAGATTTTCTATTTTTTGACAAAATACGTTCAAAGTCGTCTGCTGCAGAATTGCCGTATGAGGGAAAGGGTTAAAACACCCTGGTTCAGGTTGTATTTGAAGTGGTCTGCTGTAGCTTTGATGTATGTTGTAGAACATTTTTTATGGGAGCTGGATACATGAGGATGAGTTCTTAATAGATGATTTTTTGACAAGTCTGCAGCAAAAAAACTAAATTATACATGTACTTTCAATCATGCAGATTAACCCTTCGCCACCTATAGACACATTTTGACACATCTACAGCAGACTACTTTTAAAAACATTGTGACAAAAGTAGAAATTGCTGAAAATGAGCAATTTCGCCTTTTGACACAATGTTTCAACTCAACAGATTTTCCTTATCTAGAGTAGATGTTTTCAAAGTCGTCTGCTGCAGATTTGTTGTATGTGGGAAAGGGTTAACCCTTTCCCTCATATAGATGCTTTCTGATGCCTCTGCAGCAGATGGCTTTTTGATAACATAGCGGCAAAAGAAGAAATTGCTCAATACGAGCAATTTCTCCTTTTAGTCATAGTAACCCATTCAATTATAGAGATTTTCTATTTTTTGACAAAATACGTTCAAAGTCGTCTGCTGCAGAATTGCCGTATGAGGGAAAGGGTTAAAACACCCTGGTTCAGGTTGTATTTGAAGTGGTCTGCTGTAGCTTTGATGTATGTTGTAGAACATTTTTTATGGGAGCTGGATACATGAGGATGAGTTCTTAATAGATGATTTTTTGACAAGTCTGCAGCAAAAAAACTAAATTATACATGTACTTTCAATCATGCAGATTAACTTTCATATAGGTGATGTCTAAGAACACCATAAGTATTTCGATTCCTATTTTTAGCTGCCAAACTAGTTTCAATAGTTCACTCTTTAATTTTTTTCTTTTTCAGCATTTTCTTCTGCGGTCAGAAATTGAGCATCTTATCCGTCAAGGGATTTTAGAGCATATGGTGCATTAAACTCAATGCACTTTTATTGAAACATCTAATCCATTAAAGGATGTAATAGGAACATATGTTGAATTGACCTCACATTTATTGAAACATCTAATCCTTTTATTAGCTTGACTTTTCGAAGAAAAGGCTAGCTATACTACTCGCCTCGGCGTCAGCGTTGGTGTCACACCTTGGTTAAGTTTTTTGTACCAATTCACTTTTTAGCTCACCTATGCACGAAGTGCAAGGTGAGCTATTGTGATCACATTTTGTCCCGCGTCCGTCCGTCATCCGTCGTGCGTCGTCAACATTTGAGCTTGTTAACACTCTACAGGCTACATTTTGCATCCAATCTTCATGAAAGTTTATCAGAACGTTCATCTCCATAAAATCTTGGACAAGTTCGAAACCGGGCCATATGAGGTCAAAAACTAGGTCACTAGGTCGAATTGAAGGGAAATCTTGTTAACACTCTGGAGGCCACATTTTCAACTTGAGCATGTTGAAACTTTATCAGAATGTTTGTCTTGATAATATGTAGGTCAAGTTCGAACCTGGGTTACGTCGGGTCAAAAAGTAGGTCACTAGGTCAAATTGAAAGAAAATCTCGTTAACACTCCAGAGGCCGCAATTTTTACTTCAGCAGTTTGAAATTTTGTAAAAATGTTTGTCTTAAAAATATCTAGGTCAAGTTCGAATATGGGTTATGCCGGGTCAAAAACTAGGTCACTAGGCCAAATTGAAGGAAAATCTTGTTAACACTTTTGATGCCGCATTTTTTGCTTCAGCAGCTTGAAATTTGGTCAGAATGTTTGTCTTAAAGATATCTAGGTCAAGTTCAAATATGGGTCATATTGGATCAGAAACTAGGTCACTAGGCCAAATTGAGGGAAAATCTTGTTAACTCTGTAGAAGCCGCATGTTTTGCTTCAGCGGCTTGAACTTTGGTCAGAATGTTTGTCTAAATGATATCTAGGCCAAGTTCGGATATGGGTCATGCCGGGTTAAAAACTAGGTCACTAGGCCAAATTGAAGGGTAATCTTGCTAACACTCTGGATACTGCATTTTAAATTTCAGCATGATAAAACTTTATCAGAATGTTTTTCTTGATGATATGTAGGCCAAGTTCGAATATGGGTCATGCTGGGTCAAAAACTAGGTCACTATATCAAATTGAAGGAAAATCTTGTGAACACTTTGGATGCCGCATTTTTTGCTTCAGCAGCTTGAAATTCGGTCAGAATGTTTGTCTGAATTATATCTAGGTCAAGTTTGAATATAGGTCATATTCGATCAGAAACTAGGTCAATAAAGGAAAATATTGTTCAAACTCCGGAGGCCGCATAATGCTTTGAGCAAGTTGAAACTTTGTCAGAATGTTGTCTTGATGATATCTAGTCCATGTTGGAATATGGGTCATATCAGGTAAAAAAATATAGATCACTAGGCCAAATGAAGGAAAATATTGTTAACAATGTGGAGGTTGCATTCAGAATAATTGTCTTGATGTGTTTTGCATTGCAGTACATTGTATAATTAAGGTGAGCGATCCAGGGCCATCATGGCCCTCTTGTTTGTCAAAACCATTACAGATATTGATTTGAGACTTCCAACACTTATTCACCATCATTACTTCCATCAATAGACAAGAGTACATAACTCTGTCAAGGTTTTTGTAAGAATTATGGCCCTTTTTTTACTTAGAATTTTGGTTACTTTTTTTGTTCCAATTCACTTTTTGTCTCGCCCACGATAGTGGAGTGAGACATAGTCACTTTTCCGGCGACGGCGAGGGCGGCCGCTTTTACAAATAGCTATATCTCGGCAACCCCTGCTTGAATTTTTAGGGTCAAGGTCATAATTGTGCAGAACTTGACCTTTGTTAGGTAACTTAACCTTTCTTATATCTCAGCAACCTCTGCTTGAATTTTTCTGAAACTTTGTCAGATGTATTGTTTGGTCATGGGACATCTGTCAACGTCAAAATTATCAGGGTCAAGGTCATAATTGTGCAGAACTTGACCTTTGTTAGGTAACTTAACCTCAAAACTTAACCTTTCTTATATCTCAGCAACCTCTGCTTGAATTTTTCTAAAACTTTGTCAGATGTATTGTTTGGTCATGGGACATCTGTCAACGTCAAAATGTTCAGGGTCAAGGTCATAATTGTGCAGAACTTGACCTTTGTTAGGTAACTTAACCTCAAAACTTAACCTTTCTTATATCTCAGCAACCTCTGCTTGAATTTTTCTAAAACTTTGTCAGATGTATTGTTTGGTCATGGGACATCTGTCAACGTCAACATTTTCAAGGTCAAGGTCATAATTGTGCAGAACTTGACCTTTGTTAGGTAATAATAAATTAAAATATATACACATGTAGTGGGTTTATTATTTATTATGACATGTTGATAACAATGCATTGACAGACACTTACTTTTTCACATTTTATCAACTTTACTTTCTTTTTGCATAGTGATACCATTTAATATCTGATTTTCTTAGAAGGGCGAGACACCCTCAGCCCGAGGTCTTGTTTGTCAAAACCATTACAGATATTGTTTTGAAACTTACACTTTTTCACCATCATTACCTCCAACAACAGACAAGAGTACATAACTCTGTCCATGTTTTTGTAAGATTATGGCCCTTTTCGACTTAGAATTTTCGTTAAGTTTTTCTTTTTACCCCACTTTTTAGCTCACCTGAGCTTTGCTCAAGGTGAGTTATTGTGATCGCCTTTTGTCCGGCGTCCGTCGTGCGTCAACTTCTTCTCCTCAGTAACCAGTGGGTCAATTTGGATGAAACTTCACAGAAAGCATCCTCTCAATGACCTCACCAGATTTCCTTCAAATATTTGGGATCCATGCACAATTCTGGTTTCCATGGCAACGAAATGAAAAAAACTTCAAAATTCTTCTTCTCCCAAGCTGGTTGGCAGATTTTCAAATAATTTTGTAGAAATGTTCCTTGGATGACCCTCTATGAGATTCCTTCAAGCCATGTTGATTGGTCAAAAAACATGGCCGCCAGGGGGGGGGCGGGGTTATTTTTCCTTATATGGCTATAGTGAAAACTTAAAAAATCTTCTCCTCCGAAAGTGTCAGGCCTATTTTCAAATAATTTTGTGGAAATGTTCCTTGGATGACCCTCTATCAGATTCCTTCAAGCCATGTTGATTGTTCGAAAAACATGGCCGCCAGGGGGGTGGGGCTATTTTGCCTTATATGGCTATAGTGAAAACTTAAAAAATCTTCTCCTCCGAAAGTGTCAGGCCGATTTTCAAATAATTTTGTAGAAATGTTCCTTTAGTGACCCACTATCAGATTCCTTCAAGCCATGTTGATTGGTCGAAAAACATGGCCGCCAGTGGGCAGGGCTATTTTGCCTTATATGGCTATAGTGAAAACTTAAAAAATCTTCTTCTCCCAAACTGGTTGGCAGATTTTCAAATAATTTTGTAGAAATGCTCCTTGGATGACCCTCTATTAGATTCCTTCAAGCCATGTTGATTGGTCAAAAAACATGGCCGCCAGGGGGCGGGGCTATTTTGCCTTTTATGGCTATAGTGAAAACTTAAAAAATCTTCTCCTCCCAAAGTGTCAGACCGATTTTCAAATAATTTTGTAGAAATATTCCTTGTATTACCTTCTATCAGATTCCTTCAATCCAAGTTGATTGGTTGAAAAACATGGCCACCAGGGGGGGGCGGGGCTATTTTGCCTTATATGGCTATAGTGAAAAGTTAAAAATCTTCTTCTACGAAAGTGTCCGGCCGATTTTCAAATAATTTTGTAGAAATGTTCCTAGGGTGACCCTCTATCAGATTCTTTCAAGCCAAGTTAATTGGTCGGAAACTATGGCTGCCAGGGGGCGGGGCTTATATAGCTAAAGTGAAAAAAAAAAAAAATCAGGCGAGCGATTCCAGGGCCATCATGGCCCTCTTGTTTTCAAAACCATTAGAGATATAGCTTATACACTTACAATACTTATTTACCATCATTACCTCCATCAACTGACAAGAGTACATAACTCTGTCAAGTTTATTTTAAGAATTATGGCCCCTTTTTAGATAACCTAGAGCCAAAGACTCGAGGTGAGCTATTCTGATCACTTTTTGTCCGTCATCCGTCGTTAACATTTAGCATTTAGATCATCTCCTACTTAACGACATGACCAATTTCAACCAAACTTCACAGGAATGTTCCTTTGGTGGACCTTTTTCAAAATTGTTCAAAGATTAAATTCCATCGAGAACTTTGGTTGCTGCGGCATCAGAAAAGGGGAAAATTGCCGAATTCTTCTTGTCCAAAAGTACTGGCCCGATATGATTTTTTTTTTGCACAAATGTTCCTTGGGGCACCCTCTACCAAGATTGTTCAAATATGACTGTCCATTCCCTGCAGTTTTTACATTCGTAGACAAATGATCAGGTGATCGATGTAGGGCCATCTTGGCCCTCTTGTTTTATTTAGAATTTTGGTTAAGTTATTCATACCAAATCAATTTTTTTCAAAACAATTAGAGATATAGCTTAAACAGCCAAGAGTGCATAATTCTGTTAAGGTTTTTGTAAGAGTTATGACCCTTTTTCGAATTATAAAGTAATAATATGATTAAGTACTAGGTTATGTTTTCTGTACCACCTAAAAAAGTTTTGTTTTATTGGCAAGCACAAAAAAGTCAAGTGTGCTGTCCTCCGACAGCTCTTGTTGAAATATCTAATCCATCTTATAGGAACATATCGAGGGCTTGGCGTGAAATGGTTGTTACTAAAATTGGTATTTTTTTACCAAGGTTAATCACCTTGCCATAAAGTGTTTAGAAGTGTTATATCATTTTTCTTGGTAAACAATGGTAATTTAGGTGTCATTGCTCGTTTTGAGCAATGGCACCTAAATTTGCATTGTTTACAAAGGGGTCACAATTACCCCTAAACCAGGGTTTTCAAAATAGGATTTTAGTTTCAACTGTATCACGCCAAGCCCTCGATATGTTGTATTGAAATCACTTTTTGTGTCACCCTGCGTAGCATGGTAGGCACTTAGGGATTACTTTTTTTTTTTGTCTGGCTTCTGTCTGTTCGTCCGTCTGTCTGTCTGTCTGTCCGTCACACTTTCAAGGAGCAGGTGCAGGTGACACACGTGCCCCGCGGAGCACTCCATTCTAGTATTGAAATGTCAAATAAAATATGGGGTATTTTACTATAAACGGTGCATTTAACTGAATATACTTGAAACATCAAATCCATAAAAAGGGAACATTATTATAGTGCATTGAAGTTGTTAATGAAAAATGTTTATATTTATTGTTGTACAGTATTTTATACAAATGTAAATAAATATGTAATAAGCAGTGTCTTGATTTATAATCTTTGTCAAGTTTTTAGTTTATGTCCACTTTTCTCTTACGGTGTGTTTAATAGCTTGGAAATGGTACTTGGAATACTTACCATAATTAGGGTTAGAAAGTAACTCATCACAAAATGGTATGGAGGAGAATTATAACAAAAAGGCATAACAGAATTAGACTGTCAACCACTACCGTATCTATTTGCGGTCTTGAAATGAAGGACAAGAACTCACAGGGCATTTGTGACTGTTTGCTCAATCAAATGTTCTCCCCTTGTTAGAAACGTTTGAAAGTAACAGTGACAAATTTGCGTTAATGCAGGATTTGATCAGAATAATTGTTTAAATGCACAGGTTGTTCTGTAATACATGTATATTTGTTGCAAGTATCTTATCATTGGTGTGAAGCTCATAATATTATTTTACACAAACTTTGATTATCAATCTCATATGATGTCATTGAATCAATATAATCAGTAGGAACATTTCGACGAGTATAAAAAGGAGTGATCAAGTGTCGTGTTTTTCCCATATTGTACATATGATTCAATCAATCTTGATGCATGCTACGAAACAAAGTTGTAATTAACCCTTTCGATCAAATAGACTGTTTTTGACGCCTCTGCAGTAGACGACATTCTGAAAAAATTGTGACAAAAGAAGAAATTGCTCAAAACGAACAATTTCTTCTTTTGCCACAATATGTTCCGTCTATTCAATATTTAAACTTTCATTTATAGAGACTTTGAATATTTTCCTCCAGATGAGTTCAAAGTCGTCTGCTGCAGATATGTTGTATGTGGGAAAGGGTTAACAAAGTGGAACTGCTATCTAAAGGTACCATGCCCCGGAAGTAAAATCTCTAGAGCAATACATTTTGTATAGGTGTATCCATTCATCTAAATGCACATCCCTGATGAGACGCATCATCATGATATGACCTATTTGGTTTAAGTATTATTTGTTGATTCTAAACAGTTAATTCAGCCAACATGAACAAGTGCTGTTATTTGTTGAAGCTTATTGCATCAGATTTATAGGCTAAGTTTCGCTTCCTACTGCCTTTTCCCACATATAAAAAATCTATGGTACCATACAACACTGAAAACATAGCTAAATATATGGAAACTCTCCATAAATAATAGAACTATTATTGAATAAAGTTGAAAACATTGTAACAAAGAGAGAAATTGCTCATCATGAGCAAGTTCTTCTTTTGTCACAATGTTTTCAAAAAACTATATGGGGGGAAGGGTTTAGACAAGATATCGGTAGAACAACTGGATGCTATCTGAAGTATAGTGAGGTGAAGGAATGGGGATACAATATACTATTTGTCTTGTTTATAATGCTTTCTTTAAAGTGTCGTTGAATTGCAACGTGTAACTACTGAGGAATTGTCCGGACACAAAAAATTATCACACAAAAATTCAAAGGTCCTTAGTTCTTTGAAAAATCATTCCACTGTAACATGATGCACATCTTTATAGTGTAGCTTCCCTTTAAGTATCATTGAATTCCAACAAGTGATTGCTGAGAAAAGGCCAGGACACAAATGGTCCTATATCATACTTTAAAGGGCCACATTTTTGTGAACAAATCATTCAGCCCAAATATGGTGAAGACACTTATCATGTATCATTTAATTATGTCTCCTCCCTCCGGAGGAGACATATTGCTTTTGCCTGCGCCGTCTGTCTGTCTGTCCGTCTGTCTGTCAGGGCGTCCACATTTCTTGTCTGTCTGTCAGGGCGTCCACATTTCTTGTCCGGCCTTTATCTCACAACCCCTTGGCCACATTTCTATGAAACTTCACAGGAGTCATTGGTACAACGTCTAGCTGCGCATATTACGAGGGCGTTTAATTTGACCTACTTTTGGATGAGTTATTGCCCTTTCTTAAAATTGCCATTTCATTCTTGTCTGGCCTTCATCTCACAACCCCTTTGCCACATTTCTATGAAACTTCACAGGAGTCATCGGTACAACTTCTAGTTGTGCATATTACGAGGGCGTTTAATTTGACCTACTTTTGGATGAGTTACTGCCCTTTTTTAAAATAAATCACTAACTGACAAAATACAGTCAGCCAGACAAATACCCCTTGGGGGAGACATATGTTTTTCCCAAAAACAACCTCTAGTTTAAACTGATGGTTGCTGAGAAATAGCCTTAAAACAAATTATCCCGTTATATTATGTAAAAGTGTAAACAGAACATGGTTGTACAATATGTACTTTCTTGTAAGTAAAGCTTCCCATTAAGTTCATGGAATTCAAGGTGGTGGTTGCTGAGAAAAAGCCTCGAAACAAATTCTCCTGTCATTTTACATAAAAGGGAAACAATTGGAACATATTGATAATATGCACATCTCTTGCTAGTAAAGCTTCATTGAGTTCAAGTCTGTGGTTACTGAGAAATAGCCTGGACAGACATAAATTAAAAGGGCATTAACTCAAAAAATGATGGCCTGGATCCCTCACCTGATTTAATATTACTTGGTTCAAAGTCACCCAAGGAACACTTGTGCAAAGTTATTTCGAAATCGGGCCTATTCTTTTGACAAGAAGTTTCCACTTTCATTCATACAAAGAAATCAAGCCCCACCCCCTGGCAGCCATCTTTTTCAAAATATCGGAATGATGTGAACAATCTTGGTAGAAGGTCACCTAAAGAACATCTGTGCCAACTTATTTTCAAATTGGTCCAAGACATTTGGACAAGAAGATTTTTTAAATGTTCACCATAGACACGAGCTCTTACTTACTGGTCTTGAAAGCCATATTATTATGGCTTGTTTGCTGCTCCTGTACCAGTTAATAAATGTTATATACATCGAAAAGTTTCTTGTTCCAACATTTGTCTAAAGCAGTTTTATAACTAATCTGCTCCTTGTGTCCATTTTTCAATGGATCAGAATAATTTAAACAATCTTGGTAGAGAATCGACCAAAGAACATCTTTGCCAAATTATTTTCAAATCTGGCCAGTACTTTTCTACAAGAAAATATTTTAAGTTTTCACTATACACATGTGAGGAAAAAAAGCTCCACACCCTGGTGGCCATATTTTTCAACGGATCCGAATAATTTGAACAATCCTGAAAGAGAAGAACAAATTTATTTTTTTCACTTTACACATATAAAGGAAAACAAACTCGGTAGAGGGTTATCCGAAGAAAATTTGTGCAATTTTCTTTTCAAATCAAGTGTTCTTTTGGACCAGAAGATTTTTTGAAGTTTTTCCTTTCCATTGACATGGCAGCCAGAGTTCCCGCATTAAATTCAATTCTTTGAACAACTTTGAAATGGTTCCACCAAAGAACATCCCTGTACCGTTTTATCAATAGTGGCCAAACGGTTTAGAAGATGTTTGAAGCAATTTGTTGACTGATAAAGGACCAGTCACAATAACTCATTCTGAGCCTCGTGAGCTAAAAACCATTGAACAGAAACGTGATGATACTTCTCTTGTTAGTGAAGCTTTCCATAAAGTTTCACTGAACTCAAGTTAATGGTTGCCGAGACAAAAGCAGGATGGACAGAAATTAAAAGGGCAAAAATCAGCGAATTGGAACTTGTTGATAATATACACATCTCGGAAAAAGTCTTGAAAAAAGTGAGATGGACGGACAGCTTCATTTTGGTTTGGACAGAGCTGGTCAATGTCTTAAAACCTTTCCCATCTGCAGCAGATGACTTGAAAACATTATGTCAAAAGGTGAAATTGCTAAAAACAAGCAATTTCTCCTTTTGCATCAATATTTTCAATTATTTTCAGCAAGTACACTTTTATTTTTTGAGATATTCGATACTTCTGTCTACATGTTTGCAGTCGCCTTCTGCAGATTTTTTGTATGTGGGAAAGGTTTAAATAAAGTTCAATGTTAGAAGGCTTAATGTTGCTTGCAACAGTATTAAGACCATAATTATGTCAATGAGTGATTATTATCCCCTCGGCTAACGAAGTTTGCGAGAGGATATAGTAACGAGGCTGTCTGTTTGTTCGTCCGCGCGTCCGTCCGTAACAACCTTGTGACCACTCTACACTGAACATCCTTCGACCGATCTCAACCAAACTTGGTATACAGTTAGAATATGGCAAGGTCTAGAAGCCTTTTTATTTTCAAGGTCAAAATTGGACTGACTATTCCGCGTCCGTCCGTAACAACCTTGTGACCACTCTACACTGAACATCCTTCGACCGATCTTAACCAAACTTGGTATACAGTTAGTATATGGCGAGGGGATGCATCCGCTTTGCGGTGCCCTTATTATTATTAGAGTTCAGTTATATCGCAGCAACAGTTCACTAATTCATGATCCCTGGATAAACAAACCAGTACTAGGCTAGGAAATGTGCCTTGCCTAAGGAGACTCTACTATGACCATAGCGCTGCAAATGGGGACGCCTGGTTCCTGATCCCAGAGGCTAACCACTCGGCCACGGCGGATTCCTCAATCAGTAATAAACCTCATACAGAAGTATCGATCATTATAGATTGAAATCGTCTATTACAATAATTATTAACCTTGTCCCACTTACAGTTGCATAAGTCGGAAACGGTGAATAAAAATTTGCATGGTGTATCTTTAAGTTATAATCTACTGAATGGTACAATTTTCATACAAATAACACAATATATACATTAACAACAATACATAGAAAACGTCCCCGATGCAGTAACGTCGTTTTCATGTAACGTCTAAACAATAATGCCGTTTTAACGCAGTTCCTAATTTAACTCCTTTTCAAAGATTCGCCTGAGCACTGTACACATTTCAGATTTTCCTTGACATATTCAGTCATCTGCCACTGAAATGATGTATATATGGCAAAGCCAGGGTTGAAGTCATTGGTGTGATCATCGGTCACACAATTCAAAGGCAAAACAGCTCTACCTCCTGGTGGCCATGTTTTTCGTACCAATAACCATGGCTAGAAGAAATCTCAAAGATGGTCATTCAAAAACCATTTCTACAAAATTATTCAACAAGAGGCCCAAGAGGGCCAGTATCGCTCCACGGTCATAAGGCAAAAATAAAATCTCCAAACAGCCCTGCCCCGTGGTGGCTATTTTTTTTACCAACCACCATGGCTTAAAGGAATCTTGTAGAGTGTCACCAAAGGAATGTTTCTGCAAAATTATTTGAAAATATGCCTGACACTTTCGGAGGAGAAGATTTTTTAAGTTTTCACTATGGTCATATAAGTCAAAATAGCCCCGCCCTCTGGCGGCCATGTTTTTCGACCAATCAACATGGCTTGAAGGAATCTGATAGAGGGTCACCCAATGAACATTTCTACAAAATTATTTGAAAATCGGCTGAACACTTTCGGAGAAGAAGATGTTTTAAGTTTTCACTATAGCTATATAACGCAAAAAAGCCCCGCCCCCTGGCGGCCATGTTTTTCGCCCAATCAACATTTCTTGAAGGAATCTAATTAAGGTTCACACAAGGAACATTTCTACAAAATTATTTGAAAATCGGCCTGACACTTTTGGAGGAGAAGATTTTTTAAGTTTGCTCTTTAGCCATATAGGCAAAATAGCCCCGCCCTGTGACGGCCATGTTTTTTTACCAATCAACATGGCTTGAAGGAATCTGATAGAGGGTCACCCACGGAACATTTCTACATAATTATTTGAAAATCTGCTGAACACTTTTTGAGAAGAAGATTATTTAAGTTTTCACTATAGCTATATAAGGCAAAAAAGCCCCGCCCCCTGGCGGCCATGTTTTTCGCCCAATCAAAATTTCTTGAAGGAATCTAATAAAGGGTCACCCAAGGAACATTTCTACAAAATTATTTGAAAATCGGCCTGACACTTTCGGAGAAGAAGATTTTTTAAGTTCTCACTATTTTTTTCTTTCGGTTGCCATGGAAACCAGAATTTTGAATGGATCAAAAGAATTTGAAGGAATTTAGTAGAGGACATTGAGAGGATGCTTCCCATGAAGTTTCAACCAAATTGGCCAAGTGGTTAGGGAGAAGAAGTCGTTTAAAGGAAAAAGTTAACGCACGCACGCACGCACGCACGACGGACAATTCGCCATGACATAAGCTCGACTGGCTTTCAGCCAGTGGAGCTAAAAATGTGCTAGACACTTTGGGAGGAAACGTTTTGCAAGCTTTCACTCTAGCCATATAAGGCAAAACAGTCCCGCCCCCTAGTGGCCATGTTTTTTTTATCAATCAACATAGCTTGAAGGAATCTGATAGAGGGTCACCCAAAGAACATTTCTACAAAATTATTTGAAAATCGGCCTTGCACTTTCGGAGGAGAAGATTTTTTAAGTTTCCACTGTAGCCATATAAGGCGAAAAAGCCCCATCCCCTGGTGACCATGTTTTTGATGGTATCTGATAGAGGGTCACCCAAGGAACGTTTTTACAAAATTATTTGAAAATCGGCCAACCAGTTTGAGAGAGGAAGAATTTTAAAGTTTTTTTCGTTTCGCTGCCATGAAAACCAGAATTCTGCATGGAACCCAACAATTTGATTGATTGATTGATTGGGGTTTAACGCCATTTTTAACAATTTCTCAGTTATATGACGGCGGCCAGTTCACCTACTCATGCATTTCCTGGTTTTCTCACACCAGTACTCCACACAACAATCTTTCCAAGCAACTGCCTGCTTTTCCACATAGACTTAGCCCATTGGTGGAAGATGAATGACGCATGTCGCATTGACGTTTGTCAATCCCAACAATTTGAAGTAATTCTGGTGGATGCTTTCTGTGATGTTTCATCCCAATTGACCCACTGGTTACAGAGAAGATAACGACGGACGCTGGACAAAAGGCAATCACAATAACTCAAAATAGTCTCACGCAGAGCATATATCTGATTACCAACAACATCGGGTATGGTTTTGGTAATAATGTAAATGTTGTGGAGAAAAGACAAAATTATACTTTTTAGACCTAGCCCTTCCCTACATGCAACAAAACTGCAGCAGACGACTTTGAACACACCTAGTAAAATGTATGCAAAATCTCTACAACTGAAGGTTTAATTATTTAATAGATAAAAACGTTGTGGCAAAAATAGACTTTGCTCATTACGAGTAATTTCTCCTTTTGCCACAATGTTTTCAAATGTCACCTGCATAAAGGAAAGGGCTAAACAGAGTGGCTGGATGTAAAAAGTTAACACACTGACACATTAATGTAATAAGTATATATAGTACTTTTATTTCATCTTTTTAAAATGACCGGACAGCAGATAAAATAATTTGGAAAACAAATAAAAACAATATTAAATGATGATTTCATTACCTCAAAACCACAAGAATCATTTCATTCACTACTAGCCGCTAAACTGACAAGAAGAGGTCACTCTTTTCTTTCTGTTCATGAACAAACATGTAGAGATGAATAATGCCCAAGGAAAACCAACTTTAGGCTATTTGCAACCAGTGTAGATTCAGATGTGAATTTCATCCAAACAGTTTGATCTGGCTCTATATTGTTTGCAAATAAGTCACAGAAATTGTCCATTAAGATGAGGTAGAATAGATGTGCAGACTCATCTTCATCTATGCAGGTAGTAAATTTGTCCTTCTTCAGGAATACTCGTCTGAGGGAGTTTGTAAAAAGTGCAGATGAAGATCAACCTGTGTTTTCATGTTATCTGATTCAGATCAGATGCACAGGTTGATCTGGATGTACACTGTTCGAAATTTCTGAGGTAGAGCTCTAATACACTTATGTAGGTTTCCCTGACGCAAGGTTTCAAGTCTTGTTTCACATCTTTCATTATATATACAAGAACAGCATTGAAGAGATTCAAGTTGATCAGAAAATCTAAAATTATTCAGTTGCGGAGTTTACCTATATTTGAGTATATAATTTGTTTTATTCCCATTACCCAAGATACCCTTAACCACATACAATAAATCTGCAGCAGACGGCTTTGTAATTATCAAGTCCAAAATATAAAAAATCTCTATAAATGATATGAAAATAATTAAAATCATTGATGCAAATGCAGAAATTGCTCATCATGAGCAATTTCTCAGTTTGCCACAATGATTTTAAAAGTCGTCTGTATGAGGGAAAGGGTTAATACAACCCCTATTAAACTCTAAAACACATCAAGGATGTTTGAATGCAATCATTCATTTATAAGTCATTCAGCTTAACCCTTTACCACAAATATATGCTTTTCGATGTGTCTCTGCAATAGCAGACTTCTGAAACCATTGTGATAAAAGTAGAAACTGCTCATTATGACATTCTCCTTTCGTCACAATGTTTTTCAACTTTATCATCGATTTAAGTTTCATTTATACATGGTATCCATATTTTTGTCCGCATCTTCTGAAAATTGCTGCAGATTTGTTGTATGTCAGAAAGGGTTTACCCCTAGGAGGAATGTGCAGCAGACATCAGAACAAATATGGGCAGATCTCGGAATAAGAGCAGAAATTTAGAATAAAGTAATTTAATAAATTAATTCATTTTAAGACATATCCCATATTTTGATCTATATATTTTCAAAGTCATCTACTTCAGATTTGTTTTAGGTTGGAAAGGGTTATCCCGTTCTGACAGACAACAAATATGCAGAAAATATCTTAAGAATGAAAGCATAGTTATTTTATTTTATTGAAATATTGTGGCTAAAGGTGAAAACACTCATAATGAGCAGTTTTTACTTTTATCACAATGGTTACAGAAGTCTTCTGCTGCAGAGGCATCAAAATGTGTTTGAATGATGGAAAGGATTAAACTTGTTATAAAATAAACAAATCATGCAATGTTGAAAGAATCTACGGAAATAAAACTCATAGCAAAAACATTACATAGACTGAAGAGATTCATTTGATGAGATTTACTAAACAAATTCATTAATTTTTAACCTTTTCTCACTAGCAGATGCATATGCAGCAGACAACTATTGAAAACATTGTGGCCAAGGGAGTATTCTCCTTTTGTCACAATGTTTTCAATAACGAATACTTTCAGTTTGACAGATTTTTCTTTATTTTTGCATCAACACTTAAAGCTTTCTGCTGCACATTTGTTGATTATAGGAAAGGGTTAGCTCTTTCCTTTCTGATATCTTACACATCAGACAACTTGTGAAAACATTGAGGAAAGAGATAGAAATTGCTAAAAACACTTTCACTCTGATGTACCATGTTTTCAACTGTATCAATTTAATACTTATAATATTTGAAATATTGGGATGTTTCACCCAGACATTTTAATAGGAGAAAAGACAAGAAATATTGAATTAAAAGAAAGGCTTTATAAAGTAACTTCTAATTGGATGGCATCAAGAAATCTCTTATAAATACAAGGACTGAACATTAAAAAAAATCCATTACCCTCTTAATATAGTATTTCAATGAAATAACTCTCTCTATGAAACTTTTCATTTCAAGGAATAAAATGCATTACCCTTTCTAAATGAACACTTACTTGGATGATAATGTGATACTTTTAACCCTTTCCAAAATGCAACAATTCTGCAGCAGATGGCTTTGAAAACACAGATAAATACATGAAAATCTTTTTAACTGATTGAATTGATAACATTGTGACAAAAGGAGAAAATGCATGAACAATTTCTCGTTTATTCTCAATATTTTCAAACGCCAATTGCTAAAAATGCTTCAACCTGTGTCTGCATGTGGGAAAGGTTTAAGAATAAACTCTTAATATGAATGATACCTTAAAAGCAATCTCTATCAAACTTTGATTAGGCCAATATATCATGTAATAATTTGTATAAATTCAATGCCCTTTGTGCAAAGATAATTATAACGACCTAAGGGCTGTTCCAGAAAAAAAAATTCAACTGGAAAGGGGAACGACGCCCAAGTTTAAGAATACCACATATCAAATTTTAATTATTTTCTGGACAATAATTTTGATTTTAATTAAAGAATAACCCAAAACCCCACCCACCCACTAAAAAAGCTTGTAGTTATATCAGTACAAATAAAATGCCCTTTAAAAAGTGAACTAATTTCTTTATTAATGGTAACTTAATTATAATCTCTTACACTTAAATTAAACTATCATTATCATTTATTTAATAATAGTAGCTCCAATGAACTTAAACCATTCCTCCATGTATTTTCTACATAAGCTTCTAAAATGAAGACGTCTAAAGAAAAGAAAAGAAAATCAGACCATAAAAGAAATCAGTATACAGAAAATGCCCTCTCTTTTTTTGTTTAATGTACTCTAATAATAATTTCTTACATATAAATCAAACTATCCTATAATATATTTTGCTAATAGTAACTCCATTGAAATTAACCCATTCCTCTATATAATCTATGTAAGTCCAAATAAAAAAAATACTGTGTTCAAAGGAGCGAAGGTATCACCTGCCAATAGTTCAGTAAGTGAAAGTCACAGAGAGATGAACAGCAATTGAGCATTGATCCCTCCCTATGTGTAACACTGTCAGGCAAGACAAAATATGTAAAACAATTAATGGAGATGAAAACATTGTGACAAAAGAAGAAATTGCTCTTTTAAGACTTTTTGCCAAGTACCACTAGGTTTTCAAAAGTCTTGTGAGAACGGGTTTAAATTCTATTAGAGAAAACTTTTTAAACAAGGAGAATGAGTTTGAAGTACTTTAGAAATGGACAAAAATGTGAACACATAATCAATTACCCTTTTAATATAGAATTTCAATGAAATCAACTTTCTATGAAGCTTAACATTTCAAGAAATAAAATGAACTCTTGATTTGTATGATAATGTGATGTTATTAACCCTTTCCAATAAAACGATGGAATAAAATTACACAACAACGCATTTAAAACCATAAAGCATTCTACTGCCTCAGCTGTATTGTTGCATTTGAACTTCTGAAAAATTATATTTCACAGAAGACGATTGAGATACCAGTTAGCCTGCATTACCATTCATCAATCCAGACACTCAAGACACTTTTTCTATCCTTCTGTGAAATAAAACATTTCTGTCAAAAAAATGTTACAACAAGTTTCTATTCCGAAATGTCATCATACAAGATTACTTCACGAAGGTTCAACCCATTCTCCACATGTAGGTATATAACTTAGTGACAAAAGGAGCAATTGTTCATAATGAATAGTTTCTTATTTTTGTAACAAAATTCTATTAAATTCTTTTCAATAATTATAATTTCATTCATATATATATTCAAAATTTGTTTGCCTTATTGCCTTAACCCTTTCCCTCATATAAACGCTTTCAGACGCCACAGCAGCAGACAGCTTTTTGAAAACATAGTGACAAAAGAAGAAATTGCACAAAATGTGCAATTTCTCCTTTTGCCACAATGTTTTCCACTTTAAGTCATAGGTTATCCATTCAATTATGGAGATTTTCTATGTTTTGACAAATTACGCTCAAAGTCGTCTGCTGCAGAATTATCGTATGAGGGAAAGGGTTAAGGTTTTCAGTCGTTTGCTGTAGATTTGTTTCACATGTGGAAAAGGGTTGTACAAGATTTGTGGAATAACAATGGAAGGTTAGTCACCCTTGAAAAAAATGAAGTATACATGTAAAGCATCAATAAAGGGATACCATAATTGTCTAAGAAATGATGAATCATCCCTCGTATCTTTCTATACACCATTTCCACAGGACAGTCAAACATGTGTTAACCCTTTCCCTCATACAACAATTCTGCATCAGACGACTTTGAACGTATTTTGTCAAAACATAGAAAATCTCCATAATTGAATGGATAACCTATGACAAAAAGTGGAAAACATTGTGGCAAAAGGAGAAATTGCATGTTTTGTGCAATTTCTTCTTTTGTCACTATGTTTTCAAAAACTTGTCTGCTGCAGAGGCGTCAGAAAGCGTCTATATGAGGGAAAGGGTGAAGGTTAGTCACCCTTGCCAAAAATGAAGTATACATGTAAAGCATCAATAAAGGGATACCATAATTGTCTAAGAAATGATGAATCACCCCTCGTATCTTTCTATATACCATTTCCACAGGACAGTCAAACGTGCGTTAATGGTCACCTCTGTAAAACAGCCACCGTGTTTAAAGCCGCCACTTGAAGATTACCCAAAACAACACTTTCTTCTTTGTTTGACTTGTCTTAAGCAGCCAACTGTTTTTCGACTCTCCACTTCTTGACAAGTTTGTTTGACTATACTTCAATGCAATTAATATCAGCAGAAGAATAAATCAACAGCTACATTGCTACTTTGTCTAAATCAAGTGCAGATTAATCAAAATAATATGACAAATACAGTGAAGAAGCAGTAGGGACAATATATAAAAATAATTTCATGAATACAATTACCCCCCCCAACAAAACCAGATGTGTTAATGAAACACTTCACATTTCCCCCTCATACAACAAATTACTGAAAGAGCTGGAAACACTGTGGCCAACGGAGAACTTGCTAGTCTTGAGCAATTCATCCTTTTGTCACATTGTTTTCTAATGTGAGTGGCTCCATTGAACCTTCTGTGTTCACCAATGAAAAAAAAACCAAGATGTGTTTGTGAAACACTGATGCCCCCCGAATGGCAACATCTAGGTCAAAGGTCAAGGTCGCAAGGTCAAAAATGTTGATACTGACAGAAAGGTCATGTCACAAGGAATACACATGTGAAATATGGTAGCCGTACCTGTTATGGTTCAAAAGTAGTGGTCAAGGTTAAAGTTTTTTTCGACAGACAGACAAAGACATCTAGGTCAAAGGTCAAGGTCAAAAATGTTGGTACTGACAGAAAGGTCATGTCACAAGGAATACACATGTGAAATATGGTAGCCGTACCTGTTATGGTTCAAAAGTAGTGGTCAAGGTTAAAGGTTTTTTCGACAGACAGAGACAGACAGACAGACCAAAAACTAGATGCCCACCGAATCGGAGATTCCGGGGACATAAAAAAACATTGTGTCCGACAAAGCAAAAAATCTATACAATAAAAATTTCATTGACAAAATTAAATACCTTTTCCCCTAGAATTTGTTTTAACCGTGATACTTTTTTTTATTTATTTATATAATAGTATTAGTAATTATAGTTCAATGCAAAAACCTCTTTAGACAATATTTCTTCTATTCCCATATAATGTTTTATATATAAACCTTGCTCACATACACCAAATCTGCAGCGGAAGACATTAAACATATCTAGACTAATATATAGAAAATCTCTATAAATGATAGTGTATAATCATTGAACAGGATTAAAAATATTGTGACAAAAGGAGACATTGCTCATCACAAGCAATGTCTCCTTTTGCCACAATGTTTTAAGAAGTAATCTGCTGCAGGTACGTCTGTAAATTGGACCTCTCTAGAGCAACGTTATTTCTGAGTGTCATCAGATGTTGGTCTGGAAAGGGTGCACCATGCTTACAATTGATCCATGTTTCCTAGAAGATAAGACTCTTTCCCACATGCAGACCAGTTTTATAAAACTATATGGGAAATGGAGGAATTGCTCACTATGAACAATTTCTTTCTCCTTTTCCCACTTTGTTTTCTAGTTCATGTTAAGAATGGACTTTTATTCTAGAGAGATTTCCCATCTTCTTGTTTAGATGTTTCTAAAATTGTCTGCTGCAGATTATTTTGTTGTGGTAAAGGATGAATTGATAGAATTGTTTGTCTGAAGTTTATCAAAAAGACCTACCATGATTCCTGCCAAGTAAAAGGTCAATAAAAAGCACAAAAAAACAAGACAGATAAGCAGGTTCCATTGCTTATAACTGGGTCCTTGGCAGAGGACATTCAATGCCTCTATGGATGACTTTACAAAATATTGTGGGGAAACAAATAATGGCTGAAGATGAGCATTTTTTCCTCTTCACACAATGTCCTAAACCCTCACATAGAAACTTTGACACCTCTAGAGCAGATAACTTTTGAAAAGTTTGGTACAAAAGGAGAAACTGGTCATAATGAGCAATTTCCCCTTTTGTCACAATGTTTTCAATTTTATTCAATTATTTTACTTGCATTTACAGATATTTTTCATATTTTTGCCTAAACGTTATCAGTCATTAACTGCAGATATTTTTTTAAAAGTTGTCAACTGCTGCAGAGCCATCAGAAAGAGTCTGCATGAGGACAAAGCTTAAAGCAGGCAGCCCCAAGGAAAACCGTATCAGGAAAACTGTTCATTAAAACATCCAATCACTTTTCTCTTCCAAAATTATATTAGGAACTGTTTGTGCGCAGTCTGAATACCATTAATTCTTTCCCACATACAATAAAATTGCAGCAGACGACTTTGAAATTATGAAGTCCAAAATATAGAAAATCTCTTTAAATGATAGTATTATTATTGAAAAGAGTTTAAATCATTGTGGCAAAAGGAGAAATGGCTCATTATGAACATTTCTCCTTTTGCCAGTTATTTTAAAAGTCGTCTACTGCAGAGGCGCCAGAAAGCGTCTTTATGTGGGAAAGGGTTAAACATATGTGACCAGTAACCAGTAATCGTTCCCAAGATGTTCATGAAAAATACGTCAGACAAAAATCACCCGGGGAAAGGTTCACAAGCAAAACACTACACTGATATATGGTGTTGGGATTGTGGTGCCCAAGGTTACAGATACAGGAATACCTTTTTGTATTTTCAGAAATCTTGTAAGAAAAAGTAATAGTTCTCATAATGCTCAAGTTATCCTTTTCCACTTTGTTTTCTTCTGTTTAAAAGAACTATTCTTTATTTTTTATATAAACATTCTTAAAAAGGAAATTTAATTGAACAAAACCAACAACAATGAAATTGGTTCTTCTGTCATTAAGTTGCTTGCTGTTGATTGTGACAAAAAATGATTACAATCACAGCAATACCAAAGAGAGTTAAAGGACATATCTGTTTGCTATATTCCTGTTAATCTGAACCTCCTATGCTGTTTATATGTAAATAATATTGTGCTAAAAAATCATATCATATTAGCCCATTCATGTAAAATAAACTATTCTAAAATTCTGTAACATCACATCACTATTAACATTGGATCACATCAGCAGTTACAGAACATTTTACTTTTGATCATAAAGTTTTTATGAATTTTCTCTGTTCTCCTTAGAGAGGATCTAAGGGGCATTTTTCAACCTTAAATAGCTCTTTGCCCTTAACCCTTTCCCTCATACGACAATTCTGCAGCAGACGACTTTGAACATATTTTGTCAAAGAATAGAAAGTCTCTATAATTGAATGGATAACCTATGACTCAAAGTGAGATTTTCTATGTTTTGACAAAATACGTTCAAAGTCTTCTGCTGCAGAATTGTCGTATGAGGGAAAGGGTTTAGTATATGATATTACAGAATTTCCAAGTTAAGCTTCTAGAATCCTTTCCTTGGTAGTCATACAAACATATATTATGCATAATAACTTTAAAAATATGTTATATATTTACGTACATTACATCTCAGACAATTTGAAAACTTTCTGAAAGTGGCAATTGCTCAAAACAAGCAAGTCTCTTTTTTTTTAAAACAATATTTATGGAATGTCCACTGATCGTGTGTAGAAATGTGTCAGCAGAGATCCAGATCAGGAGCAAAGTCCTTATTTGAACTTAAAAACGTATGTTGTGAGTACTTTAAAGAGTTGTCTCTTTGAGACAATTGCTTTAAGTGCCCACAACATAAAGTTTAATTGTGTAAGGAGGGAGATATTGTGGTGCCAAGACTTGTTACACTTTATTAGTCAGGCCTCCTGTGTCTGTACCTAGGAAGGAAAACATTACAATCCTACTTCTATTATTGATGCTCTGGCCTGTCCAACTCCAATCCATTTCACTGAAAATATACAACACAATAATGTTACTTTTAGTACTTTGATTGATTGGTGATTTACACCATTTTCAACAATTATTATACAGCAATTCCTGGGCAAGTTACCTGTTCTTCTGGTAAGTTTATCCTGACACCAGTCAGTCTTTCAAAAGGCTAAACTAAAACCCTGAGCTCCAAGGAGGGTAGCCATTTCTACCATTTTTAACGAATTATTTTTTCTCAAAAAATAATTCAGTTTACGATTTCGAAATCGCTCCCGGAAGTCACGGTTAAACTACACTTCCGCTTATACAGCTATGCCTTCCTTAGCTTCACCTAAATATTCCTAATATTTTTTCAATATTAAAATTACTTCTACGTGTTATTTCAATACAGTGAAGTCATAATTATACTATCGAATCATCATAGATAATCAATTTTCTAGAAAATATCAAATTAACAGTATGCGCATATATATTTCATTTGTCGGCAGGTACGTATAAGGCACAAGTATGAATTTTAGTTGTATGCCCATTCACTAGATTCACCTGTTGTGAGGAAGTCGACCCCACGCTGTATAGAACAATGTTAATCTCACAAATATGCCACTACGCAGAGCTCAGTGAAATAGTCAGTGTGCATTTTAAACGCTCGCATCGCCGTTGTTTCTCCTTTTTCCAACATGATAACGATGATCAAAGGGGCTTTCTAATTATAGATCATGGTTTACATATGCGCGCATTCAGTTAGCTTAATATATATACGAAAGTAACGCTCAAATGTTGTATCAAAGTACCGTGGTGTAATGGAAAGTGTGTAGGACTTCTAATCATGGACTATTTATGGACGCGAGTTCCCAGTAGAAACTCTTCTTCTTTTTTTTTTTTTAATTCTTATTTTATGCTATTTGTTAAACATTATAGATTTATAATAATTAATTCACTCACATGAAACGTAGTTATAATATAAGCCGAAATCCTGGATCCGCCCCTGGTGACGAAAACAAGTCGAACTAACGCTGTATAGAACAATATAAATCTCACAAATATGCCATGGGTGTTTTGACAGACTTTACGCAGAGCTCAGTGAAAGAGTTGTGCATGTTAAACGCTCGCATCGCCGTTGAAATGCTACATTTACTAAAACTGTCAACTGATAAAAAAAAATCTCTGGACAAAAATATTAATAATAATAAAATAGACTAAATTGTGCAATAGCATGATCAATTGCATTCATAAATTAGATTTTACAATACATGTTCAAAATAATTCGTTACAAGTACTTTCAGTACTTTGATTAATTTTTCAAGTCTTTGGTATGGGACTTTTAGTACAGGTGCCTAAGATTATCTTATGTTTTCTTGACACTTCCTTGTTAAAGAAAGTTTGGACTACCTTGGTATACCAGTTACTAAAATCATATATATATATTCAAAAATCTGTGGCCTCTGTGGGTTCTTCAAGAATGTAAGGCTTTCCAAAAACATGAGCGCAGCAAGCGAACACCAACGCTAGTCTTCTTTTTTTTTCCCTAAGTCTAAAAAGGGGCATTACAGAATAATGAATAAAGCCAGAGTTATGTGACTTGGTATAGACATGTGTATTGTTCCTAGGAACATGTGGACCAATATTCGTTTAAAAATGTTGAACGGTATTTGAACTATGAGGCAAGGATGAGTTTTGTGACGGCGCAGATGCAGACGACGATGCCAAGGGTACAGGGTTCGACATTAACGCACGACCGAACGACATTCACTAGTAGTTCATTGGTCCGGTCTAGCTACATTAGCATCTGGCAAGACCGACTGGTCGTGTTCTAAGTCCGTCAATATCTGCCTAAATTTGTTGTCAAACAAATCAAAAGATCTGATAGATTTACGGTTAAAAATATTGACTGCCGATCCTCTTCTCTCGAATGTTTATTGGAAAATCCGTGTCTTTTCGAACATTTCAATATCGGCTGCGAAAACCAATGTAAACATACCGGAAATTGTTCTAAACTATTGTCGTAATTGTTGGGATCCCAATTTAATCGTTAGCAGCCGATATTGAAATGTCCGAAAAGTTGCGGATTCTCTTTTAAACATTCGTTGTAAAAATCAATTTTAATTTGTAATCTTGTTTTTTCTCTGCATGTTTACGCAACATTAGTCTTATTTATGGTAAATTAAAATGTTTGATTCAAGTATAAACACAAATGCTAGCTTTATATTTAGCCGATTCAATGATTTGGCATCTCAAAATTTACGACAATAGTTTAGACCAATTTCCGGTATATTTACATTGTTTACAGTAGCAGCTGATGATAAATTCTTCATAATGTCGAAGAAACTGTTTCAATTCGGATTTTCTTCCACATAAAAATGATGACAGCGGTAGTATCAATAAAAGAAAAGGAAAGAAAGATTCTAAGAAGCTGTATGAGCAGACGAAACGAAAACGAGTATTTTGTAGTAAATGGAAAGATGAGTTTAAATGGCTCGATTATGAAGCTGAAAAAAATGTTATGTACTGCAAAGTTTGCAGAGACTATGATTACTATGAACAATGTGGGCCATTCATTGACGGAACAAATAATTTCCGAATGATAACATTAAGGGACACAATGAATCTTCTTCCCATCAGATGAGCAATTTCTTCTTTTGCCACAATGTTTTCAAAAGTCGTCTGCTGCAGTCCTGCAGAGGTGTCAGAAAGCGTTTGTATGTGGGAAAAGGTTAATATTTATTATTATATGATGTTCTAACTTCAGAAAAATTATAAGAATCAGAAAAAAGTACTGTATCATTTGTGTTTAAAAACTTTTACTGTTAATTTGAATATCAATCCAAATATACACTACAAACTGAAGATTTACAAAATTAATCCTTTCTTGATGTATTACATCATTGATAACATTCATTGGCTGGTCCAGTTGAGATAAGGTCAGGTCTAGTGCATTCCAAAACTTACTGGACCACTGGTCCAGTAACTAAAAAAGTTAATGTTGAACCCTGGGGTATTACAATACCCTGACCCTTTTTTCTTTGAAAAACAGATGAGCTAATAAGACCAAGTGACCTATGTTTTTACTCTTATATGACCCAGTCTCAAACATGAAATAGATTTGACTTGATGAAATCTGATTGATGGAAGATAACCTTAGTGAAACTGACGTTTTGACGTTTCCCTATGTTGGTTAACATTTACATACAGTTTTAATCAAATCAATCCAATTTCTCCTTCTGCCACAATGTTTTCCACTTTTTGTCATAGGCAATATGTTCAAAGTCGTCTGCTGCAGAATTGTCGTATGAGGGAAAGGGTTAACATACCTGGAACCTCCATGAGAGCCTCGATTTTCTTCACATAGTTTTGAGCATTTTTAGGAAGATCTTTGAATGATCTGACATTTTCTGTGTTGGAATTCCACCCTGGCATTGTCAAGTATTCAACCTTCACCTTCTGTAGCATTTCATCTGTGGCTGTTAAAAAACCAAAGGTAACATGACATGATATGTAAGACTGATAAATTGAAACGGTCTTCACACTTTCTCTGATATTTTAAAAACTCGAAGCTAACAATATCCAACACACTGATGTAATTTGGCATATATGCAGCCGATCGACTTTTGAAAATATTATGCTACAAGAAGAAATTGCCTATAACAAGAAATTAATCCATTTTTCACAATGTTTTAAAAGTAATCTGCTGCTGTTAGTTGTATGTTGAACGGGTAAAAATTACATTTGATTTTAGACTGATACATTGAAAAGGCTTGGCCCTGTTTAAATTTAATTTTTAATTGGATAGCATTACGAATGATGTTTACTGTTGAAAGTGACTTTATATACCATGGCATTCCAATTAAAATTATCAAGTTTGACCAAAAAATGTTTTTTAACCACTTCAAACAAATAGAATATAAAATAAAATAAGAAAAAAAAAAAATTATGGAAAAATCTCAATAAATAACAAGAGCACCGCGTACGGAACAGACGCTCGACTGTTAGGGAAAAAAAAAAAAATGAGCTAAGCAAAAAACCTTAACCGGACGACCACGCCGCCGACGATGCCAGGGTCATGACAATAACTCTCGGTTTTTTTCAAAAGTCGAGCTAAAAATGCAATCAATGAATTATACAGAATAGAGTTGAAAACATTGAGGCAAAAGAGAGAAATTGCTCATTATAATCAATTATCCTTTAGCCAGATTTGTTTAAAAAAGTTATCTGCTGCAAACATTTCTGCATTTGAGAAAGGGAGGGGTTAAAATGCAAAGATTATTGCTTTCGAACTTTTAACCTTACCAGGGAAGCTATCTTCAACCGTTTCTCCATCTATCGAGTAAGCAATTCCAATTTTGATTTCTTCAAATTCGTCCAGAATATCCAATTTTGTTATCGCAATTCTACAGATAGAGAAATCAAGGAATAATCAACATAAAATGGAAAAAAATGTATTTTTAAAATATATTCAAACATGGATCAAAATCAAATTTTATGTTTCAGTTATAAACCCTTCCATCATATAGACGCTTATGCAGCAGACAGCTTTTGGAAAACATTGTGACAAAAGAAGAAATAGCTCAAATTGAGCAATTTCCCCTTTTGCCACAATGTTTTCATCTGTTTCATCAATCAATCACTTTGACTCTTTCCCACATCTTGATGCTTTTCGACACATCTGCAGCAGACGACTTTTGAAAACATTGAAAATTAAGCCCTGAGGAAAGGCTGCATATATTTTAACAGTATGATGAGCAACTTTGATTATGAAGTTCAAACTTGACCTTGAACAGTAAACAATACGATATCTCCGTAAGCAAAAATTAAATCCTATTGTGTTGGTACTCAAAAGAATCATCTCATAGACGATTCTTATGAGTACCCACAACATAGGTTTTGGAGGTCAAATAAAGATTTTAGAACATGTAAACGCCCCTTATCTAGAACTCTTGATGCGCATAATCTACTATTTGCTCTCTATGAAATCACAGTTACTGTGTTATAGACAGACAGGGGGTTTACCTACAGGTGAAACCTATAAGGGACGAACTAAATACTTAAAAAAAGATTTCTGACTTACGCTGTAAAACCGTTAATCATTTGTGAGTACCGTAACATGACCATGTCCAGCCAGCCAACACGACGTCTTCTCCCAGTTGTAACTCCATATTCATGGCCTCGATCAACCAACTTCTGACTCAGGTCCTGTGAATCAAGAATTTACAAATAAAGCAATTTACCCCTTTACATGCGATAAATCTGTTGCAGATAACTTTGATAATATCTATGCAAAATATGGACAAGAGCGTCGCGGAACGAAAATCAACACTCGTCTGATTTTTTTTCTAAGTCTTAAAAGGGGCATCACTGAATCATTATTAAAGCCAGAGTTAATTGGTAAAGACATATATATTGTTCCTAGGAATATGTATACCAAGTTTTATTTGAATGTGGAATTTTTTTTTGAGTTATCAAACGTATCACAATAGCCCAACTTTTTTCCTTCGAAAAAACAAACAAGCTAAATATGTCTATAAATATTAAATAGTTTAAAATGTGGCAAAAGGAGAAATGGCTCTTTTCTCTATTTTCCACAATGTTTTCAAAAGTCGTCTACTGTAGATGTGTCTGCATCTGGAAAAAGGTTAAGGCTGAGAGGACTACGGGTGAACATGGGCAGAAGGAAAACTCATTGAAGACTCGGTATTCAGGCAGTTCCAGCAAAATGCACATCAAGTGGTTTGAGGTTATAAACTTTTCACACATGACAATTATGCAGCAGACGATATTTAAACATATTAACAAAAGTAAGACAAATCTCTATAAATAAGAGTTTCAGTATTAGTTACGAGTTCAAAGCATTGTAGCAAAAAGATGTTTTCAAAAGTCATCTGCTGCAGAGGCTTCAGAAAGTTTCTATATGGGGAAATAGGGTTAACCCTTTACCTCATATAGACACTTTCTGACGCCTCTGCAGCAGACGGCTTTTTGAAAATAGTGACAAAAGAAAAAATTGCACAAAACGTGCAATTTCTCCTTTTGCCACAATGTTTTCCACTTCTTGTCATAGGTTATCCATTCAATTATGGAGATTTTCTATGTTTTGACAAAATACGTTCAAAGTCGTCTGCTGCATAATTGTCATATGACTATGAGGGAAAGGGTTAATGCATCTGCGCACTGTGAGCATTTGCACTGTCCTCCAATGTTATTTAGACCTATATGTTTCTTTTGACATTTGTTACAAGAAGTGTATATGATCCTATTATGAGAGTCAAAAAGAACCCAAATCGCGTCGCAGCTCATTTGTTTGTGTAGACGCATTTTGAAATTTTAAAACTACTAAATCATGTAATTTCAGAGAGTCTGTGATTCACCAAAAAAACTTTACAAGTATTCGGATGAAGAAATGTGCCACCATCTTTCTGATGCCACAACAACAAATGAATATTCACATGAAAATTCCAGTGAAAGATGGTTGAAATGAGCTCAGTGGCTTAAAAGGGAGATGTTTTAAGAAATTGTTAAAGATGCAAAACAGACACAGGCTGATCCCAATATCTCACCTTGATCACTTTGAGCAGAGGCCAGCTTAAAATGTGAGCTAATAAAGCATTAACACAAACATTCTGATAAAGATCCATCCTGCTGGAGAATAAAACTTTAGCCTCGGATTTTGCTATTGACTTTTCTTTTATTGAACAAAACCATGCTTAAACGAGGCCTACACATCATCAAGACAAACATTCTGGCAAAGATTTGTAAAGATTGGAGGAGAACTGTGATTTAGTGTTTGCTTGGAGTATATGAATCATTTAAAAAACATGAAAAACAACCCATATCAAGAACTCTAGGAATGAATTAACCCTTGAGAAAATCAAGATCATACTGACTTACACAGAATAATTCTGTTGGAAACCCGCCAGAGCCCACCCTTGTCAGGTAGGCTTTCACAACTCCATAAACATCCCCAATAAGTTGGGGCGGAATTCCAAGTCCGGTACATACACCACCTATACTGCAGTTTGATGATGTCACATAGGGATATAAACCTGAAAATACCAAATCATTACTTGAGCAGTGCTTCAGGAAAAACATACCCTATACCACACATACAGACACTTTCTGGCACATCTGCAGCAGACGACTTTTAAAAACATTGTGACAAAAGGAGAAATTGCTTATAATGAGCAATATTTCCTTTTGCCACAATGTTTTCAAGTATTTTCATTGATTAAAATTTTATTTACAGATATTTTCAATATTTTTGAATAGATATTTTCAAAGTTGTCTGCTGCAGATTTGTTACATGTGAAAAAAGGGTTAATGTAATCATAGTAAAGCCAGATTGTTCATTCATGCCAAGAATCTAAATGGTTGCAGTTTTACAGAAGTTTCTTGAAATCTTCTATAATTAATTAGCAAACAGTGCATATTCAGATCAGACAGCACAGATGCGCTGGCTGATCTGGATCTTCTCTGGTCGCAACTGCCTTACAGTTAGTTTGCCCACAGCGCCACTTACTTACCCCTAAAGATATTTTAATTAATCTATATAAGATAAGAAAATATGTTACCGTAACTGTAATATGAAAGCCTGAAAATATATCACAATTAATGTTGCACAGGAATAAATATTACATGAAAACTAGAATGGAGTGCTCTGAATCGCTAAGTGCTTACAATGCTACGCAGGTGACACAATAAGAGACTAGAGCTATAGGTCTGAAATTAGGTCACAATCACCATCAAACTGGTAAAATTGAGCAGTGCTCAATTAAAACCATCCTTACGTACTAGCAACCAGTGCAGAACCAGATCAGCCTGCACATCCATAAGCTGGATCTGTAATATTCGCCAATTTTTCACGGGTTTTATGGATCTTTTGCTAAATATTGTCATTCGGTTGAATGCATAGGCAGATCGTTCATACATATCTAGTTGAAATTTCAAAGTCTGTTACAAGATGTCCATAATGGTCCTACATTGCTCGCCCGATTTAATAGAACTTCAATAGTTCTTAATGGCCCCTGATGGCTATGTATATCAACTAATCGGATTAATTTGAACAATCTAAACAATATCTCTCTCATCATCCTATCAATCCATATTTTGTGGATATCCAAAAGAATTGTCATAACCCATTCTCTCATATAGAAGCTTTCTGACGCCTCCGCGGCAGACAGCTTTTTGAAAACGAGCAATTTCTCCTTTTATCACCATGTTTTCAACTCTATTCAATTATTCAAAGGAAGTTTCTAAAAAGAAAATTGGGTATGTTTTCCAAGTCATCTGCTGCAGAGTTGTCGTATGTGGGAAAGGGTTAACATGGGGTAGAATAGCCAAATATGTATTTTAGAACATGAAATATGTCCCTTACCTAACTCCCCGAGTGACAGACTTACCAAAGTCAATATCCAAAACATTAGACTGAGCGCCCTCCACCAGAACAACTTTCCCTCCCTTGATGGATTTATTTAAATATGGTATCATGTCCTTCACTAATGGACGTAACTTTTCTGCTAAACCCTGAAATTATCATTGTAAATATTTGTCTTAACCCTTTCCCACATAAAACAAATACCAAGCAGACTACTTTGAAAACATTTAGTAAAAAAATATACAAACTCTCTATAAATGGAAATGGAATAAGAGGTTTGAGTTGAAAACATTATGAGCAATTATCCCTTTTTGCCACATTTTTTTCAAAAGTCGTCTGCTGCTGAGGAGTTTGATAGAATCTATTTTTGGGAAAGGCTCGACATTTTCTCATTTTGACACGATGTTTTCATCTCTGTTCAATTATTATATTTTCATTTATAGAGTTGTCATATCTTTGCCAAGATGTATTAACTTGTCTGCTACAGCTTTTTTGTATGTGGGAAAGGGTTAAACAAACATTGTCCTATGGAATGGGACAAACACTCTTCGCAACAACAAAAGTAGCATGTGACCTTGACCTTAATATCAACAGGACAGTTCTTTGGTCATTGTTATTAAAAGAGTGAAATATCATCACTCTAGCTTGAATAATGATTGACTTAGATCCTGGATAGTTTCTTTGTGACCTTGACATTTAACCTGTTTCATGTATCAACAGTATCATTATCCTCGCTTGAATGATAATCAACTAAAAGTCGTGAAATGATTGACAGGAATTATTTCATTATGACCTTGACTTTTGACACATATTCTGAACCATTTAATTTGTATTCTACATTTAACTAAACTTTTAAACATTTTCTACATACTGCAAACCTGCAGCGGACAACTATTGAAAATATTGTTTTCTCAAATTTATTCAATAATTGTTCTTTCATTTTTCGAGAATTTCCATATTTTTGACTAGATGTTTTCAAAGTTATCTGCTGCAGATTTGTAGTATGTTGGAAATGTTTGAAGTACCAAATAATGGTTTATCCAACAGTAAATTGAATTAGCATAATCTAAAACTTGATTGTTAAATATGAGCCCCTGTATGTATGAATGATATATTTACCCTGTATGTTTTCAACTGTTCATCCACATCTACAATCAAATCATCATATCTCTGTTTGAAATAGTCTACCAAACTTCTAAACCTGAAATAAACAACTTTTATATTATATCAAGATTCTTTTTTATTAGAATCAATTATACTTCATTTACTTAAGGAACATAAGAGCCAAAATACAAAACAAGACGAACTTCATAGAACTTCAATAGTTTTCAAATTTTTTACTCTATACATATAAGGAAAACAAGCAACCCCCCTGGTGGCCATGTTTTTCAGCGGATTGGATTTTATTGAATAACCTTGGTAGAAGGTCACCCAAGGAAAATTTGTGCCAAATAAAGGCTTTTAAATTCTGCATGTTGACCCCTCCTCTAATTCTCTAATGCTTTGGGGTGGGGGCCATAGCTTTTTCAACCAACTTAAACAATTTTTGAAGAGGAACAATTCTGCCAAAATATCTTGACACCAGACCAGCAATTTCAGGAAAAGAATTTTGAAGTTTCGTCATTTTCCATCCGTTTCAAAGTTATGAATTGAATTGAATTTAATTCTTCAACGATGACCACCAAAGAACATTCTTATGAAGTTTGGCAGCAATGAACCAAGTGGTTTAACAGGAGATGATGTTTTTTTTTTTTTTATTGACAACCGATGCAAGACTGAGGATGGACGATGATGATTTTTGTACATCACAATAGGTCACATTGAGCACCGTATGCTCAGGTGAGCTAACAGAGTATTCAAAGGAATAAATGTGTTGTCTGCTAATATATCAGTTAGTAAAAGATTGTGATGCATTTTACCTGTGAATAATACAGAGCTCTAGATTGATTGATTGATTGATTAGGGTTTAACGCCGTTTTTAACAATTTCTCAGTCATATCACGGCGGCCAGTTCACCTACTCATGTGTTTCCTGGTTTTCGCACACCAGTACTCCACACAACAATCTTCCCTAGTAACTGGCTGCTTTTCCACATAGACTTAGCCCATTGGTGGAAGACGAATGACACATGTCGCAATGACTTTACAGAGCTTTAGATAAGCATGTTCTAAAATCGTTATTTGACATCCAAAACCTATGTTGCGGGTACTCAAAAGAATGTCTCACTCAATTATTGCTTAAAGATATTGTGGAAGCAAGACCTATTTAATCTCCCTCATCAAGCCCTCTGGTAATATAATGTACATACCTGTTTTCAAATGTCGTGAAGTCCCCCATCAAATCGCCCATTCTAATGCCATTTCTAGTTGCCTGAAATAAAAGTTAGGAAGGGTTGGTCAGCCAGCCTGGATGTAGGCCATATTCTACTTCCTGTATGGAGAGACCTAAGGTAGGGTAAGGAAATACAAAATATAAACATATACTACATCTTCTAAATAACAACTGAATATGCATATTACCATATTGATATTGAACAGGTCACAAGACTGTTTCAAGAAGCATTTGTGTCGTCTGAAGAAAGTTTGGATTAACCCTTTCCCACATACACAACATCCGCAGTTAATGTCTTTGAAATTATCAAGGTCAAATTATAGAAAAACTCTATAAATGATAGTATGATTATTGAATAGTTAAAATCTTTGTGGAAAATGGAGAACTTGCTCATCATGAGCAATTCTCCTTTTGCCACAATGATTTAAAGTCTTCTGCTGCAGAAGCTCAAGAAAGCTTCTATATGTGGGAAGGGTTAAGAAGAAAGAAAAGGCAGGTCAAAATAAAAAGTAACAATGGGGAATAATTTGAAAAATGTTCATGCTAGAATTATGGTTCTTGTGCACTGCACATCTGCAGATCACAAGCTAAATACCAAGTTTGAAGTTAAAACAAGAGATATAATAGCAGAACAAGAAAACATGTACTATAAATTATTAAAAATCTCTATCCATGACAATGTAATTATAGAATCAAGTTTAAAAGCAATGTGGCAAAAGGGGAAATTGCTCATCATCAACAATTTCTCTATTTAATACAAATCTGTCTAAATGGGGCAAGGGTTAAATAATATGCTTAACATACGGAAAAAAACACAACATAATTCAAAGATTTTCAAATATATGGCAAAAACGATCAAATTGTGTACTTAAACAGTTATACCCTCAGAGGCTGCCAGAATACCTGTATAACTAAATTGTAACAAGGGAATATACTGATCAGACTGCTGGTTGAAAAATTTCAAGTGACATGACAATTTTCAAATTAACCCTTCCCCACATACAACAAATCTGCAAAAGATCTCTTTGAAAACAATATGACAAAAACATAAACAATCTCAATAAATGAGAGTTCAACTACTACAAAGAGTTGAAAAACATTGTATCAAAAGGAGAATTGCTCATTATGAGGAATTTCTTCTTTCGCTACATCATTTCAAAAGTGGTCTGCTGCAGGGATGTCAGAAAGCGTCTAAATGTGGGAAACGGTAAAGGAAGATATAAAGGAATAATACCTTTGATGAGTAAGCCGGACCAATACCTTTCTTTGTTGTACCAATCCTAAAGTAAATAACAAAATTGTTTAACGTAACACATGTGATGTCTTCCAATACCCTATAACTTTTATCAAAGTCAAGCGCGAGCAGGCACACAATAAGCAAAGGAGAGCAGATAGCTTAAATGTCTCCCTGTATTACGGGCAGGCGACACAAACATAATTCCCTGGGCAGAATACTGCATAAAGTAAATGAAATAGAAACTTTAATGTGACCTGTATGTTGTCATAATGCAACTATCCAAGGATAATCATTTCAATACAGTGAAACCTCCCAAGACGGCTCTGTAGAACAAATTTGAGAAATTATTTAAAATAAGATTGTATTTAACCCTTTCCATCATATAGACGCTTTCTGACGCCTCTGCAGCAGAAGGCTTATTGAAAACAGTGACAAAAGAAGGATTGCTTAAAACGAGCAATTTCTCCTTTTGCCACAATGTTTTCCACTTTTAGGTTATCCATTCAATTATAGAGATTTTCTATGTTTTGACAAAATATGTTCAAAGTCGTCTTCTGCAGAATTGCCGTATGATGGAAAGGGTTAAACATCATTATCAATCATTTTATTGTGAAAACATTGCAGAGAAAGGAGAACATGCTCAATTCATTTTGTATCAATGGAAGATGCAACTTAAGCTTGTAAAAATATATACTTTTGAGGCTACGTGATTGGGCCCTTTATAAACGAGATTTGGAATGGAGTGAGACAACGAGAAAAGGTTTCCCACAATGTTTTTTCAATAGTGGCTTCCTTCAGAGGTATCAAAACTGTGTTTCTATTGAGGAAAATATTAACCATTAAAGAGCGACACCTCTCTAGTACAGCTGCACTTCTTTATCTGCCCCAGATAATGCTATGTAGATTTTTCTGTGAAACTAACCAGTAATTTCAGAGAGGTATTTCAATGTTATAACTATACTCAGGGGTCCAAATAAGAAGGGGTTTACAGCTCTTTTCATCTTTCTCATTATCCGACCAAACCCTATGATGTGGGTACTCAAAAGAATCGTCTCACTGAAACGATTCTTTTGAGTACCCACAACATAGGGTTAGAATAATATTATTGAATAATATGCATGTATGGGAAATAAGCAAAACCCCTTGCTACAATAAACGAATTACCCACATACAAAAAATCTGCGAAAGACAACTTTGAAAACATTTAAGTAAAAAATATGGAAACTTTTCTATAAATGATAAAACATTTATTGAATAAAGTTAAAAACATTGTGAAAAAAGGATAAATTGCTCATCATGAGCAATTTCTCCTTTTGCCACAATGTATTGCCAAGTCATCTGCTGCAAAGGGGTCTAAAATCGTCTGTATGTGTGAAAGCCTAAACACAAGAACAACTTACAAATCTTTTCCACGACCAGACTCCTGCAGCCCATCTACCATCTGATGTAAATCAAATACTGAAAAGAATCAATGGGAAAGATGACAAAAAACCTTTCCCTCATTGTACAAATGGGCAACGGATGACTTTGAAAACATCAAGGCATAAACAAGAGAAACATATATAAATGAAAGTAAACTTATGGAAACAAAAGGACCGTGGAGATCAGGTAACACTCATGAATCTGAGTACTCTGGCTCTGCATGAGAAGATATTCTTAACTCTTTCTGATGCCTCTGCAGCAGACGGCTTTTTGAAAACATAGTGACAAAAGAAGAAATTGCACAAAACATGCAATTTCTCCTTTTGCCACAATGTTTTCCACTTTTTGTCATAGGTTATCCATTCAATTATGGAGATTTTCTATGTTTTGCCAAAATACGTTCAAAGTCGTCTGCTGCAGAATTGTCAAATGAGGGAAAGGGTCAACCCTGAAGAAAACATGTCCGATCCTAACCTATGTATTATCAAGACGAACCTTCTGACAAAGTTTCATCATTCTGGAGTAAAAAATGCAGCTTCTAAAGTCTCCACAACAGCTTTCTTAAATTGGGCCTCGTGAACTTGCTTTAGATCAGAAATGATAAGACCCATATATGCTTGGACAAATATTATCAAGACAAATGATCTGACAAAGTTTTGTTATTCCGGGTTTCAAAAATGAAGCCTTTGGCATCATGACCTTGATCGTTACCCAACATGATCCATATTTTATTATTCTGGACTCAAATTTGTGGCCTCAATTGTGTCCACAAGATTTTTCTTGGCCAAAACACTAAGAGATATCACAGGGACAACATTCTGAATACGTTTCATGAAGATTGTATCAAAACAAATTGTTTGTGACAGGGTGATCACAAAAGCTCTGCGTACTGCTTACACACTTCCATGTGCAGATTGAAGTGCTCCTGCAAATACCAGTATAACATTTTCAATAATTATTCTTTCATTTAACCCTTTCCCACCTGCAGACACATTTTGACGCAATAGCAGCAGACATATTTTGAAAATGCTTATGATGAGCAATTTCAACTTTGGCCACAATATTTTCAAATTGATTAAGAATTAAGCTATCTTTTATGGAGATTTTTCAGGGTTTTGTGACTATGTTTTCGAAGTCGTCTGATGCAGATTTGTTGTATGTGGGAAAGGGATGGTTAAATAATTGGTTGTGTCAGATTTGGGAGGGACCAGGTGAATACCCACCAATATGTGCTCTATTGGATATCAACAGCCTATCTTCCCAGTTCTTCAAACCATTCTTTTCAGCCTGTTCAATTTCTTTAAACAACTGTTCTATATGTACAACACAGCCATTTCCTGCAAGAATAAAATATTTACGTTGTAGAAAAGATTTAAACCCCATCATCTCTATTGAACAAAAGCATAGTCTATTATGGACCACAGACACATAACATGCGTCCTGCACATCATTTCAATACATTCAAGTTAGTCAGGTTAGAGGGCAGTAAAGCAAATACTAAACAAGCAAATTCAGAGAATTATGGTCCCCCGCCAGGGTCAAGGTCACAAGGTCAAAAAAATTGGTATTGATGGAAAGGGGTTGTCACAAGGAATACACATGTGAAATATGAAAGCAGTACCTATTACGGTTCAGAAGTTATGACCAAGGTTAAAGTTTTTGTGACAGCGTGACGGAGGGACTGACGGACTGACGGACGGACTGACGAATGAGAAATAATAGTCCCCACGCTTTCGCTAAAGCGGGGGACAACAAGAGGACCAAGATGGCTCTTAATCGATCACCTGAGTTCTAGTATAGTAGCAAATACAACTGCTAGTAAAGGTGAAAAGTTGATCAAGAGTGGGAATGAACTGCAAAAGATGGAACTTATTAGTAAAGGAAATTTGAATAAAGCATTAAATCTTTGAACAATTTCAAAGAGGACCACCACAGGAACATTCCTTTGAAGTCTGGTAGATATTGGTCTATTGGTTTAACCCTTTCCCTCATATAGATGCTTTCAGACGCCTCTGTAGCAGACCGGTTTTTGAAAACATAGTGACAAAAGAAGAAATTGCTCAAAACAAGCAATTTCTCCTTTTGTCACAATGTTTTCCACTTTTAGCCATAGGTATCCATTTAATTATAGAGATTTTTTATTTTTTGAGAAAAATATGTTCAAAGTCGTCTGCTGTAGAATTGTTATATATGGGGGAAAGGGTTAAGAGGAGGTGGCATTTAAACCTATAAGCTACTTTAACCCTTTTTCTGATGCTGCCTGACAGCTTTGTCATTATGTCCCTTTTCTAAAGCCATCTGGCCGCCATGCTTTTCAAACAATCATTTCTACACATTTATCTTGAAACCAGACAAGCATTTTCATAAGAATGGAATTTTAAAACGGCCGATGTCAGCCAGATTGTTTTTGAAAGTTTTCACCAAAGCCATATAACGCAAAAGAACCCTGCCTCCTGGCAGCCATATTTTTCAACCAATCGGCATGGCTTGAAGGAATCGGATAGAGGGTTTATCCATGGAACGTTTCTACAGAATTATTTGCTTTTTTTCTTATGGTTGCCATGGAAAACAGACTTCTGTATGGATCAAAAACATTTGAAGGAATTCAGGTGAGGACAATGAAAGGATGCTTTCTGTGAAGTTTCATTCCAATTGACCCACTGGTTTCAGAGGAGAAGATGTTGATGCAAGCACAGACGCACAACAGACAATTCGCCATGACATAAGCTTGACATGCTTTCATTAGCAATTTCTCATTTTGTCACCATGTCCCCTGCTGAAAATGTGTCAAAAGGCCTCTGCATGTATGAAAGGGTAAATTCCCGAGCTCAAATGACAACTCCTTTTAAGGTAAAGCAAACTTAATAAGATCAATAATCGATATGATTTAAATTAAAACAAGCAAATTCAGAGAATCATGGTCCCCCGCCAGGGTCAAGGTCACAAAAATTGGTATTGATGGAAAGGGGTTGTCACAAGGAATACACATGTGAAATATGAAAGCAGTACCTATTACGGTTCAGAAGTAAGGGCCATAACTCCGTGAAAAATCATCCAACCGGAACGCAAACACGATATGCGCATCTACACTTGGTGGTGATCCTTCCTATGAAGTTTCATAAAATTCCAAAAAGTGGTTGCAGAGAAATAGCCCGGAAATGAATTTAGTCATACATAGCCTGATGGTGGAGTAAAGGGCCATAACTCCGTGAAAAATAATCCAACCGGAACGCAAACACGATATGCGCATCTACACTTGGTGGTGATCCTTCCTATAAAGTTTCATCAAATTCCAAAAAGCGGTTGCAGAGAGATAGCCCGGAAATGAATTAAGTCATACATAGCCGGATGGTGGGGTAAAACTCCGTGAAAAATCATCCAACCGGAACGCAAACACGATATGCGCATCTACACTTGGTGGTGATCCTTCCTATAAAGTTTCATAAAATTCCAAAAAGCGGTTGCAGAGAAATAGCCCGGAAATGAATTTAGTCATACATAGCCTGATGGTGGAGTAAAGGGCCATAACTCCGTGAAAAATAATCCAACCGGAACGCAAACACGATATGCGCATCTACACTTGGTGGTGATCCTTCCTATGAAGTTTCATAAAATTCCAAAAAGCGGTTGCAGAGAAATAGCCCGGAAATGAATTTAGTCATACATAGCCTGATGGTGGGGTAAAGGGCCATAACTCCGTGCAAAATAATCCAACCGGAACGCAAACACGATATGCGCATCTACACTTGGTGGTGATCCTTCCTATGAAGTTTCATAAAATTCCAAAAAGCGGTTGCAGAGAAATAGCCCGGAAATGAATTTAGTCATACATAGCCTGATGGTGGAGTAAAGGGCCATAACTCCGTGAAAAATAATCCAACCGGAACGCAAACACGATATGCGCATCTACACTTGGTGGTGATCCTTCCTATGAAGTTTCATAAAATTCCAAAAAGCGGTTGCAGAGAAATAGCCCGGAAATGAATTTAGTCATACATAGGGGTAAAGGGCCATAACTCGTCAGGGTCAAGGTCACAAGGTCAAAAAATTGGTATTGATGGAAAGGGGTTGTCACAAGGAATACACATGTGAAATATGAAAGCAGTACCTATTACGGTTCAGAAGTTATGACCAAGGTTAAAGTTTTTGTGACAGCGTGACTGACGGACTGACGGACTGACGGACTGACGGACTGACGGACTGACGGACTGACTGACGAATGAGAAATAATAGTCCCCAGCTTTCGCTAAAAGCGGGGGACAATAAGCAAATTTACGTAGAAGGGTTACTCGTTAAATTGTTTCTTTCCGACGCATGTGCAGCAGGCCACTTATTGTTGCAAAAGAAGAAATTGCTCTTTATAACTAATTTCTCTTTTGCCATAATCTTTTCAACTCTGTTCAAGTATTATACTTTACATTTATAGAGATTTTCAATATAGCAGGCTAGATGTTTTAACCCTTTAGACGCTTTCTGACGCCTCTACAGCTTTTTGAAAACATAGTGACAAAAGAAGAAATTGCTCAAAACAAGCAATTTCTCCCTTTGCCACAATGTTTTCAACTTTTAGTCAAAGGTTATCCATTCAATTATAGAGATTTTCTATTATTTGACAAAATATGTTCAAAGTCGTCTGCTGCAGAATTGTCGTATGAGGGAAGGGGTTAAAAGGCTTTGGCAGCAGATTTGGTGTGTTTGGGCAAGGGTTGAGAAACAAATGGCATTCTGAGGCAAAGGGTTGTTGCTCTTTAAATGATTGTTTAAAGGATCTTATCTATTTGTGTCAATGGATTATAGATTAAACTTCTTTTACACATTTAAATACCGTTTATTTCACACATATTTCAATTCAATAATTTGAACTTAACGCTTTCCAACCTGCAAACACATTTTGATGCATAAGCAGCAGAACATTTTCGAAACCTTTGTGACAAAAAGAAGAAATTGCTCATAACGCTTCCATCTGCAGACAACTTTGAAAAAAACCTTTTTGTCAAAAAGATGGAAACTCCCTATAAATGAATCTGATTCATTGTTTGGTGTTATATCAAAACTTTAATGCCACCTTCTTTCAAACAACTTTTTAGTTATATCAAGGCGTTTCCTTGGTAAGTTACCAGTACTACTGTTCCATTTATCCTGACACCAACCAGTAAGTTGTAATGCTAACCCCGCAACCCTGAGCTCCAAGGAGGGCAGCCATTACTACAATTTTTAAAATTTTTGGTACAAGGCAGACGCTCTAGCGCTACACCACCGAGGTAGTCTCTATAAAACAATTATATATATATATATGTGGGAAAGGAATAATAAGCATTTTCTACTTATGTCCCAATGCTTTCAACCCTTTAACTTTTTCCCTCATATAGACACTTTATGGCTTTTTGAAAACATAGTGACAAAAGAAGAAATTTTGTCATAGGTTATCCATTTAATTATGGAGAATTTCTATGTTTCGGCAAAATACGTTCAAAGTTGTCTGCTGCAGAATTGTCGTATGAGGGAAAGGGTTAAAATATTTATACTTATAGACTTATAATTTATAGATATTTTCAATATGTATTTCCTCTATATATGCATTTAAAATGGTCTGCTACAGTTTTGTCATCATTATGTGGGTCAATTTGATAAACTTCATACAGGCCACCTTATAGCTCCTCTGACACGGACAACTTAACCCTTTCCCACATACAGACATCTGCAGCTGACTACTTTGAAAACAATTTGAAAAATACCTGTAAACGAAAGTTTAGTAATTAAATAGAGTTGAAAACATTGTTGTTGTAAAAGGAGAAATTACTCATTATTAGCAATTTCTCAATTTGCCACACTGTTTTCCAAAAGCCTTCTGCTGCTGATGCGTCAGAAAGCATCTACAAGGGAATTTGTTCTTGGCGAGATGTTCCAGATGTTACACCTTTTTCTTGAAAACTTTTCTAACATACCGAAAAAATGATGATTTATATGAGAAATTTCTCCTTTTGCCACAATGTTTTCAACTCTTTTAATTAACCCTTTCCCACCTTTTTTTACTATGTTTTCGAAGTTGTCTGCTGCAGATTTGTTGTATGTGGGAAAGGGTTAAACAATTATATTTTCATTTATAGAGATTTGCCATTGTTGTACTAACATGTTTTCAAAGTTGTCTGTTGCAGATTTGTTGCAAAAAGGGTTAACCATTTACTTCTTGCTGACGCATCTGAAGCAGACAACTATTCAAAAACATTGTGGTAAAAGAAGAAATTATTCCTACAAAAAAGAGTAATGCAGCGATGATGTTAAGTTCGGGTGTAAGGTTAAGGTTTCTGCATTCCATCAAATAAGAGAGTGAAATCATGAAATCTACAAAATGTTCCAAGGGCAATAACTTGAACATAGCCTGCACCATGTCTGGTCATAATGTAACTATATCCATCACTTATCAGAAATACATTAGCATACGTTCCAAAGAAAATGAACAGAATATCATGGAAAGGGAAACATTTTATCCCCCCCCCCCCCCCCCCCCCCCCCCCACCATGAATCATTAAAATCTTAAAAGGTCAAGGGTAATAACGTAATGCTTTGTAAATATGACAGTAGCAAAATATGAACCTGTATCTTGTCAAAATACAACTACCCACTAAATACTCATATTTCTAAAACCATTCCAAAGAAAACTTATTAGTCGCCGGGCAGAAGCCCGCGACTTCTATTTTTAATAGGTTTTCGGAAATCACATGGGAGGAGGAGTTATTATTAGAAAAAAACAAATTTAAATGTCTTGAACATATTACAATTGCGTTTGTTTAAAAACACTAAGTTATGACACATCTAAAATTAAATAAATATTCCGATATTTTAAGTATTAGTAGTTTCTTTATTTTGACTCGCATCTCTTTTTTGGGGTTTTATTTACGAAGACAAAACCGTCCCCATGAGACTTGCAGCAAGCAGACTGTTATGTGTCAATATCAAGTAAAAATCACGTCGAATTCTCCTTTAAAATAGCAATCTTAACTTACTGAATGTTATTTTCATGTTCAAAGAGATGTCTTGATTTGTGAGGAATTCATTTTATAATGTTTATCGATGTATATCTAAAATATGAACTGTTTCTAAGCTAAAACTGTTGATCGCGTGACTCGCGAATACCAACTGCGTAGATCAATCTCCTTTGCAGAGAGCCGCTCTTTACACTCACTTACAAATTGTAAATTATAGGTGATTTAAAATGTCTATTTGGTTCGAAACAAATGAAGGAAAGAACAAACCGAGATAAAACTGGTTTTAATAGAAAAATGACTTTGAATGAACACTCTCTGCCTATAAAGAGAGTTTCAAGAACGACACCTCTGCGAAGAAGAATGTAGGTCACGAATCGGGTCTTTCGTACAAAATTATTTCGTCCTTGACAATTTTAAATGTGTCATTAAATTCCCTAAAGGCATTTTCAATCAGATTTAACTGTTTAGCTGATATGATATTGTATTTCGAAGGTGGTCTTATTTATAAATATTGGACTACATTTCATCATTTGTTAAGGTATGATATAATAATTAGGATGCCAAGCTAATATCATTTTGAGAAAAAGAGAAAACTCATGTCTTCAGCGATTTAACCCTTATCTCATTGTTTTAAAAGTAAATTGACGTGCTATTGCATGCAAATCTTAATTTGTCTGTTTTGTGGTTTTATTGATAAATGATAAAATTCAAATATTCTGACAAACATCTTGAAAAGTGTATGTGGAATTCACAAATCTTATAATTATTCCTTAATGAAAGCACTGTATATATACTAAGACTAATGATTGTCAAGATTACTCATTTCACTGTGTATGATCAATAATTAGTTGGCTGTGTGTATGGTCAACCTACTTTGGAATGGAGATTGATCATGAACAATGAAAGGCTTCAATTATCATTCACTTCGTTGACAAAACAATGCAAGTTATGATACATTTTCAGTTGACCCCGCCCCTGATGTTCCAATATGCCCCTCAGTTGATAACTGTTTATTCAACTACTATAATGTTAGTGTTATGCATAACTGCAGTATGCATTTCCGGCGACATTGATGCATTGCATCAACTTTCTCTTGTTATGTAATGATGACAGACTGTGCAAGACAACCTTTCTATGCTGCGCCAGGCAAAATTTGTTGTAAAAGAGGACCAAGAGGCCCTGAATCACTCACCTGAGACTATGCTCTTAAAGACAAGATCAATATTTACAAGACACTAAATTATTATGATTGATACAATTTAACCCCATCCATTTAAAGCGATTCTACATTATAAGTGCAACATCTTCTAAACCCATGGGGCCATAAATTATATTTAAAACCTTTAAAATCATTTCGGCCGAATTATTTTGAATTTTTTCTTCTTTTCTGATGCTACCACTGCTTTGTCCCCCTAAAATTCCATTCATATTGTTTTATAGAGTGATCTGGGGAGCATTTCTGCAAACGAATGTTGGTTAACCCTTTCCCATATATACAACAATTCTGCATCAGACGAATTCGAAAATATAGACAAATATTGCTAAAATATCTATAAATCATGAAAGAATAAATTTTAAATAGAGTTGAAAACATTGTGGCAAAAGGGAATATGACCTGTTTTGAGCAATTTCCATTTTAGTCGCAGAGCTTTAAAAAGTCCCCTGCAGCAGAGGTGCCAGGAGGGAAAGGGTTAATGCCAAGGCTACCAAAATAACTAGAACTATCACTGAAGATGATAAATACCCCCAAAACAGCACCTTGACTCAAAATATGGCTTCCGACCGACCAACAAAATACACAGCACTTCCTCTCAATGTGTTGTATCATCCTATGAAGTTTTATTAAATTCCAACAATTTGTTTTAAAGTTATGCTCTGGACAAGACACTACGAATAAGAAAAAGTAACAAAGGGCAATAACTCTGTAATTATGTAAATTAGAGTTATGGTTGTTGTACACTGCACTTCCTCTCATTATGCTCTACCATTGTATGCAGTTTTATTAGATTCCATCTGTTAGTTATTAAGTTATTCTCCGGACAAGAAAAAGTAACAAAGGGCAATAACTCTGTATTTAGATTAAATAGAGTTATGGTTCCTGTACACTGCACTTCCTCTCAATGTGTTGTATCATCCTATGAAGTTTTAATAAATTCCAAGAATCAGTTTTAAAGTTATGCTCCAGACAAGACTCTACGAACAAGAAAAAGTAACAAAGGGCAATAACTCAGTATTTAGATAAAATAGAGTTATGGTTTTTGTACACTGCACTTCCTCTCAATGTGTTGTATCATCCTATGAAGTTTTATTAAATTCCAACAATTTGTTTTAAAGTTATGCTCCGGACAAGACTCTACGAATAAGAAAAAGTAACAAAGGGCAATAACTCTGTAATTATGTAAATTAGAGTTATGGTTCTTGTACACTGCACTTCCTCTCATTATGCTCTACCATTGTATGCAGTTTTATTAGATTCCATCTGTTAGTTATTAAGTAATTCTCCGGACAAGAAAAAGTAACAAAGGGCAATAACACTGTATTTAGATAAAATAGACTTATGGTTCCTGTACACCGCACTTCCTCTCAATGTGTTGTATCATCCTATGAAGTTTTAATAAATTCCAAGAATTAGTTTTAAAGTTATGCTCCGGACAAGACTCTACGAACAAGAAAAAGTAACAAAGGGCAATAACTCTGTAAATATGTAAATTAGAGTTATGGTTCTTGTACACTGCACTTCCTCTGATTATGCTCTACCATTGTATGTAGTGTTATTAGATTCCATCTGTTAGTTATTAAGTAATTCTCCGGACAAGAAAAAGTAACAAAGGGCAATAAATCTGTATTTAGGTAAAATAGAGTTATGGTTCCTGTACACCGCACTTCCTCTCAATGTGTTGTATCATCCTATGATGTTTTATTAAATTCCAACAATTAGTTTTAAAGTTATGCTCCAGACAAGACTACGAACAAGAAAAAGTAACAAAGGGCAATAACTCTGTAATTATATAAATTAGAGTTATGGTTCTTGTACACTGCACTTTCTCTGAGTATGCTCTAACATTGTATGCAGTTTTATTAGATTCCATCTGTTAGTTATCAAGTAATTCTCCGGACAAGAAAAAGTAACAAAGGGCAATAACTCTGTATTTAGATAAAATAGAGTTATGGTTCCTGTACACCGCACTTCCTCTCAATGTGTTGTATCATCCTATGAAGTTTCGTTCAAATCCTATGTTGCATTGTTAAGATATGGTCCGGACAAAATATGGCTTCCGACCGACCGACCGACACAGTGACTCCTATATACCCCCCCAAAACTTTGTTTTTTGGGGGTATAATAAGTTTATAATAATAAGAAGAATTAATGAGACATGCAGGCTCAACAGCTGTTTCTTTACAAAGTTTGAAGGACACCTAGCATTGTAAGAGAGAAAATTACAAATGAGTGGCTCTCTGCAAAAACCAACTATAGGCAATTGCGACTGATGTAGATTGAGAAAATTTCTCCTTTTGCCGCCATGTTGTCAAAAGTTTTCTGCAGCAAAGGCTTCAGAGACTTTCTTTATGTGGCCACAGTGGAAAAGGGCTAATAAAACATTGTGGTGAAAGAATTGCTCATTGTGAGCAATTGCTCCTTTTACCACAATGCTTTCAAAAGTTGCCTGATGCAGATATGTCAAAATCTGTCTGCATGAAGGGTTAGGTCATCTTCTGCATTTGTGTCAGGTGGTGATTGCTTCAAGTATAGGGAAAAACAATGGAATGGTTCCCACTACAAGGTAGAGCTGTGATAGGTATGGGAAAATTGCCACGTTTTTTTTTCAGTACTTTGAACATTATCATCAAATCATATGAGATAACCTACATATCCAACAGGTTAACCCAATCCCCCATACTAAGTACAACAAATCTGCAGCAGACAAATGAGCAATTGCTCATTTTGCCACAATGCTTTCAAAAGTCCTCGGCTTCATAGGCGTCATAAATCATCTGTACATGGGAAAGGACTAATCGAAAAGCCAATATTAGATTTAATACAATACTGGCACAATCAACAAAGTACAAAATGTACTTAGAATACAAAGTTTTGAAAAAATTGTGGCAAACAAAACAAGAGGCCCATGAGGGCCTATGCTCTACTGGTATGGTTCTTTGGTCATTTTCAATCCAGAGCATGTATGTATGGTGAAGATCGGATAGTAAATGGAGGCTCTTTTGTGTTCACAAGCTGTATTATAGCAATTTTTACAATTTCATGGGCCATAATCCAGTCTTGCATGGGCGGATCTAGCTGGTTTTCAAAAGGAACCAAGCTCTCATCAATATTTAACTACTATCTAAGTTTGGTGAAGATCAGATAGTAAATGGAGCCTCTATTGTGTTCACATGCTCAATTATAGCAATTTGGACAATTTCAAGGGCCATAATCCAGTCTTGCATGGGCGGATCTGGCTGGTTTAGGAAAGGAACCGAGCTCTCATGGATATCTTACTACTGTATAAGTTTGGTTGAGATACAATCAAAAGTGAAGACTATCGTGTTAAAAAGTTCTTAGCAATTTTGACCATTTCAAGGGCCATAATCCAGTCATGCATGGGCGGATCTGGCTGGTATTCAAAAGGAACCGAGCTCTCATGGATATCTAACTACTGTATAAGTTTGGTTGAGATACAATCAAACATGAAGACTGTATCGTGTTAACAAGCTCTTTTATAGCAATTTTGACCATTTCAAGGGCCATAATCCAGTCTTGCATGGGCGGATCTGGCTGGTTTTCGAAAGGAACCGAGCTCTCATGAATATCTAACTACTGTATAAGTTTGGTTGAGATACAATTAAAAATGAAGACTGTATCGTGTTAACAAGCTCTTTTATAGCAATTTTGACCATTTCAAGGGCCATAATCCAGTCATGCATGGGCGGATCTGGCTGGTTTTCGAAAGGAACCGAGCTCTCATGGATATCTAACTACTGTATAAGTTTGGTTGAGATACAATCAAACGTGAAGACTGTATCGTGTTAACAAGCTCTTTTATAGCAATTTTGACCATTTCAAGGGCCATAATCCAGTCATGCATGGGCGGATCTGGCTGGTTTTCGAAAGGAACCGAGCTCTCATGGATATCTAACTACTGTATAAGTTTGGTTGAGATACAATCAAAAGTGAAGACTGTATCGTGTTAACAAGAAATTGTTTACGGACGCACGGACGCACGCACGGACGACGGACACATCGCCACGACATAAGCCCTTCTGGCCTTTGGCCAGTAGAGCTAAAAATTGCTCGTCTTGAGCAATTTCTTGTTTTGTCAAGTTTTCAAAAGTTGTCAGAAAATGTCTGCATGTTGGAAAGGGTTAAGACTGCAGCAGATGTTGAATACTGTGGCATATATAGAAATTGCTCAAAATGAGCAATGTTTCCATTTTCTGCAATGTTTTCAATTATTTTCAATAATTTAACATTCATTTAATAGATATTTTTTATATTTTTACCCAGATGTTTTTAGAGTTGTCTGCTGCAGATTTGTTGTATATGGGTAAGGGTTAAAGTATTATGCTAATGTTCAGTTTCTGGCACATAGATCTATACCTATTAATTACATCAGGTTTCTGTCAGTCTTCATAAAAATGATTTCTGTAGGTTCTATACAACTATGCATCCTGATTTAAGCCTTTCCCTCATATAGACACTTTCTGACGCCTCTGCAGCAGACGGCTTTTTGAAAACATAGTGAGTAAAGAAGAAATTGCACAAAACGTGCAATTTCTCCTTCTGCCACAATTTTTTCTATTTTTTATCATAGGCTATCCATTCAATTATGGAGATTTTCTAACTTTTGACAAAATACGTTCAAAGTCTGCTGCAGAATTGCCGTATGAGGGAAAGGGTTAAGCCTTTCCCACATACAGATGCTTTCTTATGCCTCTGAAAGAGACGACTTTTGAAAACATTGTGAACAAAAGAGAAATTTCTCATGATGAGCAATTTGATCTTTTGCTACAAGATATTCAACTCTATTAAAAAATAAAACTTTTGTAAGTAGACATTTTCTATATTTTTGCTTAGGTATATTCAAAGTAACTGTTGTCTTCAGCAGATTTGTTTTATGTAGGTTAATTACATTTTTTCCACATACAACAAATCTGTAGCAGAAGCCTTTGAAAACATCTGGGTAAAAATATGGAAAAAATCCCTATAATGAAAGTTTAAATATTGCATAGAGTAGAAAATATTATGGCAAAATGAGAAATTGCTTGTTTAGAGCAATTTCTTGTTTTATCACAATATTTACAAAATGTTGTTTGCTGCAGAGGCACCAGTAAGTGTCCGTATCAGCAAAGGGTTATGGTTTAGTATTATGCTAATGTTCAGTTCTTGGGAGAGAGTAATACCTATTAGTTATATCAGATTCATGTCTTTCTCCAAAGTAATGATTTCTGTTGGTTCTATGCCAGTGCATCCTGGGTTAATTACTAGTGCTACAGTAACCCTTTCTGAAGCCTCTTCAGCAGATCTATGGCTTTTGAAAGCATTGTGGCAAAAGGAGGAATTGTTCATAATGAGCAATTTTTCTTCATTTGCCATAATGTTTTCAACTCTATTCAATAACTACACTTTGATTTATGAACATTTTCAAAAAAGAATATGCGGAAGTTTTCAAGGTTGTCTGCTGTAGATTTGTGGAAAGGGATAAGATTTTTCCCAGATACAACATCTTTATTCCTAATTGCGAGCTTGAACACCAAAGAGGGCATCCCTCATACGACAATTCTGCAGCAGATGACTTTGAACATATTTTGTCAAAGAGGAAAATCTCTATAATTGAATGGATAACCTATGACTAAAAGTGGAAAACATTGTGGCAAAAGGAGAAATTGCACGTTTTGTGCAATTTCTTCTTTTATCACTGTGTTTTCAAAAAGCCCTCTGCTGCAGAGGCGTCAGAAAGCGTCTATATGAGGGAAAGGGATAAGGGACCTTTTTCTGATCTAAAATCCTCCAAAATCTATGTTGTGTGTACTCAAAAGGAATTGTCTCCATGAGACGATTCCTTTGAGGCCCAAGAACATTGGTGTAGATGAGTGCTATGAAAGACGAATAGGAAAAAGAGATCCGTTATTTATCCTTATCTAGTCCCCTAAATCCACTTCTTATTAACCCTTTCCCTCATATAGACGCTTTCTGAAGCCTCTGCAGCAGACAGCTTTTTGAAAACATAGTGACAAAAGAAGAAATTGCTCAAAACAAGCAATTTCTCCTTTTTCCACAATGTTTTCCACTTTTAGTCATAGGTTATCCATTCAAATAGAGATTTTCTATTTTTTGACAAAATATGTTCAAAGTCTTCTGCTGGGTTAAAGCCATCTTATAGTACAGTGCAAACTATCCAGTCTCCAGAGCAAAATCAGGCAGAAACCTATTTCCACATACAACAAATCTGCAGCAGACGACTTTGAACAAGATTTTTCTACAATATGGCCTAGTGATCTAGTTTTTGAACTGACCAGACCAATATTCGAACTTAGCCTAGATATCATCAAGACAAAGTTTCAACATGCTCAAGCCAAAAATGTGGCTTCCAGAGTGTTAACAAGATTTTCCTTAAATTTAGCCAAGTGAGCTAGTTTTTGACCCAACATGACCTGTATTCGAACTTGGCCTAGATATCATCAAGACAAACTATCTGAGAAAGTTTCTAGCTGATCAAGTCAAAAAAGCGGTCTCTATAGTGTTAACAATATTTTTCTCAAATTTGGCCTAGTGACCTAGATTTTGATCGGACATGACCCATATTTGAACTTAGCCTAGATATCATCAAGACAAACATTCTAGAAGTTAGAACTGTTTCAACATGTTCACGTTAAAAACACGGCTTCCAGATTTTCCTTCAATTTGGCCTAGTGACCTTGTTTTTGACCCGACATGACCTATATTCAAACTTGGCCTAGATATCACTAAGACAAACATTCTGACAAAGTTTCAACATGCTCAAGAAAAATGCAGCTTCCAGAGTGTTAACAAGATTTTCATTTAATTTGATCTAGTGACCTAGTTTGTGACCCCACATGACCCAGTTTCGAACTTGGCCTAGATTTGATGGAGATGTATTTTCTGATATACTTTCATAAATATTGGATGCAAAATGTTGCCTCTAGAGTGTTAACAAGCAAATGTTGACGACGAACGACAGACAAAAGGCGATCACAAAAATCACCTGGAGGAATTTTTTGTTTTGTCACGATGTTTTCATAAGACATCTGCTGCCTATGCGTCAAAATGCGTCTATATGTGTGAAAGGGGGATTAAAGAGGGAGAACAGCTCTTTTCCAAAAATTCTTATTATCCAACTAATCCCTATGACGTGTGTACTTAATCATATCACTGAGACGATTCTTTTGAGTACCCACAACATGGAGTTTAATGGTCAAATAATGAGTTAACAAAATGCAAAATGCCGCTTGATTGAAGCTAGCATCAGCCCTCCTGCAACACAGTCCAAACAGCTTAACCTAGTCCCTTATACAGATACTTTCTGACACCTCTACAGCACACAACTTTTGAAAACATTGTGACAAATGTTTTCAACTTCCCTTGAATAATCATTTTTTTATTTAAAATATAGAGTTTCTACATTTTTCCAAAATGACTTTAAAGTCTTCTGCTGCAGATTTGTTGTAAGAAGGAAAGGGGGGGGTTAAAAGTTGAATAACCTACCTATTATAGCTTTACAGTTAGGATTGACAATTCCACTGGGCAACATGTGGAATGCATATTTTTTATCATCTACAACAACGGTGTGACCGGCATTGTTTCCTCCCTGAAAATACAGAAATACACAATCAGAGGACTAGATCCGACTTAGAGGGAGTGAACAGGTCTTTTCCCACTATATTTCTATTATAACTCTTTAAAAAACCTATGTTGTGGGTACTGAGAAATTCGTCTCACTGAGACGATTCTTTTGAGTACCAACAACATAGGGTTTGAGGGTCAAATAAAGATTTGGGGGGATGTCAAAAACTAATCTTATCTAGAACCCTGAATACACCATCATTCACACATCTCTTCCTCTTAATAGTATTTTTTCTTTTTAAAAATTATTGAGGTTTTATGCCGCTAGGTTCAGTTCACTTATTCATGATCCCTGGGTAAACAAACCAGTACTAGGCTAGAAAATGTACCTTGCCAAAGGGCACTCCACAATGACTGTTGTGCCGCAACTGGTGATCGAACCCGGGACACCCAGTTTAAAATTCTCAAAGCTAACCAACCTACCACAGTGGATTCCTCTCTTAATAGTCCATTTTGGACTTTATCCAAAAGTTTTGTTTATTTGTGTGAATGGTGTTTAACGCTGTTTTCAGTTAAAAATATTGCGTGTGTTCTTGCTTAATTACCAGAACTACCGGTCGTATTTATCTTTATACCAATATAATATCAAACATAATGTTATACCCGCCATCCTGAATGCATAAAAGGGAAGCCATTAATACCATTTCCAAAGACTCTATGCCAAACAGAAAACCCCTGGCATTCCTTATCTAACTTCCTAACCCTAGCTTGTGAGTACTCTAAAGAATCATCTCTGGACTCAGAAGTCCAGATAAAGGGAGGTGGGTGTGGGGAGAACAGCTCTTTTTCCAACAATATCTCTCATATTATTCCACCAAACGCTACATTGTGGTTACCCAAAAAGAACCGTCTCAGTGATAGGATTCTTTTGAGTAACCACAATATAGAATTATAGAGTTAGAGGGTCACTAAATGTGACTTTCTAAACCATTGTTACAAAAGGAGAAATTGCTCATAATGGGCAATTTACCCTTTGTTCACAATGTTTTCTATGTGATTTTAAAGTCGTCAGCTGCAAATTTGTTGTACGTGGGAAAGAGTATATTGCTCAGTAAGTATATTTGTTTACTTTTACATCTGGTTTTTTAAAAATTAAAATCTAGACCATTCAAAGTGTCATTTTAACCCCTTCCCACCTGCAGATGTATTCTGACGCATCTGCAGCAAAAACTTTTGAAAATGTTGTGGCAAGTAGAACAAGAGTTTCTAAATTGTCACACACAAAAAAAACTGTCTGGGCTGCATAACTCTGAAACAACTAAAGAGATTTTTCATCCTTAAACATTCACAGAAGTTTTGATGAAGATTGGATAAGAATTTTTGAAGTTAAAGAGCAGAGAATGAAGATTTGGCTAAAATTCAAGGGCCATAATCCAAAAGTGCCTTGGGCATATGCTATTTTTACCGCAGCATTGTCATTAAAATAAATTCATCTATATGTTGAAAAGGTTAAAGACCTATGATTATAATGCCTAAGAGTTGCTGAAGCTAATAGGTACACATCAGTTCTAGTTATGCGGCACATTTCTATTTCTTGATCCTCATACCTTATATTGTACCTCTGAAAGGAACTGTGACACTGAGGCAATTCTTTTGAGTACCCGCAACATAGGGTTTACTTTCGTAATAAAAGAGACAACGTGGGTAATAACCAACTCACTCCTGTTTACCCCGACCTCTATGATATAATGGGTTACTGATGGGTGTAATTGTCTGCCTGTGATCAGGTAAGTATGCCAAGGTATTAAAGGTACACATATCTCAGAGCTCCAGATAAGAGGTTAATTCATTTTCTCAAAATTTATATGAGCTCCGAACCCTATGTTGTGGGTACTCAAAAGATTTGTCTCGTCGAGACAATTCTTTTGAAATCCCACAACATAGGGTTTTAAGCAGTGATAAGGGAGATATTGCAGGTCAAAGACAAGTCTACTACCTCTTATTGTGACCTTGAATGAATATATATATATAACATGTACATCATCAGATATACTAAAAGCTTCCTTCATACTCATGTCAATGTCAAAAGTAAACATTCTCATGTAATTATGTTTCAGCAGTGTTCCTTTCACATCTTTTTAATAATCATTTTTGATCACATTTTAACCCTTTCCCTCATTTGACAATTCTGCCACAGACGACTTTGAACATATTTTGTCAAAACATAGAAAATCTCTATAATTGAATGGATAACCTATGACTAAAATTGGAAAACATTGTGGCAAAAGGAGAAATTGCTCGTTTTGAGCAATTTCTTCTTATGTCACTATGTTTTCAAAAAGCTGTCTGCTGCAGAGGCGTCAGAAAGCGTCTATATTAGGGAAAGGGTTAATTAATCATTTCATCTTCACATGCTTTCAACCATTTGTTTGATATATTCTATGTATGTGTGCAGTGCCTTTCAACCTACTATATTAGCGGCCGAATTAAGGCTACTTCACAATTAGGAAAAGCAAACATTTTTCACAATGATGTGAACAAATTTCACAAATGAAAGGCAAAATTCAAACTGCAAACAAATTAAGTGTATGCTTGAATACAGGAAGTAGGAAGTACATTAAATCATTAACCCTTTCCCACATACGACAATTCCGCAGCAGACGACTTTGAACATATTTTGTCAAAAATGAGAAAATCTCTATAACTGAATGGATAACCTATGACTAAAGGTGGAAAACATTGTGGCAAAAGGAGAAATTGCACGTTTTGTGCAATTTCTTCTTTTGTCACTATGTTTTCAAAAAGCCGTCTTCTGCAGAGGCGTCAGAAAGTGTCTATATGAGGGAAAGGGTTAAGCAAAAGAAAATGGTATATACCTTTTTCATAAGATTTCATAATACTTCATTTATACATAACATTTAATTTTTCTTCACAATTTTGCAATTTATTATGTCATTGTTTTCACGATTTAGCAATTTTGCATGTTGAATTTCACAAAATCAATAGGCTAGGGAGTCTTCACACAATTGAAGGGAAAGGGGCTGATGTGGGAAAGGGTTAATACTTTCATCTTCACAAGCTTTTAACCATTTGTTTGATATATTCTATGTATGTGGGAAAGGTCAAAGAGCAGTCTGCTTTAATACGAAAAGCTTTTGTAACATCTGGAAAATTGGAACTTAAACCATTCTTTACGTTTTGTAACCAAGAATTCTCTTATGAAAAGGAAAACATGAACTTCGTCAATATCAATTGATTTGTTAAACACATCAACACCTGCATGTAGTTAATAGAAATTGATGCTTTAAAGACATACTTATTGATGATCAACTGAATAAATATATCCTGTTTTGTAAAAGTTGGAGGCCAAATTGACCCAGCCACCTTGGCCATACAGTGCAACAGATAAGCTATTCCATGTTCATTGAGTATTACCAAATGCTTTTGATAGTTATTACTATTATGATGGGACAATTACCAACTGAGCAACAGGGTTAAGCCGCGACTTGTCAACACCGATGTCGGCCAATATGAGTTTCGTTCCATAATTCCTTTATTTTGAATAATCCAAACGAAAATGATTTCATAAATGTAGGCTACCATTAGGTATGATTTTAATAATGTATGGTTGTTCATATCATTTACAGGTTGCATGACAAATGGGAGTTCATAGTAACATTATACAAAATCTGATGCAGATATATATACATCACAACTGGCAACGTATCATTCATACATCAAAATTATGTTCAGCATTACATCAAGTCAATGCAGAGGCGTTGCCAAGCAGTCATTAACAGTCAGGAGGGACACATGCGCTATTCGACTCTTCGCCAATCCACAAGATAATAATTTTCGACAATCTGCAGATTTAGAGTTTTCAAACACTTCACCTTTATCTATTTTTTGTGTTTAATTTTTGAGTATACAACTTGAAATGAATATACTATGATGACATATATCAGAAGCTCTTCAAATACAATATATCTTGAAATTTTCAGCATGATCAAACAAATATTAACCAAATATGGTCAAATATATATCTGCAGTTATATGTTTTGTTAAGGGTATACATACAAGAAAGAAGCAAAACACTTTATGAAATCAAGCTAGTATTTCGGGGGGAAAATTGTTTAACTCATGGCATTTTTACCTCTTTCTGATGTATTTGATTTAACTGTGTGGGTTTTTTTAAAAACCCTTTGTACATGTTATTGTTTCCATCATCCATGCATAACAATTGGCTTCAAAGTTTGATCCAACTTTCTTTATTTTGGTTCCTTTTTTTTCAATTTGGCGAATGTATTGGCAAAAGAAAAAAATTATCCAGGAGAGTCCCTGGATAAACATATCTAACTCTAAGTCTTATCTAGAATATTCAGCTTTGTTATAACATAGTCAACATAAAAAGTTCAATTCAATCATCATTTTGAAACCTTCCAGCTAGTCCATGTGGTTTAAAATACCCTTTTCTTGCATATAGACACATTTAGTTGCATCTGCAAGCCAACATACAACTTTTGAAAACATTGTAGCAAAAGAAGCAAGTCCTCATAATTAGTAAATTCTCCATTGGACACAATGTTTCCAACTCTTATCATTTAGATCTATGGATATTTTCATAAGATATTTCAAAAACCGTCTGCTGCAGATTTGCTGTAAGGGGAATAGGATACTCTGATCAATGAAGCATAACAAATAGGGAAAATAAAATGTCACTGTTTAGAGGTCAAATGAAACTCAATAAAAATGGTAGATTTTCGGATATTTATTGCAAAGATAACAACCTAGTCATTGTGTTCCAATAGAAACACGTGATCGGATACAAGTTTTACAATGAAGAACATCAGTTCTGCAAGCCACAGTTGAACTATCACACATGTAAACACAATATTAGGGACCGCGAATGACGCAATGACTACACATACCTGACACCGGCAAACAATATCCGCTTTCGTAGCGAGCATGTCAACTACTTTTCCTTTCCCTTCATCGCCCCACTGGGTTCCCAAAACAACTGTTACTTTGTTGTCCATTCTTGGTCGTTTACTCACGCCGTTTTGGTGTATACCATTTTGTAAACAATTATTACTCGTCATAGTTGGGTGCTGGATTCCGGTTATCAGTTGGCGGGAAATTATGTTAGACTGGTTCCCGTCTGACATTATGAATGAAGCGAATGAATTTTGTATTTGGGATTTGACTATTTATGTTGATAACTAAATTGTCTAACATAGATCAGGCCGTCTGATTAAAGGAAAGCCTTTATTGATTAAGTTAATGAATACTATCCAACTCTGAGAGTAAATATTTGCTTCCTGTAGGTTATGGAAAAAGTTTGAGGCAGAACAGAGACTCGAATCACTGAGATATCTCGCATTCTATCGCGGGTACCGTCTGGTAAATGGAAAACGTATTTTGATCATGTTAATGAATACTGTCTAACTCTTAGAGTAAATATCTGCTTTCTGTAGGTTACGGAAAAAGTTTGAGGCAGAAGAGAGACATATAAATACAGAGATTCGAATCACTTCAAGATATCTCGCATTCTATCGCATTCTATCGCGGGTACGGCGAGAGTCTCGCGGATCATAATTCATAGCACACAAGCGGTCATATCAAGCGTCTGACGACCCCGATTACTCGATTGGAATACATCAGTTAATAATAGAATGGGGACTATTATATTAAAATTATACGCGAAGTCTTATTTGTCCCAACTGTATTTGATTAGGAAATATATCTCATTTTGAGTGATATACCGGCTCGTATATGTGTCGTTCAGGTGTGTATTAATTAATCACTCAGGCCATTCGGCCTTCGTGATTAATTACTACACACCTGAACTCCCAATCGTGATATACGAGCCGGTATATCACTCAAAATGAGATCTATTTCAATTCTAGCACTTGTTTATAACTTAAAAAGGGATACAAATTAAGGGGGAACTAGGTTTTGACATGACGTCGTTTTCCTTGATAAAATCACGTGTAGGCTATTCTATCTTTACTCCCCATTGTATTTGTTTTGGAAATATTCGATTTTGTTCAACTAACAAAACATTTTGAAATCAGTTTTATTAACAGTCTATGAACATTTTATTTTTATTATACCTTTTTCTATTGTTCTTAAACTCATCGTGGGCAATTTGTTACTGTCTAATTCTCTAACACAACGTTTTCGACCGCGTCAAAAATGTTGGTAAAGCACGTGATTGATGTCATTTAAAACAGTTACGTCACCGTTAAAATTCAAATTTTCAAACGGCATTTACAAAAAAATATCGTGACTTCATTCAAAAATGTCAAGCCAACGTAGTAATGCATGCGCTCTGAGAAACGGTGTATGAAAAATACTCGGGGTGGAATTTCAACAGCCAAAAATAGTTCCGGAAATTATGAGTGATATTCTGCATTTAGATCACGCTCAAATCCTTCTTTGTGTATAGAAGAGTAATTGTCAATAGTGTTAGAATTATTGATATATATCTTTGACTGATGGACCAGAGACATATTAGTACAGATATAGGATACTCAGGCTTCACAAAGAACAAATCTCGCTAAAATATCGAGGGTACGGCGTGATGTGGTTAGTCGTGTAACTAATGTATCAACTAGTCGTGTTTGTGGAATAATTATAATTAAAACCTTTATAAAAATCAACCATTATTTACTATCAATTCACTAATTTGATTCTCATTTGGTGTATATTTAAATAATGTGACTGAATTTTCTGTAAAATGAATGTTTGAGTCGGAATCGAAAATCTACGAATATCAAGACATCTTCTTTGATATTTAAAGTTATTCATAACGGCAATAAGACTTTAACAATGGGGACTAATTCCAGTCTAAATTTTTATGTGGTTCGCCTACTATAGCAATTGATTCTGACGAGCCCCATGCTAAACAGGGATAGGAGAATCTAACCGACCAGACGTAATTCTTATTGCACGGTGCCTCAGCACTAATGCATTTATTGCTTGTGAAAAAACCATCACTGGTGCAATGGGCTTGCGCATGCGCCTTGTTAATCGTCTTGATCGTGCATGCGCCATATTTTACCGTCAGCTCTCGGATATTTCCGTAGCAGTTCGTCACTAGACTGGTTCGAGTTTGTATGCTAGTAGTTTTTTTATCATCAAAATGTAAATTAAAACCATAGTTTAACGTGTACCAGCGTTAAGCCATCGCGGGTCACCCATCCAGGCACTCACCGCGATGAGCGTTGCTCAACTTTACGAAAATGTTAACCACTCTACTAATCTCATTAAAATCAGACCAAAAAACTTCTATGTACGAGTGTGCGAGTTAAGATCTAGTTTTAATGAGATTGCCACTCTACCAACGTCGCTATAAAAGCCGACTTCCAAAGCTTCTGTCGAAGTCAAGAGAAAAGAGGGAGAAATGTAACGGGAACGGGTATATATATATATCACTTCTAAAGAACTACAGCCTTGCTTTGGAATATTTTCATAAATGCGAAGTTGCTGTGCTAAATTTTACGATTTTAAGAATATATTAAGGGGGAAAAGGGACGCGCATGCACAGATTTAATATTAACACTAATTTTGGGAGATCGAGGACAACACGTTGGGAAAAGGTATTTTTGTTTTCGTTTTACGTTTTAACTTAAAAATCTATTGTTATCATATATTTATATCATATATTTAAAAGCGGGTTTTGTGTTTTTCGAATCAAACAGTATTTCTTTAGCCATAAAATGCTGATTCCCGCGCTAACATCGAACTCTTGTTCTATTTTTAAATTGGGTCCAAACCAGGGTCTTTCAAATAGTCTATTTGAAAGACCCTGTCCAAACGAAATTAATAAAAGTTTTCCAATTTTTGACGTGTGACGTCTTTGTAATACAGAAGATGAATAAATGCCCAAATAGGAACATGGCAGAAATGGTAGGAAAGGATAGTTTGACTCGTAAATGATGTCCTGTAAATCATTAATTTCTTTTCATTGGAAGTACATTATGAAGGTATCAGGAAGTTATGGCCCAAACCTGTATGGCCCAGTACATTTATGCAGGGTCTTTCAAATAGTACTACACTATTTGAAAGACCCTGATTTATGGCCCATATTTGGAAGTTATGGCCCATATATGAATTATATTAGTGGTAGCTATAATACCCTGGAGGTGGTATTAACACCTTAACAGGTGATAATTATAAGTGGAGGTGTGGTAACATAAGACATTCTGTTTAAATTATGTATTTTATTAATGATAAATGATTAAGAATGAGAAAATAATTATGCATTTTATTGATGATAATATTTAAAAATAAAATATTTTATGATATTAGGGGAATAACTTATATTTTTATATTTTTCAATAAAATAAAACAAGAAGATGCTGTTAAATAAAACATGATACATATTTATGAAGTAAAATAGTTAAGAGCACATTTTTCAATAAAATAAAAAAAAACAAGAAACAATATGAACTCTACTGATGCTGTTCTAAGAAAATCACTGTTTGCAAGAAAATAAAACATAATACATATTTATGGAGTAAATTAGTTAAGAGCACATTTTTCAATTAAATAAAACAACAACAAACAATATGAACTGTACTGATGCTGTTCTGGCGGGGCAAAACCTATTAAATAGCTGATTTCACCCAGGAGTTTGCTGGTCGTCATCCCATGTACCCCATCTTCATATTCTTCCCAAAGTTTTTGGAGCCGGGCATGTGTTTTCCTATAAGTCAACCGTTGGTATCGATTCAGGGACTGCTCCGACACCAGCTGAATTCTAATCTCAACTGTCCTGGCCTCCTGTAGCATTAATGGAACAAGAACGTAAAAAGCTGGCCCTACGCGACCCACACGTCCATTTATTCTATTGTGCCACCCTGAAAATAGACGATACAACATATTGGCTTACATATTGATTTGTTGTTGTGATATTTTAATGTCGTTTAACCACAGTCACTTGACTCCTTCAATACACATTTTGCATAAATAGTGATTCGCACATTGTAATAGAATGATTTAAGGCATTGATTTGATGTTTTGATTTGATGTTTTGATTTTATTGGATACGATTTTAAGTGGTAATGTGGCAATTCAATTAACTCAGTACATACCTTCAACATCATTGTTTGTTCGGACGGATTGCTGGAACACTGACCAGTTCTCAGGGCGCCATATGGAACTTTCAAACCATGTTTTCCTGACATACGTCATGAAGTTGATAATACCCCCATGGCCGCTTTCCTGTGCTTGATCTTCTAGCACCTCAAATATGGGGCGAATGTGCTCGGCTTGCAGGAATGGCAGTGACATATGCAACAATTTGTCTTCTACCGATCAGTCAAAAATCAATAATCGGCTATATAGAAATAAGAAGGGCAGTGTAACAAATGTGGGCATAACTTTCTTAATGTTTATTATATTTTAAGTTCGCATTCATATTAGGGAAGAACAAAATCTCTCGATTTCAAATATGTAATTTGTTTTAATTAGAAATAAAATTTAGGTGGGGGAATTTATATAAACATTAGGTGACCCTATATTCCTATTGAATTACATATGATTTTTGATAATTACACAGAAATTGCCATCAAATTTCGTTGGTTAATTAGTTATAACTTGTTTTCCTTTAAACTTTTTATAAGTTCGCATTCACATTCGTAAAGTATATTCATTTGTTTAAAGAAGGATATCATTTTTTATGAAATTAAGAAAGATTTAGGCGGGGGAATTAATGCTTTTGTCAAACAACATGTAAGTATTTTTTGTGTTCGGTGGAGTCCGTCAAACAGTAGCGGAAACTTACGAAGTTAATCGGATTTCACCGCTACTGGTTTTATGACTTCGATGTTTTATTGCAGGGCAATAAAATCTTACTCCTTCAGGGCAGGTTTTAAATATCTGGATAATTAAGGATTGAATTAAGAGTTTAATCAAATAGTTTTTATCCTCGCGCAATAACAATAGGAATATTATTAAATAATAGCCCGCCGTTGACATAAATATTACCTATAAATTAAGGCCAATTATGTATTTGTCATATTTAAATGTGTTACAAGAATAGGAACAAGAGAAAGTTGATGCAAGGCATCAATGTCGCCGGAAAAGACTGCATTGATTTATATTTTAACACACATGTAGTCTTGACTTTCATTAGTCTAAACATACACATAATGTTTTCATAAGGATTAATTCCAGGATTTTTGAAATTCCACATAGATCTACAAATTTCAGGATTTCTTTTGGTCAGGATTTTGGATGTTTTGTATTTGTCAAAAAAACCAACAAATTAATACATTTTGGGATTTAAATCTACATGCAATAAAAAGCTATTAAACCCTTTCCATGTCTGAAGCAACAATGAAAACCTTTAATCGCTTAAAACATTGAGAAAACGGTTAAATTGCTGAAGACATGAACTTCCTCCTTTTTAATACTAATTATTTCACAAGTAGACCACACTTGTTACAATATAACAGCTAAATTGTTTATCTAAATCGTTGATGCATACAATATATGTGGCAAGTATGAAATTAATTGGGTGCGAAAGAGCAGATTTTCTTTATTTCTAAATCTATTGTTTATCAGAGTTTGTTCTTCTCTTAATTTGTTTCAACATTTAATATCACATATATTTAATCATTTAAGTGTGTAATATTAGCTATCTATCTGTAATAAGGTGTTTGAGCATTCTTTCGAAATGTTTACCCTCGTGTAAGGCTTCATCGAGTCGTAGTGTCAGACATCGAAGAAAGTGAATAAAAAATCAGGCAAAGCTTTAGTGCATGTTTTATTCCACTGCATTCGAGAGAGAAAAGCATTTCTATATTATCTTTCTTTCTCCTACATTCGACCCATGCATTCGTTTCGTGACGTTTAAGAAAAATCAATTTGTCGTGCGACATTTTTTGTCTGCATAACCTAGTCACTTTTCTAAGTTTACATGTACTTCCGGTTACTTCGCTTTGTTTACATTTTGGCAATATGAAACTAGGTCACAAACTGAGAAAAAGGCGTTTCGACGTTCACGACCGATAAACAGGCTTATATTTGAGACATATTTTCACAAATTATTTCTTATTTTTGTTTCTGTTACCAGTTTATGTTCATGGGAAACTATACAAGTGTGTGTGTGTCATTGTGCATATTCAGCCCATCGAATGAGAGTATGAGTGAAAGCGACGCAGGTTTTTGTTGTAAAATGTATCGCGTGCAAATCCAGCTTTTCATTGGTTATCGCACACACAGTAAGTACAGTAGTATATAGTAGCGTGTGCAAAATTTACAAATCTATGCGGGCGGTACTCGGTAGTGACGTAATCAACAGTTCTAGGTTAGAAACAGTTCATATTTTAGATATACACGAGTTAACATTATCAAATGAATTCTTCACAAATCAAGACATATTTTTGAACATGAAAATAACATTCAGTAAGTTAACATTACTATTGAAAGTAGAATTTGACGTGATTTTTATTTCAATATATCTCAATATTGACATATAGCAGTTGGTTGCAAGTCTAGCAGGGACCACATTTGTCTTCGTAAATAAGACAAAAACACTTAAATGCAAGTCAACAAAATGAAACTAAAAATACCTAAAACATCGAAATGTTTATTCCATTTTAGATGTGTCATTACTTAGTGTTTTTAAACAAATACAATTGTAATATGTTCAAAACATCTTAATGTGTTTCTTTCCAATAATTATCCCTCCTCCCATGTGATTTCCGAAAAGCTATTAAAAATAGAAGTCGCGGGCTTCTGCCCGGCGACTAATAATAATTCATTTTGAGTATCAGCGAAAAATAAGTATGTACATGATACGTTGTCAATCTCACTAGGATTGATTATCCGATGTTGGTTATGGAAATAATACTGACCAAAAACTGTTAAATACATACGTTTGATGCGTAATAAAAAACAAAAACAAAAAAATCATGTAATCTACACAAATGTTATTAACTTTACTAAAATCATCTTAGATTAATACACTTTATTGTTCACAAAGTGTTAATGTATGTTGACAATATTTCTGTGCAAACGGAAATGCAGTATCCACTATTCCTGATATTATAAAAACTGTTTTCATAATATACAAATAAAAACATTTCAATTGCTACCTTTTTGCAATAAAAATATGCCAGCTTCTTGTAATTTTTATATAAAATGTGAAAAGAATTAAGGAAACACAATTTGTGTTATTAATATAACCCTTTTGTTATTAACACACTATTATTTCTACCCAAGTTAATTAAAACTACAAAATGTATTTTCTTTTTTTTAATACTGTTTATGAGAACTCTCAATGGATACCGTTTTTATTTTTAATGCTGTTTTTCAAAACATCATCTCAATTTTAATGTATTATTATAAGTGTCAAATGTGTGTATTCAGGTTAATCTGTAATGCTCTAATAGACACTGCCTCGGGCGTTTTATAAGTTAATTGGGTCATAAAAACCAGGATTGACATGTTCTGCCATTTGTTATTATCAGCGTGACTTAAAATAGATGTACTTGTGTTAAATTAAAAGTTACGACATAATATTTATTATTATTGTTATCAGCTTCATGAAAATATTTAATATCATTTCTGAATAATGGATTTTCTGTATTGTTTATTTTGATACAGGTTGGATTGAATTTATTTTCAAACTTATGAAGTATGGGTTCTGATCTTCGTATACAAAATAACTAAAATCTGCATATTAAGCTGAGAAGTTAAAAATCTTACATTTATCATTTTTTGATTTTTTTTTTTTTTATATATATATATAGCGACTTTCAGTTTTATATTGGGTGTTGAAGTCAGCCCTAAGTGAATCTCTTTGTTTTTTAATGACCAAAGTATAACTGCTCGGATTATACTTTTTAATTAAACACTTTATTATAAATTCATTGATTCGACTTTTTTTAAATTAAATTAATGTTTATTTTTTTATGAAAAATCAATTTTAAACTTGATTTTATATTAAAACGTAAAACACAAATTTTGCTATTCTCGTTTAAATATAGCATATCCCTATAATAAAACCGTTAACCTACCAAGATTAAAACTGCTAAATCCGTTTGAATTACCCTGATGATTTATGATTTATGACCCTACGAATTGCGTCGGTTATCTTCGTAAACTGCCGAAAGATAAGAAACTCCGGCGATCGATTAGGTGAAATATCGATAAAGTTATTGAGTGAAACGGAGAAGACAGATTGTTGGATATGCATGACCTTCCTCAGGAACCGGTACTTGTCTTCTCTCTGGATGTAAGCCGTACATAGCCCCAAAACGCATGGATTTTCCGGTACAGGGCTTGTGTGAAATGGAATACACAACCCTTCTGGATGGCTTGTGGGGAAATACTTCGCGGACCGCATTCCAAGCAGCTGTAAATGAAACAGATTTAACAGTAAATGCAAATAATGATTATCCAACAATTCTATTGCAAACAAGGAAAAGGGCATAACACAGCACCATCTATCAATTGGGACAATGTCATATCTGGCTAATCATTTTGATTAACAAATGTCGAACTATTGATCTTCACTAACATATAATGTATATAAAATAAATGTTTTAACTTACCAGCCTCGAAGTCCATCATGAACCATTCAACTGCGGGGTTTTGTGTCATGCCATCTCGTAGACTTTTGAAGACCTGAAATGTAAATGAAAATTAAATGTGAACAGACAATTTGCTTGATAAAGACATTTTTTCTGATACTATGCAGCAAGATCAATCTGAACTCTTCATACACTGTTTTCAAAAGGTCCGTGAAGTTAGGTTTACGAGTGACGAATTGACGAGTGACGAACTATGACATATGTTTAGATCCGTGAAGTTAGGTTGACGAGTGACGAATTCACGAGTGACGAACTGTGACATTTTTTCTAAAAACTTTATTTATTTATTTTAGATAATGTATCTGGACGTATTAAATGCAAATTAGGCCCTATTTCATGTTTCATGGCGATCAGTCAATCAGAAGAGCTTCGTCAACTCGCCAAATTTGTTGACGAAATTGACGAAAAAAATATTTTTCTAAAAACTTTATTTCTTTCCTTTGTTTTGTTTCATGGCCATCAGTCATTCAGAAGAGCTTAGTCAAGTTCGTCAATTCGTCAACTTGTCAATGAAGTCGACGAAATTGACGAAAAAAATATTTTCCTTTAGATAAGTATCTGGACGTATTGAATGCAAATTAGGCTCTATTTCATGTTTCATGGCGATCAGTCAACCAGAAGAGCTTCTTCAAGTTCGTCAATTCGTCAACTTGTATCTCTCTCTCTCTCTCTCTCTCTCTCTCTCTCTCTCTCTCTCTCTCTCTCTCTCTCTCTCTCTCTCTCTCTCTCTCTCTCTCTCTCATTCTTTCCTGACGCTCGCAATCAAACTTCCGTTCAACGACCCTAAAAACTTTCCTTTTTTAAGAACCTTTTTCTCAGGGAATGTGCCAGTAGTAGATACGAGTGCACATAAAATGTATGCAGTTAAACAATATGTTTGCAATTAATTGAAAGTATCGGAAATTAAACATGTTTGTCGAGTACATTGAATTGCTTTAAACCAATTTAGACGATAAGTGAAAATCTTGCTAGTGAGACAATTCGTAGGCATTTTACAGTCTTTGAAGGAAATTTGTTTTTGCGTTTGACAATTTCACATTGTATGTTGTACTGACTTAGCAGACTAAATACCTTATCTGTACGTGTTCTACAGTGCAAATGCTGTGATTTGCAACGTTCTGGATATCTAAAGAAGACATAGAATGCAATAGCTTACATCCGTACAGTGTAGACGAAATTGGTATTGTTTTCATTAGTGAACACATTGTAATAAGGTTGACATATCAAATGTTGTTTACTGCTAGTAAAGAAAACATAAAGGTCCGTCTGAAGTTTGGCAAAGAGAACCCCTCCATTTGAACAAATATAAATTTCAACTTGTAACCACTATATACCTAAGGGTATTTTGGTCGTAATACAATCAGCAAGCAAAGTTACAAAGGGATGTTGCGGCATGGATTAAGCTCGCTGAGGTATATAGCTATTCTGATAACTGGTCTTATTTATATTGTACTAACAATATAAAGAAAGGAGCATGCCAAAATATAATAAACAAGAGTTAGTTTTAATCATAGGACTCAGAAAACACAATCATATTTTTTTTTTCCATCAATTCGTCAACAAAATTGATGAGTTGACGAATTGACGAATCTCTTCTGAATGACTGATGGCCATGAAATAGAGTCTGATTTGCATTCGATACGTTCAGATACATTATCTAAAAGACAGAAATAAATTGACAAGTTGACGAATTGACGTACTTGCCGAAGCTTTTCTGAATGACTGATGGCCATGAAATTTGAAATAAGGCCTAATTTGCATTCAATACGTCCAGCTACATTATCTAAAAGACAGAAATGAAGATTTTCAGAAAAATAATGTTTTCGTCAATTTGTCAACAAAGTTGACGAATTGACGAACTTGAAGAAGCTCTTCTGAATGACTGATGGCCATGAATTTTAAAATAGGGCCTAATTTGCATTCAATACGTCCAGATACTTATCTAAAGGAAAGAAATACAGTTTGTAGAAAAATATTTTTTTCGTCAATTTCGTCAACTTTATTGACAAGTTGACGAATTGACGAACTTGAAGAAGCTCTTCTGATTGACTGATAGCCATGAAACATGAAATAGGGCCTATTTTGCATTCAATACGTCCAGATACTTATCTAAAGGAAAGAAATAAAGTTTTTAGAAAAATATTTTTTTCGTCAATTTCGTCAACTTTATTGACAAGTTAACGAATTGACGAACTTGAAGAAGCTCTTCTGATTGACTGATCGCCATGAAACATTAAATAGGGCCTAATTACGTTCAATACGTCCAGATACTTATCTAAAGGAAAGAAATAAAGTTTTTAGAAAAATATTTATTTCGTCAATTCGTCAATTTTATTGAAAAGTTGACGAATTGACGAACTTGAAGAAGCTCTTCTGATTGACTGATGGCCATGAAACATGAAATAGGGCCTATTTTGCATTCAATACGTCCACATACTTATCTAAAGGAAAGAAATAAAGTTTTTAGAAAAATATTTTTTTCGTCAATTTCGTCAACTTTATTGACAAGTTAACGAATTGACGAAGCTCTTCTGATTGACTGATCGCCATGAAACATGAAATGGGGCCTAATTTGCATTTAATACATCCAGATACATTTTCTTAAAGAAAGAAATAAAGTTTTTAGAAAAAATGTCACAGTTCGTCACTCGTCAATTCGTCACTCGTCAACCTAACTTCACGGACCTAAAAAAATGTCACAGTTCGTCACTCATCAATTCGTCACTCGTCAACCTAACTTCACGGACCTGTTTTAAAAAGCCTCTTATATGGGAATTTATTAATTACACTTAACATTATACAATGTATGAAACATGATATTATTTTATATACCTCAACACAATCCTGTGTAGTTCATCGGGTCATTAGGCAAAATGCCAGTGGTAGCTGCTTCACATGGTCACCATTCTAGATGAATTACTTATAAAAAATATCTCTATGAGCTCATGATAACCGGCATTACCATTAAGATTAGTTTGTATACCCGAAACTGGAACTATAAGTAGTCCCTGCCCAAAATAGGTAACACACATATATATATATATATATTCATAGGTTTAAAGGTTGTCTTTACAAAGCTGACATGTAACCCAGAGCCGACATAATATGGATCCAAGACTATTTCCTGAAGAACTGTTTAATCTAACTCTTGTAGGGCAGCAATTAATAGCAAGATTATTGCCGTTTATCAATATTCATTTACTAAAGCATGGAGTTGTTATGATCACTTTAGAAATCTTGCTCTTAAAAATGTGGCCTCCAACTGTCATCCCAGCCTCCAAGTTGCTAGAGCTGGGAAGCATTCCTATCAGACTAATTTCCATCCTTAATGAGAATGTTGTCTGAACAAATAATCCCGTAAAGCTGGAAATAAAATGAAATACGAGGTTAATCAAACACAAACTTATAACCTTGGAAACATGAATTTCCTTTCAAATATGTCATAACTTAGTGATTTAAACCATCACAACCTTAATATTTTCGAGGCATTTCCATTTTTTTTTTTCTAATAACATCATGACCGTTCATGTGATTTCTTTAAGGCTTTTAAAAAATATAGTCGCGGGCTTCTGCGATTTCTATTTTTAATAGCTTTTCGGAAATGACATGGGAGGAGAGTTATTATTAGAAAAAAATAATTAAATGTCTTGAACATATTACAATTGTGATAGTTTAAAAACACTTAGTTATGACACATCTAAAATGAAATAAATAATCCGATGTTTTAAGTATTTGCAGTTTCTTTATTTTGATTAGCAATTGTGTTTTTTTGTCTTATTTACGAAGCCAAAAGAGTCCCTGCTAGACTTGCTGCAGACTGTTATGCGTCAATATCGAGATGAAAATCACGTCGAATTCTTCTTTTAGTAGCAATTTTAACTTACTGAATGTTATTTTCATGTTCAAAGCGATGTCTTGATTTATGTAGAATTCATTTAATAATTTTAATCCATGAATATCTAAAATAGGAACTGTTTCTAAGCTAAATATGTTGATCAAGTGACTACCGAATACCGACTGCTTAGATAAATCTCCTTTGCAGAGAGCCGTTCTTTACACTCACTTACAAATAGTTAATTATAGGTGATTTAAAATATTTATTTGGTTCGAAACAAATGACGAAAAGAACAAACTCAGATATGACTCGTTTTAATAGAAAAATTACTTTGAATGAACACGCTCTGCCTATAAAGAGAGTGTAAAAAATGGCAATTATGCGAAGAAGAACAAATCGGGTATTTCGTACAAAATTATTTTTTCCTTGACAAATTTAAATGTGTTATTAAATTCCCTAAACGCATTTTGCTTGTGATCTGCATATTGTTATGCTTCATTGACACAAGGGCGCTCATTAGTCGCCGGGCAGAAGCCCGCGACTTCTATTTGTAATACGAAAAAAACCCATAAATGAGTTTTTTCGCTTATAGGTAACAGGTGTGAGATTTATTTTTTCCAATAACCCATGAAGCTTTCTGAAATGAAACTGGAAAAATGCATGGGGGCCGCCATTTTGGATATGTATAAAAAAGCAGACGTAAAACACAGATTGAAAATTATTGTCGGCTTTTTAATAAAAAAATTTAAAATCGTTTTTTGGGTATGTATAAAATGAGCAGAAAAACACGGATTGAAAATTATTGTCGTCTTTTTAATCTTTTTTTTTTAAATCGATATTTAAGATCATTAAAGTGCTGTGTTTGTGGGAATTAACATTTGTACGAAGTTAAAAATAAATGAAAATCTGTAAGAAATATGTTTTCCCGTTCGTCAAAAAAAACGACAGCATTAGCCTTCTACGCCCGAAACTAAATTTTGACTGTATCGTAGCCAAAGAAGGACGTGACGTTATTTCCGTTACACTTCATCTTGGCGTAACGTCAATGGTATCAACATGAAAGACCCCAAATTCCCATACATGAGCTATTGACTCACTCGTTCAAAGTATAATTATTTATCAAACATTGTGGCAAAAGGATAACTTTCTCATAAGGAGCAATTGTTCTTGTGGCGACAATCTTTTCCTAAATGGTCTGTTGTATAGGCCCCAGAAACCGTCTCTAATATAGGGAAAGGGTTTAGCAGAAATGTGACCCCTTACATAATTTGTTCCAGTCATATTGACTGGTTGAAAAAGGCAGTCGCCAGGTGGCATCAGAAAAGGGCTGATCTATTTGCTTCTTTACCATAATGCAGGTGATCGATTAAGGATCATCTTGGCCCTCATGTTTTAACCTCGTTTATTATAAATGTATTCCTTGATTTTATGAAAGTCTTTACTTTATTATTTTCTGTTCAAATAATAGACAACAACAATACGAATTCCAAATATGTTTTGATAATGCAAGAAACATGACTCTTTAATTTTTTGTTTATAATTATCTTGCGTCTTTTTCGTAAATAGGTAGCACCTATAGATATATTAGGTTTTCGGAAATCACATGGGAGGGGGGATTATTATTAGAAAGAAACACATTTAGATGTCTTGAACATATTACAATTGTGTTTGTTTAAAAACACTAAGTAATGACACATCTAAAATGAAATAAATATTCCTATGTTTTAGGTATTTTCAGTTTCTTTATTTTGACTCGCATTTATGTTTTTTTGCTTTATTTACGAAGACAAAACAGTCCCTATTAGCTAAACTGGTATACTTTATTTTACACTATATACTACATGTACTCCAAAGGCGATAACTACAAACCTTTACGTCGCAGTCTAATTTGTTTACATACGCGCACCTGCTTGAAGCGTCGGGTCTTTCGTACAAAATTAGTTCGTCCTTGACAATTTTAAATGTGTCATTTAATTCCCTAAAGGCATATTGCTTCCGATCTGCATATTGTTATGCATCATTGACACAATGGCGCTCATCATTATATAATTTTAAAACATGAGTAGTTTGTTATTTTCGTTATAAAAAAGGAAGGAAAGAATTAAAATAAATTAACATGTTGTAGGGCTCAGTTTGTGTTCGAAATTAAGTTTATAGAATTATACAACAATTTCAATGAGATTTAACTGTTTAGTTGATATTATATTTCGAAGGTGGTCTAATTTATAAATATTGGACTACATTTCAACATTTGTTAAAGTATGATATAATTAGGATGCCAAGCTAATATCATTTTGAGAAAAAGAGAAAACTCATGTCTTCAGCGATTTAACCCTTAACTCATTGATTTAAAAGTAGATTGCTGCAAAGGTGTCCACTGTTGACTTAATAGAGGAAAGGTAAAATGACGTGCTATTGCATGCATATCCTAAATTGTCTGTTTTGTGGTTTTATTGAAAAATAATAAAATTCAAATATTCTGACAAACATCTTGAAAAGTGTATGTGGAATTCACAAATCTTATAATTATTCCTTAATGAAAGCACTGTATACATACTAAGACTAATGATTGGCAAGATTTCTCATTTCCATTACTGTTTATGATCAATAATTAGTTGGTTGTGTGTATGGTCAACCTACTTTGGAATGGAGATTGATCATAAACAATGAAAGGCTTCAATTATCATTCACTTCGTTGACAAAACAATGCAAGTTATGATACATTTTCACTTGACCCCACCCCTGATGTTCCAATATGCCCCTCAGTTGATAACTGTTTATTCAACTACTATAATGTTAGTGTTATGCATAACTGCACTATGGATATCCGGCGACATTGATGCGTTGCATCAACTTTCTCTTGTCATTATATACTTTTAAAACATGAGTAGACTAATTATTGGGAAGATTACTCATTTCCTGTGTATGATCAATAATTAGTTGGCTGTGTATATGGTCAACCAGAGACATATAGACATGTATGTATATGTTTATATGTCAATGGGTCAACCTACCTTAGAATGGAGATTGATCATAAACAATGAAAGGCTTTAATAATATTTCAATGAAGGACATTCACTTCGTTGACAAAAAAAAAATGCAAGTATACAATATTTACACCATTAAACTTCAAAAAGTGGTCCTTCCTCATAATCGGCCTTTTTGTACCAGACATTTTGGGAAATTGGCCTTTATTTCTGGACCTATAATCGGCCTTTTTGGACTAGCCTTTTACGCATTCGGCCAATTTTGAACTATACCTAAAATAAGATAGCGATCTGAAAATTTAGTAATCCATACGGTGCTAATCGGAAGTGGGTAATTGACGTCACAGGAAAGTGATTATAAGCAAAGATGGCGGCGCCCATAGGCGATCGATACCGACGTGAAAACACAAACTTTAAAAGCATATATCTTGGTAGTGCAAGCATGTAAAAAAAAAAGTAATTACATCAAAATGATACATTACTGTAGTGCTATTTAGACATATAGTTTAAATTTCAGCCGAGCGTATTCCTTTAAGATACATTTTCACTTGACCCCACCCCTGATGTTCCAATATGCCCTTTAGTTGATAACTGTTTTTTTTTTCAACTACTATAATGTAAGTGTTATGTATAACTGCAGTATGGATTTCCGGCGACATTGATGCGTTGCATCAACTTTCTCTTGTAATCCATTTTGTTTGACCGCAATAGGTTCCATGGAATATTTTAGTAGTATCATACCTGAAAGGAGATATTGCGCATGCGCACAGTTTATTTCTAATCGCAGCCATGTTGGCTGGAACTTCGCGGAGTATTCCGCAAATATTTTGTCGTTTCGCCAATTGTAAAACGATTTTAAGCAAATCAAAGGTATGGGCAGTTAAATTTATCTACATTTGGTCATTTAATTAACAAACCGGCAAATGTTAATTTTGAAAAATAAGAAATATTTCTTTACCTTTACCCCACCCATATTTTCTTTTGCAATCCAAATGTCAATGTCATTTGAGCGATTCTTCAACATTCAGTATTATATTCATCCTACTTTACAAAATGGAATCGTCTTTCGAACCATCATCAAACCATATGATTGTCCGTGTTAATAATGACGACTGATCAGTCGAGGTAGGTATGTTCATTTAACAGTTGACATATTTTGAATTGAAGAATCAGTCATAGCTACGGGTCTCCTAAGATCCTGAACATAAGCACTAAATTGAATTACATTGTCAAGTAATGAATCTTAAGACATCAGAAAATAATAACACCTCAATTGAATATATATATAAAATAATGAAATGAGGAACTAAGATAGACCAAAAGTGGGATAAACGATTATAAACCAAATGATTTAGACTTTTGGTTGTTTGTTTTATCATCCTGACATCTATTTTTCAACCGAAGGCTCAAGAGTTTGTTCACATTTTCCGTAGCTTTTTTCAGACCGACTCAATCAACGTTATTATGCCGTTTACTTTCTTGACAGCTATCGCAGGCTATTAGGAAAATTATGCAGATTACAAAAGCCTTACCTCTTTAACACTTTAATGATTTAATCTATGAATATTCAATTCACAATGACGAAAAATGTACTGTCTTCAATGATTTCATTTTTGCCAACATCCGGGTAAATAAACTAGACGATATTGGTAAATGAAATAACGAAACATCGCACCAACTCCCTATACGTTTTGTGTAAATAAAGTCGACCAACTTTGCATAGATAAAATAAATGTTGATTGGTCGAAAAACATGGCCGCCAGGGGGGGGCGGAGCTTTTTTGCCTTATGTATGGCTATAGTGAAAACTTAAAAAATCTTCGCCTCCGAAAGTGTCAGGTCGATTTTCAAATTATTTTGTAGAAATGTTCCTTGGATGACCCTCTATCAGATTCCTTCAAGCCATGTTGATTATTCGAAAAACATGTCCGCCAGGGGGGCGGGGCTATTTTGCCTTATATGGCTATAGTGAAAACTTAAAAAATCTTCTTCTCTGAAAGTGTCAGGCTGATTTTCAAATAATTTTGTAGAAATGTTCCCAGGGCCTTTTTTCCAGAAATTGGGAAGAGGCCTTAGCCTTTCATTTTGGGAAATTTTAGCGCGATTTTTTGCCAAATTGGGAAAAATTAGACATATAACATGTGGCTATATAAATAGTCCTTTTTACAATAACTTAACACTTTAGGTTTATATAATGCAATTAAACAATCATATTACCTTAAACAAGACAAATATATATGTTAATAGTGTATTCCACTTCACTTCACTTAAAAAAAAAAAAAAATTTTTTTTTTTTTTTTTTTTTTTTAGATTTTGGGAAATATTTTTTTCCAATTGGGAAAAAAACAACGTTTTTTCAATTGGGAAGACACCGTTTAACGGCGTCACTTATATAAGGTAAAAAGGCCCTGGTTCCTAGGGTGACCCTCTATCATATTCCCAAGTTGTTTGGTAGGAAACTATGGCCGCCAGGGGGGCGGGGCTTATATAGCTCAATTGAAGAAAAAAAATCAGGTGAGCGATCCAGGGCCATCATGGCCCTCTTGTTTCTACTTGTATCTATGGATCTGAAATTTTGGAAACATATGCATCATTATATTGAGACTTATATAATAATTCAATCATTAACTCACAAACTCAATTCATTATATTGAGACTTATATAATAATTCAATCATTAACTCACAAACTCAATTTAGTCTAAATAATAACAGTCAACAATGAAAATCCATATTTGTAAACTCAAAGATGTGCATCTTACAGCTCAGTTTTGATGGTGCTTTCAATTTGTAAGAATGTGTTTTTTTGTTTCATTTCAGTTTCGACCAGCATCTTGTAAAACTATAAGAGGTAAGCACTATTTTCTTTTTATCTTTTTTGCCTGAATAAAAATAAAACTATCTATTGATCTATGTCTTAAAAGTCTATGTGGAAAGGTAGCCTGCATTGTCGGACACCAACGGTTGTTGACTCTGCTATGCTACAACATCATGGGATTTTTATCTGTCTTATCCCCGTTTTGACAGATTGCAAAATATTGTTTCTGATTGGATGCAGTACAGTGTTATACTGCGCCAAACAGCCAATCAGATCCCTCGTAATAAAACAATTACGGTTAGCTCAGTCGGTAGAGTACTTAGAGAGAGGTCACAGATTCGACCCCTGGTCTAGCTGCATGTTCTTCTCTCCATGGATGTGAAATGACGCTCCTTCATTTCTGATAATATTAAATTGTCCTGTTTCTTGCTGCATTTTGATTCCAAACTTCAGAAATGTTTCGTCTTTAGAGATGATAAACAGAAAGCACATTTACGAGCCATGGGCACAGACATATTTCTATGCGTCTCCACATATTGGAAATGTAAGCCTCATTGGTTTGGTTTATGTGAATTCTATTCCTTTCTGTCAAAACAGCGATAAGACAGATAAAAATCCCACTGTATAATGTTGGTGCATAGCGTAGTCAAAAACGTGGGTGTCCGACGATGGGTAGCTTGTTTAACCCTTTCCCTCATACGGCAAGTCCGCAGCAGACGACTTTGAACATATTTTGTCAAAAAATGGAATATCTTTGAATGGATAACCTGTGACTAAAAGTGGAAAACATTGTGTCAAAAGGAGAAATTGCTCGTTTTGAGCAATTTCTTCTTTTGTCGCTATGTTTTCAAAAAGCCGTCTGTTGCAGATGCGTCAGAAAGCGTCTATATGAGGTAAAGGGTTAAAGTACAAATGCTTGAAAGCCAAGAAACACTTAAAGTGAAAACGTAAGGTGAATGGGCAATGAAAAAAGTTAAACTCAATGAGATGTATAATTCTTTAATGTTTTTGTCAATTCCATGTATTCATGTATCTCAAAAAGACGATGTGTAGTAAAAATCACTTACTCTATTCTAAAGAAATTCATTGAAGGATATTACCGTTGCACATACATGTATAAACTATATCGCAAGACTATTTTTCAGGTCAAGTACTACTAAATTTTAATTATATCCTCTCGAAAAAGGGGTTCAGGGGGTATATATGAGTTGAGTTGGCTTGTCCGTCTGTCAGTTAGTATGTTGTTTCAACAGTGTTCAGATGATAACATACAATTCTTGATACAGGGCTCGTGCTGTAGGTCGCCATTGTCGCCAAAAGGCGATTATTTAATGAAGACGGTGATTATTTTGTTAATATGGGAAAAGCCACTCGCACGTGACCGTAACAAATCAATAACAGTAGGCGGAGTTACCCACCTATCAGATCGAGTGATTTCAGCCAACCGAATCGCGTCAGTAATAGTCGATTAACATGATATATATGTATCCAGGTTTTTTTTACCTTATATAAAAGGGGCCGCTTAACGGCCCCTTCCCCTCGGAAAATAAGCATAGTTTTTCCCCTAAAAATATAAATTCCCCTCCGATAAAAAAAAAAATAATTTTTTTTTTTCATATTATTTGACTTCAGGTGTAGGCTTGGTGCTGAAATACTTAATATTTTGATGAGAGATGAGAATTAAAGTTGCTGATGTTGCCCTTAGAGAATATGACCCCAAAACTGCTGTGACAAGATGGATGTTGTCTTGACTAAGTCAGAAAATACCCCATACTTTGCCATATGGAGCAAGAAATGGAAACATAGTTTTTAGACTATGTTGTATATATCTGACAGTCTCAGCAGCTTCTTTTCACAGCATGTTTTGGACCATGTTTACATTACATTCATGATTGACCATAACAGTGTATTGCACTATTGTAGTTCACATTGTGTTGCTTAAAATTAAAGTTCTAATAAGTTGTTTTCTCATTTAGCAAGTAACAAAAAATAGCACTTGCGAAAAAATGCAAGTAGAAAATCTTGCTAATTTCAACCCTTGACAGTGGTATAGTTTGAGTGAACTGGATTATGACAATTTAGTTGAGGAGTTCAAGAACATGAAAAATAGACAGATGGCCTTGTTATGATAAAAGTTAAATATGCACATTATAGTTTTATACTAGTTTACAATTTTTCCCCTTTATTCTAAAATGCCGCGAAATTTTCCCCTTCTCAAAGGCCCCAGGCCCCTTCCCCTTTTTCAGAAAAAAAACCCTGGTATCCAATAAGGCAGTCCAATCATAAGTGACAATTGTTCCTTGGGGCTGTGTTATTTCAAAAAAGCTAGGGAATTACCTATGGATCGGTCTCATTAAAATATTCCCTTAAATGTATTTTGATCCATATTTCTACTTTCGGTATGCGATGTTTGCAAACTGGTGCAAACCGGTTCAGAAAGACTTGGAAGAAATTTTCGCTATGCATAAGTTAATAAAATAAATTCGATCCAAATTAAAGACAATACAACGACTGCTAAAAATTATCTTGCCTCCTTCAAGATCGACATAATATTCGTAATATCAGGGACACAAAGAAAATTGTTTGGAATGAAATATATAAATGATTCCCTCGAGTATGATAATTGCCCATTCACAGCTTTGTTTACCAAAATAATTAGCATAAACGGCGGGAAAAAAATCATATGACTTAATAGTTACGATTTCATTGGATGAAATGAGAAATTGGGTGAATGACATTCGCGACCTGACGACCCCGATGTTTACATTCAACGCTGTTTACCGATTTCTAATTCTCAAAGTAGGGAACCATGATTAACATTGCGCAATCATCAAAATGGCGGCTATGTTGCGACAGTGCGAATAATACCGCAACACCAATCTGACACGATCTGACTAAATGTAAATGCGTAGGATTTTAATGAGATTGACCGCAACACATGAAACAAATTTAACGTTTTGTTATCTTTCATTTTTTTGACAATATTTTTTGATTTAATAACTACATAGAACCTGATAAATTTGACTTTTGGTTAATAAAATTGAATTTATTTAATATGTCTTTCTTTGTAAAACTGACCCTCGTATCGAACACTGCCCTGTTTCGGTGAGGGACCTAAATCGGTGACCTTATTATTTTGTTATCTTCAATTTGAAAAGTGCTATTGCATCATTTGACTATGTTGTCTCAAGTTTAACATTTCTGTCAATAGCTTTTAAATATTTTGTAAATATGGATAAAATACATACATTTTATGCAGAATATTTCAAATAACCTAGTGAAAAATAATCTCTTTTCCAAATTTCATTTTTTTTAACTGAATGCTGCACTACAGGTCTTTTGCAATAATGTTATATGAATTGGTCACTACCCTTAAATCATGTACATTGTGTGCTCTTAATGTTATCTTTATACAGAACTAGAAAAAAAACCACTAAAAAACAATTAAAACACTCAAGAAACCGCGATCCGGGCTACCACACAATTCTTAAATTTGTCGCATGTTAAACTTGGTGTGCAGAAAAGTGGGACAAGTGAGAATCTTAGCAGGACAAGTGGCATTCTAAAAGTCACTTGTCCTGGACAAGTGGCTGAATTTCTTTTTTGTACAGCCCTGAAATGGCGATTATTTTATTTTGCAACTGGATAAAAAAATGGTCTGCTAATCGCGTGCGAGAGCTTGAAAACATGTGTCAATGAAGCGTGAACGACCTTGTTTATCTCAAGTGTCATACCCTGGTGTTAATTACAAGATTGATGGCTGCGGGTCATCGCCTTATCAGTTAATCCTTGAGTGTGTGTAATACACTTCGAAGACTGTGCAACTTATCACCTTACATTGTACATTTTAATCGCCCCAATTTAGAATGATAACAGCTTAAATTAATTCAATGTCGATATAATTTTCGATGCATCCAATTTTTAAAAAAGACGGACATGTTTATTAATTCTAACAGATTTGTTAACCTTGCAAACAAATTGACGGACGATTAAAATTTATCGCTGATCAATGTGGATTCGATTTTCATGTATAATTGAAGTGGTTTTGAGGCGTCGGTTGCAAAACAAATACAAGAAAATACTTGTCTAAATGATTTGGACTATTTAAACACAGCATTTGTTTTTGTTTAACTGGAAGGGTTTTCCGGAAATTAACTTTCACTTTGGTAATTATATGCAGACTGTTTCGTACCCTTTCCGTTTCGTACCCTTTACGTTTCGTAACAGAAATAAATTGACTTGGACAAAGACAGTGATCATGATAGGGACTGAGTGTTAAGATTTCCAAGATGAACTTATGAATTTCAATAGCCTTATAATGTATAGTTGAGATTAAAAGTATCCCTCTGAATCATATTTATAAAAAAAAAATTGTTTTACTTTTTTCTTGTTAGCTCACCTGAGCTTTGCTCAAGGTGAGTTATTGTGATCGCCTTTTGTCCGTCGTCCGTTGTGCGTCTTCTTCTCCTCAGTAACCAGTGGGTCAATTGGGATGAAACTTCACAGAAAGCATCCTCTCAATGACCACATCGGATTTCCTTCAAATTTTTTGGATCCATGCAGAATTCTGGTTTCCATGGCAACGAAATGAAAAAAACTTCAAAATTCTTCTTCTCCCAAACTGGTAGGCAGATTTTTAAATAATTTTGTAGAATTGTTCCTTGGATGACCCTCTATCAGATTCCTTCAAGCCATGTTGATTGGTCGAAAAACATGGCCGCCAGGCGGGCGGGACTATTTTGCCTTATATGGCTATAGTGAAAACTTAAAAAATCTTCTACTCCGAAAGTGACTGGCCTATTTTCAAATAATTTTGTAGAAATGTTCCTTGGATGACCCTCTATCAGATTCCTTCAAGCCATGTTGATTGGTCGAAAAACATGGCCGCCAGGGGGGGGGGGGGGGGGGCTATTTTGCCTTATATGGCTATAGTGAAAACTTAAAAAATCTTCTTCTCCGAAAGTGTAAGGCCTATTTTCAAATAATTTTGTAGAAATGTTCCTTAGATGACCCTCTATCAGATTCCTTCAAGCCATGTTGATTTGTCAAAAAACATAGCTGTCAGTGGGGCAGGGCTATTTTGCCTTATATGGCTATAGTGAAAACTTAAAAAATCTTCTTCTCCCAAACTGGTTGGCAGATTTTCAAATAATTTTGTAGAAATGTTCCTTAAGTGACCGACTTTTAGATTCCTTCAAGCCATGTTGATTGGTCAAAAAACATGGCCGCCAGTGGGCAGGGCTACTTTGCATTATATGGCTATAGTGAAAACTTAAAAAATCTTCTCCTCCAAAAGTGTCTGGTCGATTTTCAAATAATTTTCTAGAAATGTTCCTAGGGTGACCATCTTTCAGATTCCTTCAAGCCAAGTTGTTGTTATAGTTATAGGGTGGGACCTATATAGCTAAAGTGAAAAAAAAAAAATTAGGTGAGCGATCCAGGGCCATCATTGCCCTCTTGTTACATATGTTTCGGTCTGACAGATCTTTATGTTTTGTCTGAACCAATTGTCTGACACTTTTTCATTTAACTTTTGCAAATCTGAACAGGATTCACTAATGACTAAACATTTTGGAAGGTGTGTCAGATTTAACTAAGCAATTAAAGAAGTGTATTTACATTATTGCTATTTTGACTAACTGATAATGTCATATGAAAAGTTTGTATACAGGGGTCTTATATAGGAAATAAAAATGCTAACAAAGCATTATCATGCGTTTATTTTATTGTACCACATTCTTGCACTTCACACGTTAGCTTTGGCTTTGGCTATTAATTTTTTTCATGAAAAAATAATGGCTATTATTTTGTCTAGGCCAGAGCCAGCCCTGATGATAGATCTAGATAATAATTGGGACATGTATATTATATCAAGTTTGTGTTTTGCTTACAAACCACCAATTTTTGATGGAGTTATGGCCCCTTTTCAACTTAAAATATGATAATAATAACAGTCAACAGATTAGTACACCGGTTAAAAACCATAAAATACAGGTCAAGTTCGAGTTAGGTATGGTAACAAACAACTTATAACTGATTAGAGTAGTGGCTCCTTTTCATTCTAGAATTTCATGAAATAAACTTTGTCAGGAGGATCCCTCATGCAGGGGTGTAGAAATGGGCCGGGAGCCGGTAAAATCACCAAGTAACTTCAGCATCTTTCCCCACAAGAACGAAAATAAAATCTGTTAATTTTTGCTGATTGGGAAAGTTGCATTCAGAAATCTATTCCGGGACAAATACCACAAGTTATTGTGTCAATATTTAATTAAAACATGTACAGTTTAAGCTTCAGAATTCGCGATAGAGAGCAGAAAACAAATCAATTCTGTAAACCAGATATGTTAACATAAAAGATGTGCATGCACTTACTGGTTATTCCCAATAGAGCTATTTATAACACTGATTACTGTCGGCGCCATTCCACTGTCTATATTAGAGACCAATCTTTACGATTTGAAAAGGCCATATTTGTTCACAATATTGTATGATTAAATCACCAAAGTTTTGCAGAATATATTGCTATCTTGCGCGTGGTATTTCAAAATTTCCTACTTCCTATAATAATCATGATTAATGTGTTTCTGTATGAAAAAAAAACATGAAAACATGCACAAGAAGACTAGACTTTTGTGTTTAAAAAGGCTTAGATTAATTTTCGGTCAGGGGGGGCTTTGCCCCCTTTACCCTAATTGGGGGAGGACCCGCCTACTTCAGGGATATGCCCTGCTACTTAAATTCATTTCTACACCTCTGCTCATGAAATGGACCACATATTTAAACATAGTCTGATACACAGGGTTTTTAACTGTATGCAATAATTATACTTTCATTTGTAGATATGTTCCACGTTTTTCCCTAGATGTTTTCAAACTGCAGGAAGGCTTGATTATCATAAATACTTCTTCTTACAGGTTTCAGCAAGAATGTCAGAACTGAAAGACTTACAAGTGTGGACAGGTAATACACTGTTCATGAAATTAATAAAACTTTATCATAATTTTTGCAGCAGAGAATATTAAAGAAAGGAAATAAATCTTAATGTTATTATGCGAACGCCATGAGTAAGTCCTTATGTATATATAATTGTATGATTATGTATACAAAGATAGGTATGGTTAAAATTTGAAGATATTTGGCAAAAGGGATAGGGCTGTAGCGATAGTTCAAACTATCGATATATTGCAATAGTGACAAGGGCAATAGTAATGCATCGATTGTAAAACTGAAGATCAATAACTATCGCAATAGTGGTTGGAACTATCGATAGTATTGGTTCATGTAGTACATTGAATCTAAATATGCAGATATGCTTTTATTTCTTAGAGAAAAGACCATGTTACTTGTCTGTGAACAAATTTTGTTGCCTGAAAAGTGATAAATGTTCTTATTTATGTGTAAGCTGGAAAATTAAGTTCTTTTTGAGAGCAAAGGGTTTCTTTTTAAGTTTTTAAATAAAAGATAAACAATAAAATGCTCTTTTTGATACTTTTATTCCTTGTAATTAGACTTCAGAATAGTTATTTTTTTAAAGTTCAATTTGTGCAATAGTTTAACTATTGCAATGGTACTTTCTGAAAATCAATACTATCGCAATTTAGTGATTTTTTGGCTCAATAGTCATCATAAAAAGGGATCACTCTGAGAACTTTTGCTGATATTCTTAGCAGAGTAATTGCCCATTAACCCTTTCCCACTTGCAGACACATTTAGATGCATTTGCAGCAGATGACTTTTGGGAAAAAATGCAATGAAAGGAGGAGTTCCTAAAAATGAGCAATTTTGTCTTGCGCCAACGTGTTTTTGAACTCCATTAAAACATTAAACTTTCTCAAAATATTCATTTTTTTCTTAGATGTTTTTAAAGTCAGCTACTGCAGATTTCTTGAATATATGGGAAAATGGGGATTTTGCCTGTGGTCTTTGAAAATATTTTGTAACGCCCTTAATCAAATGCAGACACAGTTTTACATTGTGGCAAAGGAGAAAATATTTTATGAGGTGCAATTTCCCCTTTTGTCACATTTTTTCAATGTAAATCACAATTATATTTTCATTTATAAAGATAATACATATTTTTTCAAAGTCATCTGCTTCAAGATTTTTTGTTTGTGGGAAAGGGGGTATAAATGTGGTATTGGTATTGTAAGATACTTTTGTGATGGGATTTGAATTGTTCCTCTTCTTTAATTACATCTGGCATGGAAAAACATTTATGACCAGGATAGAAAAGTGGATCCATTTATATGTTCTGAATTCTGTTTTAGGTTATCACCAGTCTTCTGTTACAAACATCAGAATGTGAGGACCTTTCATCTCTCATCAGTTGTGTGTAAGTATGACCATGTTAAAGCCCATCTTTATGGTTGACAGTTGATAGAAATATGATCAATCATACTGCAGACTTGTATTGATATCAGTTTTAGCTTTCCAGTACTGTGTCCAGCAAGAGGTTATGTTGGGATCGGCATTGTCCATGTTTTGTTTTGTTTACTGGGGTGTTAGCAAATTGTTATAATTATGTGTTTAAGATCAATTAAAATCATGTCCCATACCTGCAAGCTGTGTTGTCTTACCACAGCTATTTTTATTATTAAAGTTGTTTTAAATGGTCTTCAATGGTACTGCAGGGAACAGAGCAGATCTTGATCAGACTGTGGAGGTTAAATATCATGTAACATGTAAAGCTTTTCCGGAGTTAAATAAATTTTTGACCCTTAAAAACCCCATAGAGAAATTGCTCATACTGTTGTATTTTTGTTTTTCCTTAAAAAAACAAATTAGATTGTATTACACTTTCATATATATATTTTTTATTCATTTCTTTCAATTGATTGAATTTTGCAGAGCTTAAACTTGGTATCGAATAAAACAACTTGCTCGTTTATGAAATGATAACCTATAAATTATATTTTTAACAGGTAATGAAGTCCAGGTGATCAACTGTCCTGCCTTTGCCGAGTCAATTTCTGAAGGAGACATCAGGTGGGAGAAAGGTGAGCAAACTATGAACTGTTACTGTAACTTGCCCATAAATATCAAACATTAAGGTTGAAATAGGCAAAATCTCTATAAATGAAAATTAATTTAAAAAGCAGTTTTTCCGCCGGCATGTTCGAAAAGGGTTAAAAGATCAACTTGCTGCCTTTTGAATCAATGAGACCGTAATGATAGTTTTTGTCATATTTCAACTTACTAATAGGTTTATTCCCAGTCTAAGCATGCATGAAGTGAAGATATTTTTTTGGTGATAGCCTAGCAAGCATGTTGTCAATCTGACTAAAGTACACGATCTGACTAAATGTAAGATCTGATGGCGATCCATTCGAATTCATCTTCTTGTTTTATCGGATTTCCAATATCGCTATTTTTATTTGAACCAATCAGAGGACTCGTTTCAACAAACATTTGGCTTAACCTTAAAAATGGTGTCAATTGACAAGTTGAGCAAATTTAAAATAGACCATTTAAAACCAGAGCAAAGAACACTTTTCGATGCTGTATGGTCAGGGAAAGACTGTATCGGTGTTTTGCCTTATTTCCACATTTGTAGCCATGATGCGGTCGTCATAAGAACTATACATGCGTGTAAATCACTATGTGAAAATTTGTTGGTAACTATAGACTTTTTCTTTCACTTTCAAAAACGTGAAAGCAAGGTTCTGTTTGGCTGGCGGAAAGGTCGTCTGAACGTGACCCTCTATCGGTTGTCCTCAGATCCTATGCGTAGCGTTAATAGGAGATGATTTTAATGAGATTGGCATGTTGTCTCCTCATGAAATTTGACTATAACTTAATCTAAAATAGGTACTTTTGTTGGCACTTTTCGAGTTGAAACTTGTTACTCATGATAATCAATTCATAAGATGTCTTCGTGTATTAAATCATATTATCATCAATTTTTGATGTAGAGTACTTTTAAAAGTTGTTGGATCATCTTTGTTTGTGCTTTTTTTGTGGTAATCCTTCTTTGACCTTCCAAATTTGTTGTCTTATATCTGAAATTTGTGAATTTAAATACTTTGTGTACCACCTATCATGGCAGGTTGACACATAAAGTTTCTGTCCTATTTTGATCACACTTTCACTTACTGATAAATTGGCAGTCAATACAAATACTTCTTTGAACACTCTTGTTAAAAGTGGTATGTAGGGGTATAAATTCCTCTTTAGTGTCAGTTTTAGTTAAATCATATTATTTTTTTTTAGCTGTTGGTGATTATGTCGCGGCTGATGAAGTCATAGCTGAAATTGAAACAGATAAGGTAATATGTTAGGCTTTATTACCATAGCTAAAGCAAATGAAAAATCAGTCTTGTTACTTGATTGGTATATGTATGTTCTATTCAATGCGTTCCCTGAAAAGATGCCCTTGCCCCTTAACCCTATCCCTCATTCAAACACCTTTTGAAAATATTGTGGAGAAAGAAGAAATTTCTAAAAAAAAGTATCCAGTTGGATTCCACTGATAAGTCTAGGTCAGTATATACTTGGAAATATTATTAATGTTTATACTGGGTTAATACTGTCAGAGGAAGTGCTCTGAGACAATCAGAATTGTTGCAAGAAGCACCCCATTTGATAGATGTTATTTGCTAAATGATTGTTTATCTGCCATGCAATAATGCTTGTATTTGAACTCGGGCAAAGCCTGAAACTCCAGATAGTTAGCATATTCCATGTTCTTAAATATTTTTGTTAATCTTCAAACTGATTATCGTTTTTAGTATCAACAACATAAGGTTTAAGTGTATAATAAGTGAGATATTTTTGGGGAAAGACAAGTTTACGCCTCATTAGATAGGCCTATGTCCTTTGCTGAAATGAATATCTTTATTTCTGCAGACGTCAATACAGATTCCTAGTCCTATAGCAGGTATAGTGGAGGAACTGCTTGTTGGAGATGGGGATACAGTAACACCTGGTACACAGCTCTGTAAGCTTAAAGCATCAGGTAAGCCATTTATTTTTAAGGTAAACACATTTCGACATCAAAACAAATCGGCAGCAGATGGCTTTGAAAAAATTCATGCAAAAGCATTAAAAATTTATTTCAAAGAAAAAAAGTCAAAAACATGTGACAAAATGTTATGAGCAATTTCTCATTTTGTCACAATGTTTTCAAAAGTCGTCTCCTGCAGATGGGTCAGAATGTGACTACAAGTGGGAAGGGTTAAAAAGTATTTTTACCTTAATTTCTTATAAACAACACCATTCAAACAACCTCTCAAATTGAAAAACTTGTAGAGAAAGTTAATATCCACAGTCCCTAAAAGAAAGCTGTACCCGTGCTGGTATAATGGTTAGTCAGGACATGCAACTTATACACATTTTCAATTAACACTTTTATTTAAGTGCCAAGTTGAGATCATTTCTCTATGTGGAAATGTTCCAATATGGAGTTTAACCTTGTAAAGTTACATATTATTGTCCCCCGCTTCCATCAATACCAATTTTTGTGACCTTGACCCTGGCGGGGGACCATAATTCTCTGAATTTGCTTGTTATTATTACTAGCTCCACTATTCGAAGAATATGAGAGCTATTACAGTCACTTGTGCGTCGGCATTGCAACTTGTTAAAGTTTTGCATGCAAGGCTTTTTCTCAAAAACCTCAGATGCTATTGCTCTGAAACTTCACACATTTATTGGGATTCATCAAATGAACTTGCAGGACAAGTCCCATAACTCTATATGATATTTTGACACAATTATGCCCCTTTTTGGACTTAGAAATTTAGGTTAAAGTTTGGAATGCAAGGCTTTTTCTCAAAATCATATATGCTATTGCTTTGAAACTTCACAAACTTATTAGACATGTTCATCAAATGACCTTGCAGGACAAGTCCCATTACTCTATATGATATTTTTCCACAATTATGCCCCTTTTTTGACTTAGAAATTCTGGTTAAAGTTTTGCTTGCAACTACATTAAGAGTCCATATCTATGTATTTACTTGATGCATTGCAAAGAAATTTTATACATCTTCCCAACCATCACACCTATATGTATTATCAAGTTAGATAACTCTATCCTGCATTTACTGCAAGTTATAGCCCTTTTTGACTTCTGGTTAAAGTTTTGCATGCAACGGCATTAAGAGTCCATATCCTAGTAACTACTTGATGCATTGCATTGAAACCCTTTCCAACCATCACACCTATATAAACAATCAAGTTTTATAACACTTCATCATATAATGCAAATTAAGACTCTTTTTTACTTAGAAATTCTGGTTAATTTTGCATGCAAGGTACTTTCATGGATATATCTTGGTAACCACTTATGATATTGACTTGAAACTTCATTCATGTCTTCAGGGGTGTCAGACAGTCAAGTTATATAACTTTTGTATGAATTTAGTACAAATTATGGCCCTTGTTTGACTTTGAAAATTTGGTTAAAATTTTGCATGCATGGTACTTTCATGCACATATCTCAGTAACCACTTAGGGATTGATTTAAAAGTTCAATATAGTCTTTAAAGGTATCAAACAATCAGGTTAGGTAACTCCTGACTGTGAGGAATCCGCTGTGGTTGAGTGGTTAGCGTCGGGGATTTCGAAACCGGGTGTCCCGGGTTCGATCCCCAGTTGCGGCACTACGGTCATGGTGGAGTGCCCTTGGGCAAGGCACATTTTCTAGCTGGTTTGTTTACCCAGGGATCATGAATAATTAAATTTAATTGCGCGCTAAATGACCTTAGCTGTCGATGCGCCATAAAACAATATACATTCATTCATTAACTCCTGACTGAATTTATTATAAATTATTGCCCCTTTTGAAGTTAAAAATTTGGGTTAAAGTTTTGCATGCAAGGCCTTTTCTCACAAACAGCAGATGCTATTCAAACAAGACTTATCCAACTTGATTTATAGTTCTACACTATCAAGCCACTATCTCAGTAACAACTGTTGTCTAAAGTATCAAATGGCCAAATAGTCGAGCATGCTGTCTTGCGGACAGCTCTTGTTTTGTGGTTACAGTCAAAGAGACCTCTTTGAATCCTTCTTGTTTTTGAAGTCCATCCACCTTCCCCGAAATTTATCCAATATTTTCTATCCCAGGAGATGCTCCAGTCAAACCTGCCAGTGAGGCATCCCCCACACCACAAGAACCAAAGAAAGCTGAAGTCCCACCCCCATCACAAGCTGCCCCTCTCTCCACAACCACCGGTCCAGTGCCTACAACCCCTCCTCCCGTACAACCTTTACCCACAGGACCAATGTCGTCAACGCCAGCATCGGCTGTGAAACCTGTAGCAGCTGTACCCCCAATGATGGAAGGATTTGGTGCCAGTTTAGGAAATCGTGCAGAAACTCGGGTTCGTAAATTCTAGTCTTTAGTAACCTTGTTCTCTCTGCAGCAGAACACTTTTGAAAACAGAAAATTTCTTAGATCAAACCTTAATTATTGAAAAGAGTATGCCTGTATCAGTGTTAAAAGTTGATTATTGTTTGCCTCATTTGATTTCAGGTGAAAATGAACAGAATGCGCCTAAGAATTGCACAGCGATTGAAGGATGCACAGAATTCATGTGCCATGCTTACAACATTCAATGAAATAGACATGAGGTAAGTTTTTATTTGTGTCCATCAAAAGGCTATATACTGGAATGTTTGAATGACTAAGTAGTGAACAGATGGTTCTTGATCAGACTGGAAGCGCAAACTTTTTATGCCCCCGGAATCACTGATTCGGTGGGCATCTAGTTTTTGGTCTGTCTGTCGAAAAAAACTTTAACCTTGACCACTACTTTTGAACCATAACAGGTACAGCTACCATATTTCACATGGGTATTCCTTGTGACATGACCTTTCTGTTTGACCTTGCGACCTTGACCTTTGATCTAGATGTTGCCATTCGGGGGCATCAGTGTTTCACAAACACATCTTGTTTTGATCTTTGAAGATTATAAATTTCTTTTCTGTGAAAATTAATGGTCTCAAATCTGTTACATTGTTTAAAGACATGGTTTAAATGCTGTCTTTTAACACCATGCTGCATCTCCCTCAAAGCTTGAAAAATCAGGTTTTTCCCCAATTTTTATGAAAATTGAAACTTGTTTATAAGAATGGCAATTTTTTTGTTTCCATGAGCGATTGGGTGTGAACAAACCTTTCTTTTTGCTTAATAATTTTCTTTAAACAGAATTGACTTACCACATTTCATGTGAAGGCATCTCAGATAGAAATGCAGGACTGGATTGTTTTTGGTTCACTTTGGTCAAGGTCGCTTTAACTTATAATAGATTACCTTTATTAAAGTCATGGTCACTATTACTAATAATAGATTACCTTTATTATTGTCAAGGTCAAGGTCACCACTAATAAAAGATAACCTTTACTATGGTCATCTGTGAAAACCTGGTTTTGTTGTGTGGCATTGATTTGATTAGATATGCCATATTAAAATGAGAATATTTGTTCAATTCTATTGATAATTGAATTTACAGTATGTTGCTATGAATGACTTCAAACTTTTCTCCATTTATCTGCTTCGTATGTTAGGGAAAATGAGAAAAAGTCAATTGCAAAAATGTAAATTTAGATTGTCAAAGATTTTTCTTATTATTATGAGAAGTCAAAATTGATAGAACCCATATCAATTGCATGTTTGAAGTATACGAGTATGTTACAATTTTAATTGAATATTCTTTTTTTGTCTGTCTTTTGTAATGACAATCTTTACTTTTCTTTTTCAGCAATATCATGCAAATGAGGACCGAGTTTAAAGATCTCTTCTTAAAGAAACATGGACTTAAATTAGGATTTATGTCAGCATTTGTGAAAGCTTCTGCATATGCGCTTCAAGAGCAGCCAGTTGTGAATGCAGTTATTGATGATCTGGAAACTGTTTACAGAGACTATGTCGATATAAGTGTGGCCGTATCCACACCAAAAGTAAGTGTGATCTACTATAAATGGGTGTTAAATCATCAGGTGTTGTTATAAAGGATGGCAATCTAATGGAAGTGTTTTGTTTAAGGAATGGTTGTAAGATCTAAGAGGGTAATGTATGATTTTCTACATGTATGATCATAGCTGCAATGTACGCAAAGGGTCCTGAACCTTCTCCCACATACATACACTATTCGACACATCTTCAGCTAACAACTATTGTGTTTTGCCACATTGTTTTCAACTCAAATCGGTTTTATACTCATTTATGGAGTTTTTATTGCCTAGATAGTTTCAAAGTGATCTGTTTCAGATTTGTACGTGGGAAAGGTTTACTGTAACTAAACTCTCAAAATATCTATGTTTTTAACAGCCATAAAGGTTTACTTATATCTTTTAAGGTTTATGTTAATAAAACCTTACACTTTTATAAATCAAATGGTTTATGCTATTCTCACTTCCTGGTACTACTTTAAGAATGAATACCTTGTCAATCAAAGCTTTTGGCAAATTATTAACTTACTTTTGAAAGCAAGTGAAGCATTTTCAATATTAGTGTGTCAGAGCAAGTCATATTTTCATTTATAAAGAAGCATTGTTGATAAAATACGCACCTTTTTGGTGGATGAAACATTGGATACTCTTGACAGTAAAGTTACAGGAAGATTTACCCATAATTAATCTTAAATCTCCCTTTCATAAAAAAAATGTCAATTGGTTGGATAATAAAAGTACATATACCGCCAGAAGACAATATGATGGAATGTAGTGCAAAAAAGCTTTATATTCAAAAGACAAAGTGACAGAAGAGAGAATCTAGTTCAATTTATGTATAAATAACATAATGTACTAAAAGTGTTTAAGTGATAGTATTAACCCTTTCCCTCATATAAACGCTTTCGGACGCCTCTGCAGCAGACGGCTTTTTGAAAACATAGTGACAAAACAAGAAATTGCACAAAACGTGCAATTTCTCCTTTTGCCACAATGTTTTCCACTTTTTGTCATAGGTTATCCATTCAATTTTAATATGGAGATTTTCTATGTTTTGACGAAATACGTTCAAAGTCGTCTGCTGCAGAGTTGTCATATGAGGGAAAGCGTTAAGAAGCACTCATGCTCCTCTTCCAATTTTGTTTTGATTAAATTGACATTTCAGTCTTGGTTGGCCCCCAGTGTTTGTTTTCATATTTTGATATTGCAAGCAAAAGTGAATTTTATCTTAAGATGTAAGTTTTTGAAAGACAATTTCACCATTAAAGGAAAATGTCTTTCTGTCCTTATAGCCAACTTTGCCCAGGCCATATCTCGTATACACTAGAGTTACCAAATTTGGTATTAGAAAAAATCATATCCAATATTATCACATCTGGAGTCACCAAATGTGGTCTGATGGTGCATTTTGGAAAGAGAATGTGTCATCTAGCAAATTGGATTGCATCTTCGGCAGAGGATGTGTCACATACCAAAATTTGGTCACTGTGAACTGGACCTTCCCTCTACACCAATTACAGCAATAGCGTGCAGGGTTTTTTATTAAGAGGTGGCCAAGTTGACCACCTCAAACAAATTTCTTGTCAGCTCAGATCCGCCAGATTATAATATTTCGAGGGCTTCATGCAAAACGGTTGTAACAACATCATGGTCAATATGTAGTTAAACCGTTTTGCATGAAACCATCAATTTGATAGTAACAATTTTAAAAGAAATGAAACCCCTTAGCTCTTCCAGCAATGTCTCCTTTGCTGTTGTACCTCCAAAAGGAAAATTCCTCATAATATTTTCAAAAATTGTCTGCTGAAGATGCTTGTGGGAAATGCAAAATGAACCCTCCTTGGTCCTCTGGGTTGAAGGGTAAGCATAACTACTGACTGGCTGGTGTCAGGATAAATAGACCAGTAGTACTGGTAACTTACCCAGGACACTCGCTGATATAACCGAAAGCTGTGTAAAACAAACCAATCAATCAATCAAAATGAGCAATTCCTCCTTTTGCCAAAATATTTTTCAACTCTGAACAATAATTATACTTTCATTTTTGTATTCAGTTGGCTCTGCACTTGCAGATTAAATGTGGTTTTTTTAATGTAAAGTAAAATTTAAAAGTTTGACCTTTTTCATACATGTATACTTCATACAAATTCAGTAGCAGACAACTGTGAGACTATCTAGGCAAATTATGGAAAATCTCTATTAACCCTTTCCCTCATATAGACGCTTTCTGACGCCTCTGCAGCAGACGGCTTTTTTGAAAACATAGTAACAAAAGAAGAAATTGCACAAAACGTGCAATTTCTCCTTTTGCCACAATGTTTTCCACTTTTAGTCATAGGTTATCCATTGAATTATAGAGATTTTCCATTATTTGACAAAATATGTTCAAAGTCGTCTGCTGCAGAATTGCCGTATGAGGGAAAGGGTTAATTAAAACTCATTAGATAGAGTTGAAAACATTAAGGCAAAAGAAGAAATTGCTCATAATTGGCAATTTTTCCTTTTGCCACAATGTTTTTATAAGCTATCTGCTCCGTATGGATCATTATGCTTCTGTGTGCAGGAAAGGTTAATTTCATTGGTAAAATCAGATGCCAAAATTGAACTTAACTTTGTACTCTCATCAAACCAAACTTAACCCTTTCCCTCATATAGACGCTTTCTGACGCCTCTGCAGCAGACGGCGTTTTGAAAACATAGTGACAAAAGAAGAAATTGCACAAAACGTGCAATTTCTCCTTTTGCCACAATGTTTTCCACTTTTAGACATAGGTTATCCATGCAATTATAGAGATTTTCTACTTTTTGACAAAATATGTTCAAAGTCGTCTGCTGCAGAATTGTCGTATGAGGGAAAGGGTTAACAGTAATTTACAGGTCAATGTTTGCAATGTAAGTGTAACAAATGTAGCATTACTTTTTGGGAGATCATAACATCATTGCCAACTTATAAATGCTTTCTTACCCATCTGCAGCAGACAACTTCATGTATTGAAAACATGCAAAAGGAAAAATTGCCACTGATGAGCAAGGTTTCATATTGCCACAAAATATTCAGCTCAGTTCAATTATTTAACTCTTATTTATGGGGATATCTCCCTGTTTCTGCGAAGATGCATTCAAAGTCATCTGATGCTGTATTTGGGAAAGGGTTAACAAGTCATGGTTTATATCAGATCTCCAGCCATACCTGCTTTGTTAACTTACCCAAAAACCTTAGTATGAATACCAATTTGAATGTTCTTAAGCCCATTGTTATACCCCCTTCGAAGAAGAGGGGGTATATAGGAGTCACTGTGTCGGGCAGTCTGTCCGTCTGTCGGTCGGCCAGAAGCCATTATTTGTCCGGCCTATTTCTTACAAACCAGTGCGTGGAATTCAATAAAATGTTACATGAAGCTTCTATACCAAGAGGAGATGAGCATATCCTAAAGGGGTTACAATTGCATGATATTTTACAGAGTTAAGGCCCTTTTACTAATTAAGTTAAAGTGTAGGTCAAGGTGCTGTTTAGGGGTTATTTATCATCTTCAGTGATAGTTTTAGTTTTGATTGGCCTCAATCAAGTCTGGCAGTAACAACAAGGGCTATAAATTGATTATAAACCCTTTCCCACATACAGCAAATTTGCAGCAGATGACTTTGAAAACAATCATGCAAAAACATGGAAAATCTCCATTAATGAAAGTATAATTACTACCCAGAGGCATAGAAAGCGTATTTATGTGAGAAATGGTTAAAAGCTATGAGTTTGATTGCCATTTATTCTTTCTAATGATTGATAAAGTCATTGCGAATAGCGAAATGTCACTTCCAACAATGGTTTGTTGTGACTGTCTTTGTAGGAAGGTAGCCAGTTATGTGGGATGGATGTCTATTAAAAATCTCTATTATTGATATATATTTTATGAAATATACATTGTGGTAAAAGAAAACTTTACTTATTATAAGCAAATTCTCCTTTTGCAAAAATGTTTTCAAATGTAATCTGCTGCAGATGACCTATGCACAAAGTGCTCAATGTGAACTATTATGATCATATTTTGTCTGTTAACACTAAATACCGCAATTTTGTCAAATTGTTTGTCTTGATGATATCTAGGCCAAGTTTGAATATAGGTTCATGCTGGGTCAAAAACTAGGTCAGTAGGCCAAATTGGCATAACTCAGTTGAGCGATGCAGGGCCATCATGGCCCTCTTGTATTCATGCATACTAGTCTTATTGGCTTACCCACCTTGGCATTCAGGTTTGCAGAGTTTGAATTATAATTGACTCGCTGGTGTCAGGACAAATGGATCCTGCCTAGTTCTGGTAAGTAACAAAGCCTACCCAGGCAACTTGACTAGAATAACTAGTATTGGTATTTACCACTCGGCTCTACTAACGATAGTCAAAGCTGATAGTGTTTAATTGCCATTATCATACAGTATATAGCCTGATAGTGTTTAATTGCCATTATTATACAATATATAGCCTCTATCTATTGTTTACCTCCTTTATTTTAGGGTTTGGTTGTACCTGTGATAAGAAATGCAGAAACCATGAATTATGCAGATATTGAGAAGACTATTAATTATCTCGGTGAAAAGGTATTTGAGCTTCAATGCAGGAAATGTGCCTCCAGCATTTTACCACCATCATATACTAATTCTAGAGCAGCTATTGCATTCACACAGTCTGACCAGGATCTGTAATGTTCGTTATTGATCAAGTAAATTAATAATTCAATAGTCTTCTCATAGAGAGTAGAAGCACTGACCAAACTAGGAATATCAGGTCTGATCTTACATTATACCAGGGGTAAATTTCTTAACCCTTTCCCTCATATGACAATTCTGCAGCAGATAACTTTGAACATGTTTTGTCAAAAAATAGAAAATCTCTATAATTGAATGGATAATCTATGACGAAAAGTGGAAAACATTGTGGCAAAAGGATAAATTGCTCGTTTTGAGCAATTTCTTCTTTTGTCACTATGTTTTCAAAAAGCTGTCTGCTGCAGAGGCGTCATATAAACAGACAAGCTAAAAAACCTGTGTTTTGATAACTTCTCTATCTTTTTGTCACATTTTGACTAGGCAGTAGGAACTGAGTATTTGAAGGCAACACATGTGTTTCTTTGAACACCCCTGTTGTTAACCCTTTCCCACATTCAACAAATCTTCAGCAGTAAACTTTGAAATCATCTGGACAAAAATATGGAAAATCTCTGAAAATGAAGGTAAAATAACTGAAAAGAGTTGAAAACTTTGTGGCAAAAGGAGTAATTGTTCGTTTTGAAAAATTTCTCATTTTGTCACAAAGTTTTCAAAAGTCATCTGATGTAGAGGTAACAGAAAGCGTCTGTAGAAATTTATAGGAATTAGCCTAAGTCAAGTGATTTGCGCTTTGGGACTTGGGAGATGGCATCCTTGGTTAGATCCATGCTTTCTTCCCAATAATTATTTGCCAATTTAACTGATACAATGTATTACATTTTAAGAATTCAGGGAGTAAAAAGATGGCATCCTTGGTTAAATCCATGCTTTCTTCCCTATAATTATTTGCCAATTTAACTGTCAGATAAAATGTATTACATTTTAAGAATTCAGGGAGTAAAAATGTATAACAACTGGAAATTTTATATAATGTCATTTTGATACACTACAGAGGTGCGAAAGGAAGAAATTGATCATCTTGACCATTTTCTCCTTTTACCTTTGTGTTTTCGAAAGAGATCTGCATTAAGTGTCAACAGTGATCAAAACGCTATTCTATTTATGACAGGCCCGTAAAGGAGATCTGGCAATAGAGGACATGGATGGGGGCACATTTACCATTTCTAACGGAGGGGTGTTTGGGTCGATGTTTGGTACACCAATCATTAACCCACCTCAGTCAGCCATTCTGGGCATGCATGGGATCTTTGACAGACCAGTAGCTATTAAAGGAAAGGTATGTAATATAGGGTCAATCTTTTTGTTTGTAGAGTAACGCTTTCCCACATACATATTACTTAAGAAAATATTGTAGGAAAAAGAATAAAAGCTCAAACAAGCAATTTCTCCTTTCATCCATAATGTTTTCAACCAAATTTATGAAATAACCTTTTTAGCTCACCTGTCACGTAGTGACAAGGTGAGCTTTCGTGATCACCCTTCATCCGTTGTCTGTCCACAATTTCTTGTGAACACGATAAAGTCTTCATTTATTATCCGAAGTTTACCAAACTTATACAGTAGCTAGATATTCATGAGCTCTCGTTTCCTTTTGAAAACCATGCATGACTGAATTATGGGCCTTTAAAAATGGCAAAATTGTTATAATTAACTTTGTGAACGCGATAAAAACTTCATTTATTTGTCACATGTCCTTTACATTGACCGTAGTGTGATCTTTTACAATCAAATATCATCATTGTCTTTGGATGACCTTCACCATGACATTTTGACCTTCTTTCTTATTTTTGTAGAGCAATTAAATAAGGACCCTAAAACACTTACTCAGGTGAGCGATATAGGACCATCATGGCTCTCTTGTTTAATTTATTGCCAAATATATAATTGTCCGTAAAAAGAACATTTTCACTTGTGTTTTTGAGGGTTCATATAAAGGTTCAGTGTCATGGAAGCTTGGACAAATTCATCTTTCACAAATCTAGGCTAATGGTCAAGGTCTCAGTGGCAATAAATGTTAATATATTATATACAAAACAATGTCAACACTCCAGCACTTTTGATTGTTGGTTGAATCACTTCATAAAAAGGTCCACTGTTAACCCTTTCCCTCATATAGACGCTTTCTGACGCCTCTGCAGCAAAAGGCTTTTTGAAAACATAGTGACAAAAGAAGAAATTGCACAAAAAATGCAATTTCTCCTTTTGCCACAATGTTTTCCACTTTTTGTCATAGGTTATCGATTTTCTATTTTTTGACAAGACATGTTCAAAGTCGTCTGCTGCAGAATTGTCGTATGAGGGAAAGGGTCATCACTAGCACTTTCATTTGTTGGTTATATTCCTTCACACTTCATTCAAAGGTTCAATATCAAGGGAGCTTGAATGAGTTTCACCTAATTTTGTCAAAGGTCAAAGTTGCTTTAACACATCTGTAAAAACATTTTCATCACTCTAGCCTTTTGGCAAATTCCTTCATACTTAAAACAAAGATTCAGTGTCAAGGGAGCTTGGACAAGCTTGTGTTTCACTGACCTAGACAAAAGGGCACAGTAGCATTAAAAAGAACAAGTACAAAATGACTTTATCTCTAGCATTTTCATTTGTTGTTTCAATGACCTCAACAAAAAAGTAAAGTGTCAAGGGAGCTTTAAGGAGTTTGCATTTCACCAACATAGGTCAATGGTCTTGTCGCCATCATATATCTGTACAAAATAAGGTCATTGCTTTTTTGGTGGTATATTATCACACTTCATACAAGAGAGCTTAGACAAATTCATATTTGTTAGTGGACTAGATCAAAGACACAGCTACTATTAATAGTTTTAACACATAACTTGAGAATTTTTGGTGGGTTGAGGCATTCATGTTTAAGTCGTTTACTGAACCAAAGTGATCAGCTTTGGAAAACCTTGTTTAATACAACAAAAATGAAAAATATTATAAAAAATAAAAAGAAATAATAATACTTCAACCAATCTTTTTCTCATCCATTGTATAAAGTTGAAAGCCAATTATGGTCAGCATTTCATTGGCACTGCAGCAGACGACTTTTAAAACATACCCAAACAAATTCTTCTTTTGTCGCCATGATTTCAAAAAGCAGAATGCTGCAGAGACGTCACAAAGCGTCTTTATGAGGGAAAGGGTCAAGTAAGATTTTGATGATAGTCTGGCAAACTGACAACCAACAGTTTATTTTATAATATATTTTTGTATTGCCTGCCTTCATAAGTTAACCCATAGGGACAACTTCCAGGACTTCTAAACCGACACATGTATTGGCATATGTGGTCCTTCAACCTTTTTGCTTGACTTTAACCCTTCCCACTTGCAGACACATCTGCAACCGACTTTTTAAAACATTGTGACGACAGGAGAAATTGCTCTATTCAATAATTCTGCATTGATTTGTAGAGGGTTATCAAAGTCGTCTGCCACCAATTTGATGTATTAGGGAAGGGGTTAAGTTGGTATTGGTTTGATTTAATTAGTAGTCATACAAAAGTCTTGGTAGTAATGGCCCTCCTTTGCACTCAGGGTTGCGGATAAGCATTACAACTGACTGGCTGGTGTCAGGATAAATGGACCAGTAGAACTGGTTACTTACCCAGGAAACACTGTGATATAACTGATTTTTTTTTGAAAACGGCTAAGAACACCAAATAATAAATCAATCAATTAAATTAGTAAGTTCAAACCACTTCATACATTTTTTCTACAAGAAATGTAACTATTCTTTGTTTTATATGTTTCAGGTTGAAATTCGCCCAATGATGTATGTGGCCTTGACCTATGATCATAGACTAATTGATGGACGAGAAGCTGTTACCTTCCTTAGAAAAATAAAATCAGCTATTGAAGACCCAAGGGTGCTGTTACTAAACTTGTAGAAACTCAAGAAAATACATAGAAATATTATTTTAAATCTCTTCTTTATTATTTAACTTAATGTTCATTTGACTGTTAACACAGTGAATGTGTTTCAGAGGACTAGATAAAAGGGGAGTGAACTGGTCTTTCTCTCGCAATATTTCTCTTATTACTTAATGAAATCCTATGTTGTGGGTACTCAAAACAATCATCTCAATGAGACAATTCTTTTGAGGACCCACAACATAGGGTTTAAATGTCAAATAATGATTCTAGAACATGAAAAATACCCGTTATAATAGCTGTGTTTGCTTGTGATAAAAGAGTTTCTGTTTCACCCTTTTCCCACATACAACAAATTTGAAGTAGTTGACCTCGAAAACATATTGGCAAACTTATCGAAAATCTTTGTACAGGAAAGTTTAATTATTGAAAAGAGTTGAAAACATTGTGGCAAAATGAGAAATTGCAACAAGGATTAAAAAAGTTGTCTGCTGCAAAGGCATCTGTATGTGGGAAAGGGTTGACTATAGATTCATCTCAACCTCCAAGTGTTTACTTGCTAATCCGATAAGATAAAAGATCAATTTCATCTAAAATGACATTGAATGTTGATATTCTTCAGTGGAACAGAATGCCAACCGGATCCAATACGGATCAGATTGCTCCTCTTACAAAAAACTGTTTTCACTTTACTGTCTGCATATGCATCTATTGTAACGAACCTGTTGATAGGTGATTCATTGATTGATTGGAGTTGAATGCTGTTTTTAATATATCACTATGCTCTGTTAGCTAACCATGTATTCCTGGCTTTCTTTCATCTGTACAACACATAATATTCTTAAAAGGAACTGGCTGCCGTCCCACAAAGACAATTGGTGGAAGAGAAATTACTTCTGTCAATCATGGGTAATAATCAATGGTCGATTATGGGTTCATACTCACGAGCCCTGAATTGATATCCCTCGTTGTTACTACCAAAGCTATTGCTATAGGCTTAAACAGGTGCAGCTCAAACAATCATTTAATTGTGAAACTAATCTTTTTCTTTGTAAAAGCAATAAGCATTTACTTCCTTTTATTTTTCTTACACGCTAGTAACACAGTATTAACTATTATGAGTATTGCTTTATACATGTATTACTGTTTTCAAAAAATGGCCATTTCCCTAGACTTTTAATATTTAATTTAATTAACTATGCTATTTTTAAAAACTTAAAGAAATAGACATCTGTCGAAGGGAAAGGATTGGTGGTGAAATTGTAATGAAATCATTGTTATTCATAACATATTTAATAAGTTGAGAGAAAATTAAAAACCAAACTTTAGTGGTTAAACTTACTTAACATTTCTACCTTAACCCTTTCCGTCATACGACAATTCTGCAGCAGACAACTTTGAACGTAATTTGTCAAAAAATAGAAAATCTCCATAATTGAATGGATAACCTATGACAAAAAGTGGAAAACATTGTGGCAAAAGGAGAAATTGCACGTTTTGTGCAATTTCTTCTTTTGTCACTATGTTTCCAAAAAGCCGTCTGCTGCAGAGGCGTCAGAAATGAGGGAAAGGTTTGAAAGAGTTTCTCTTTTCTAATGTTGCTTGTGATAACAATTTTTGAGAAGATTTATCTTGCCATTAATAGTTTAACCCTTTCCTGCATACAAAAAATCTGCAGCAGAAGACTTCTAAAAAAAACTTTGGTAAAAAGATTGAAAGAATACTTTTTGGGGCCAAACGGAAAGAAGTTGCTCATGATGCGTCAGAATGTGAGAAAAAGGGGTTACAACTTGTTATGGAGTCTCCAGAATAATTTTCCTACCAATTTATTTTGGATGGTCTTTTCTATCTTATTTGCTCAAAAACAGATAAAAAGATTTGAGAAATGTTGCTTGATGAACTTTTTTTAACCATTTCCTTGTACTACATTTTTTTTGTGACTGCCTTTGTAGGAAGTCACAAAGTAATTACTCCTGTCTGTCCATCGGCATTGCTTTCACTTACTGACATTTTGGTAGGAGACATGTGTTTCATCGAACATCTGTCTATATTTACTTTTCTTTTCAATTTTCTTTCCAAAATTATCACAACAGGGAAAGGATTACTGGTATGACCAAAGGATATTGGGGATGATTCCGAGTGATGGAAACATGGCCTGAGAGTGCCATATAGAATTTGCACCTCCAGCATTCCAATTATCTGTCTTTTCATGAATCAAGGTCTTGACCCTTTTCTACTTGCAGCCGCATTTTGATGCATCTGCAACAGACAACTTATGTTAACATTGTGGAAAAAAGAGGAATCGCTTATAAGGAGCAATTTCTTCATTTTGTTACAATATTTTCAACCCGATTCAATAATAATTATTTATTTTACAGGAATGTTCTTTGTTGTTTGTGGAAAAGGGTTGGTACTGCACTGTTTTTTTTTAACCTGTCCCCTTATATAGATCACTGTCTTCAGACTCATGTGCAGCATACAACTTTTGCAACATTATAGGAAAAGGAGAAGTTGCTCAAGTTGAATAATTTCTCTTTCCCAAAAGGTTTCAACTATATATCAATATGATATTTTTAACTATTATGTTTTCAAAGCAGACACCTTATTTAGTTGTTACACAAGTACTGTTATTATCTCTGGCAGCACAATCCCAGTAGAATTTCTACCTTGTTTTCTACCTTGTTGTATGTCTAGCTGGTTTAAGCTGTGAAAGTTTATATTAAATGGTTGATAATCAGGTACAGTTGTATATAGTTGTTAATAACTTTTATTAGTCAATTTGTAACCCCATTTAAGCCTACCCTTGATACAACAAATTCACAGCAGACATGTATCTTTGAAAATATCTAGTAAAAAACATACAAAGTTAAAAACATTGTGGCAAACTGAGAAATTGCTCATTATGAGCAACTTCACATTGTCATAATGTTTCTAAAGATGTGTGCTGCAAACACATCAAAATGTGTCTTCAAGTTTGAAAGCCTTTCCTTGATATAGAAGACATTTGACACCTTTGAAACAGAATTTTTTTTGAAATCATTGCAAAATGAGCGATGTGTTCCCAGTGTTTTCAACTACGGTTTAAAAATTGTAACTCCAGTTTTTCCAGATTTCGCAATATATCATTAGATGTTTTAACATTAAACAGTAACAAATCATTTAAGAATCGGTTAAAATATGGAACAGTAGTTCAACTTGCAACATTACTTGTCCCTTTCCCTCATACAAGTTCAAATACATTAAGGCAGAAAAAAACAATATAAATAAAAATATAATTAATAAAGTTGAAAACAGTTTGGTTAAAAGAAACAAGAGGGCCAAGATAGCCCTAATCGATCACCTGATTGATAGTAAATTAGAAGCAAATATTTAACTTCAAATATCTGGGAAAATTTGATCAAGGAGTGCAAATGAAACTGCAAAAGTGGACACTGTAAGTGTTAAAGAATATGCTTATCAGTAAAGGGCCTTTACTAAAGGCCATTTGTATATTGAAAGTTTTGTCAATTTGCGACTTTCCTGATGCCGCCTGACTGCCATGTTTTTTCAACCAATCGGTATGACTTTAACAACTTTTGTCGAGGAACCCAAAGAACAGTTCTACCAAATAATGTTGGAATCTGACGAGCCGATTCAAAGGAGAAGATTTTTGAAATTTGGACATTTCGCACCCTTTCTGATGCCCCAGCAACCAAAGTTCTCAATGGAATTTAAATATTTTAACAATTTTGAAAGAAGACCACCAAAGGATCATTCCTGTGAAGTTAACTTGAAATTGGTCCAGTGGAATGGTAGGAGTTGTCATTTGTAGCTAAATGTTCAATTTACCCCTTTTGTGATGATGCTTGGTTGCTATGATTTTGTTACCAATCGATATAACTTGGACAAATGAAGTAGAGGATCACTGAAGTAAGATACTTATTCAAGTTTCTTAAAATCAGACAAGCACTTTCATAACAAGAGGGCCATGATGGCCCTGGATCGCTCACCTGATTTTTTTTTTTTTTTCACTTTAGCTATATAACCCCACCCCTGGCGGCCATAGTTTCAGACCAATCAATTTAGCTTTAAGGAATCTGATAGAGGGTCAACCTAGGAACATTTTTACAAAATTATTTGAAAATCGGCCTGACACTTTTGGAGGAGAAGATTTTTTAAGTTTTCACTATAGCCATATAAGGCAAAATAGCCCCGCCCCCCTGGTGGCCATGTTTTTCGACCAATCAACATGACTTGAAGGAATCTGATAAAGGGTCATGCAAGGAGCATTTCTACAAAATTGTTTGAAAATCTGCCAACCAGTTTGGGAGGAGATTTTTTAAGTTTTCACTTTAGCCATATAAGGCAAAATAGCCCCGCCCCCTGGCGGCCATGTTTTTCAACCAATCAACATGGCTTGAAGGAATCTGATAGTGGGTCACTTAAGAAACATTTCTACAAAATTATTTGAAAATCGGCCAACCAGTTTGGGAGAAGAAGAATTTTGAAGTTTTTTTCATTTCGTTGCCATAGAAACCAGAATTCTGCATGGATCCCAACAATTTGAAGAAAATCCGGTGAGGTCAATGAGAGGATGCTTTCTGTGAAGTTTCATCCCAATTGACCCACTGGTTACTGAGGAGAAGAAGTTGACGCACGCCGGACAAAAGGCGATCACAATAACTCACCTTGAGCAAAGCTCAGGTGAGCTAAAAATGGAATTTTCAAATTTTGTCATTTTGCCCCTGAGTGCTATGTTTTTCAACCAATTGGTACGACTTGAACAACTTTTGTAGAGGGTCACCAAAGGAACATTTCTACTAAATTATATTGGAATCTTGCAAGCAGATTCAGAGGAGAAGATTTTTAAAGTTTGGACATTTTGCCCCCTTTCTGATGCCGCAGCAACCAAAGTTCTCATTGGAATTTAAAACTTTGAACAATTACGAAAGAGGACCACCAAAGGAACATTCCTGTTAAGTTTGGTTGAAATTGGTCCAGTGGAATGGTAGGAGTTGTCATTTGTAGCTAAAAGTTCAATTTACCCCTTTTGTGATGATGCTTGGTTGCTATGATTTTGTAACCAATCAATACAACTTGGACAAATTAAGTAGAGGATCACTGAAGTAAGATACTTTTTCAAGTTTCTTAAAATCAGACGAGCACTTTCATAACAAGAGCTGTCGGAGGACAGCATGCTCAACTTTTTTGTGCTTGCCAATAAAATAAAACATTTTTGGGTGATAGTCAAAAAAGAGTCATTATTCTTACAAAAACCTTAACTGAATTATGCACTGTTGGTGGAGGAAAATGATAGTAAAAAGATTTTTGTAAGTGTTTAAGCTATATCTCTAATTGTTTTGAAAAAATTTGATTTGGTATGAATAACTTAACCAAAATTATAAATCGAAAAAGGGCCATAATTTTTAAATAAAACTTGACTTGAGTTATGTACCCTTGTCAGTTGATGGAGGTAATGATGATAAATAAGTATTGTAAGTTTATATTTGGGAATGGTATGAAAAACTTCACCAAAAATCTAAGGTGAAAAATGGCCATAATTCTTACAAAAACATTGACAGAGTTATGTACTCTTGCCTGTTGATGGTGGTAATGATGGTGAATAAGTGTTGTAAGTTTCAAAGCAATATCTGTAATTAAATGGTTTTGAAAAAAAGTAAATTGGTACAAAAAACTTAACCGAAATTCAAATTTAAACAAGAGTTGTCGGAGGACAATATAGCTCGCCTATCAGGGCCATCGTCTATCAGGGCCTACTTCAGAACAGTTATAGCATTAGGTAAAGTCACACAGTATCACCTATTGCAAGATAATACACCTTTTCAATACTTCCATGCAAATGTTAACCAAGTCCATACAGGCCTTTTAAATCTGTAAATTGGTTTATATACGATGTATGCCAATAGTGAACATAATACCGAAGACTTACAGTATCAGTATCAGATAAAACCACACACTATTATTTATTGCAAGATATCACAAATTTTCAATACTTGCATGCAAATCTTAACCTGGCAACGCTGATACCAACGCCATACAAGGTCCCCTAATGATCCTGAATAAGTGTGTGAAGTTTCAAAGCAACAGCATACACAGTGTCTGAGAAAAGGCCTTGCACGCAAAGGTTTGACCCAATTTCTAAGTCCAAAAAGGGGCACAATTCAGTCAAAATCCATTCCAGAGTTATGGGCCTTGACATACAAGGTCCCCTAATGATCCTGAATAAGTGTGAAGTTTCAAAGCAACAGCATACACAGTGTCTGAGAAAAGGCCTTGCACGCAAAGGTTTGACCAAAATTCTAAGTCGAAAAAGGGGCACAATTCAGTCAAAATCCATTCCAGAGTTATGGGACTTGACATACAAGGTCCCCTAATGATCCTGAATAAGTGTGTGAAGTTTGAAAGCAACAGCATACACAGTGTCTGAGAAAAGGCCTTGCACGCAAAGGTTTGACCCAATTTCTAAGTCCAAAAAGGGGCACAATTCAGTCAAAATCCATTCCAGAGTTATGGGACTTGACATACAAGGTCCCCTAATGATCCTGAATAAGTGTGTGAAGTTTCAAAGCAACAGCATACACAGTGTCTGAGAAAAGGCCTTGCACGCAAAGGTTTGACCAAAATTCTAAGTCCAAAAAGGGGCACAATTCAGTCAAAATCCATTCCAGAGTTATGGGACTTGACATACAAGGTCCCCTAATGACCCTGAATAAGTGTGTGAAGTTTGAAAGCAACAGCATACACAGTGTCTGAGAAAAGGCCTTGCACGCAAAGGTTTGACCCAATTTCTAAGTCCAAAAAGGGGCACAATTCAGTCAAAATCCATTCCAGAGTTATGGGACTTGACATACAAGGTCCCCTAATGATCCTGAATAAGTGTGAAGTTTCAAAGCAACAGCATACACAGTGTCTGAGAAAAGGCCTTGCACGCAAAGGTTTGACCAAAATTCTAAGTCCAAAAAGGGGCACAATTCAGTCAAAATCCATTCCAGAGTTATGGGACTTGACATACAAGGTCCCCTAATGACCCTGAATAAGTGTGTGAAGTTTGAAAGCAACAGCATACACAGTGTCTGAGAAAAGGCCTTGCACGCAAAGGTTTGACCAAATTTCTAAGTCCAAAAAGGGGCACAATTCAGTCAAAATCCATTCCAGAGTTATGGGACTTGACATACAAGGTCCCCTAATGATCCTGAATAAGTGTGTGAAGTTTCAAAGCAACAGCATACACAGTGTCTGAGAAAAGGCCTTGCACGCAAAGGTTTGACCAAGCTGGCAACGCGGACGCCAACGCCAACGCCGGGGTGATAACATAAGCTCCCCTATTTCTTCGAATAGGCGAGCTAAAAAAGGCAATTATTCATACAAAAACCTTGACAGAGTTATGTTCTCTTGTCTGTTGATGAAGGGAATGATGGTGAAAAAGTGTTGTAAGTTTCAAAGCAATATCTGAAGTGGTTTTGAAAAAAAGTAAATTAGTACAAAAAACTTAACCAAAATTCTAAGTCGAAAAAGGGCAATAATTTGTACAAAAACCTTGACTGAGTTATGTACTCTTGATGGAGGTAATGATGGAGAAAAAGTGTTGTAAGTTTCAAAACAATATCTGTAGTGGTTTTGAAAAAAAGTAAATTGGTACAAAAAACTTAACCAAAATTCTAAGTCGAAAAAGGGCCATAATTCTTACAAAAATCTTGACAGAGTTATGTACTCTCGTCTGTTGATAGAAGTAATGATGGTGAAAAAGTTTTGTAAGTTTCGAAGCCATTTCTGTAATGGTTTTTAAAAAAAGTGAAATGGTACAAAAAACTTAACCAAAATTCTAAGCAAAAAAAGGGCCATAATTCTTACAAAAACCTCGACAGAGAATGATGATGAATAAGTTTCAAAGCAACATCTGTAATGGTTTTGACAAAAGAGGGAATTGGTACAAAAACCTTAACCAAGGTGTGACACCAACGCCGACGCCGGGGCGAGTAGTATAGTACTAGCCTTTTCTTCGAGCTAAAAATGGAATTTTGTCATTTTGCCCCTTTCCTGATGCCGCCTGACTGCCATGTTTTTCAACCAATCGGTATGGCTTTAACTACTTTTGTAGGTCACTAATGGAACATTTTTACCAAATTTTATTGGAATCTTACAAGCAGATTAAGAGGAAATGGAAATTAAATCTTTGAACAATTTTGAAAGAGGACCACCAAAGGAACAAGTAAAATTTGTCATGATGAATTGTTTCAACAGAACTAGATTGTTGCAAAACTGCACTGGTAAATAGTTAAATTTTCACAACTAAAAGAGTCTAGATACTCCGACAGTTTTATAAAAAGTTTCTCTATCATGAATTTTACCATCCCTCACATCAAGCATATAACCAATTTTGTCGCCTTTGACTTTCATGTAATAGTCTGAATTTCCTTTATGACTGGTCCATGATGATGTCACATTATTTAGGTTGATTGTACGAAGTTTACTTTGTCCAAAGGGTTTGTATAATTCTAGATGAATTGCATCTCCTCCTTTTAAAAGTGTTATAGACTTGACAATTCGGCCAACATAAAAGTTTCCCACAATCGGAATGATTACACCTGAAAAGAAAAGAAAAAATACAACAAATGGGCGAGTGATATATATGCCAAAACTTGAATATAATCATGTTTACTGTTAACCCTTTCCCCCATACGACAATTCTGCAGCAGACGACTTTGGACATATTTTGTCAAAAATTAGAAAATCTCTATAATTGGATGGATAACATATGACTAAAAGTGGAAAACATTGTGGCAAAAGGAGAAATTGCACAATTATACTTTCATTAATATAATCAGTTTACTATCTGGATTTTCCCCCATTCGATTTCTTTTAACCCTTTCCCACATACAGCAAATCTGCAGCAGATGACTTTAACCCTTTCCCTCATATAGACGCTTTCTGACGCCTCTGCAGCAGACGGCTTTTTGAAAACATTGTGACAAAAGAAGAAATTGCACAAAACGTGCAATTTCTCCTTTTGCCACAATGTTTTCCACTTTTTGTCATAGGTTATCCATTCAATTATAGAGATTTTCTATGTTTTGACAAAACACGTTCAGTCGTCTGCTGCAGAATTGTCGTATGGGGAAAAGGGTTAAAAGTATCTGCTAAAAAATGTGGAAAATCTCTATAATTGTAGGAATAAGTACAGTACAATGTATTTTGAAAACATTTGTTTTGAGCAATTACACCTTTTGTCACAATGTTTTCAAAAGTAGTCTGCTACAGATGCATCTATAGGTGGCAAAGGGTTAGGTCGGCTTCTGTGGATTTGTTGTATGTGGAAAATTGATTATCTTACCAGATATTATCAAAGTAGTAATCATGGCATATTTAGCAATCTGGCTGCTACTCGTTTTTTTCCACCAACTTTGCTTGTCGTCCTCTGTCCGTTTCCGTGTATTCCAGGATAAGTATATTACGTGTGCACTGTTCATGCACATCAACATCGTAGTTAGTGCACCAATAACAATCATAGTATGTTTAAGTTCCTTGCCAGGGTAAGAAAATAACAAAATGTTTTCAGGAGCAACGTTAAATCTTGCTGATGATCTGTTCTCTAATATTTTTTTAATATCAGAGTATTTTTTTTCAGAGAATTTTCTTTTCGGAATGTTAAGTCCATATTTACACAAAGCGTTCTTGCATGAAAGTTTCTGCAAGTTAACAATGACATTGAGACTGGATAGTTTGGGTTTTAAGGCAAACATGTCGAATTGAATGTCACAGCAGTCTAATGCAAAATGGGTATGTTTGGTTGATGGAGACCAGAGTTTTCAGGATTTATGCTAAGACTTAATCGAATAATAAAAGAAACACGAAAGTCTCTCGAAGCAAACATGCAATTAAAGTGTATACAAAGAAGATTTTCCTGTTTCACCATTTACAAAATATTCTGTAAACCCAATGTTTGAGCGAACACCCGTTGACATTGTATTGATGCAAAACTCACAGTATTATAGATACTTTGATTCGAGCCAAGAACGTTAACTCGGTAAATAAAACAATGGAGCGACATCTAACGACAAATGGTGGCTAAACTCTCATGTAAAGAATAAATCGCGCCAATATGAAAGAGAAAAACTACTTTAACCTTTGGAGACAGTTCGACATGAAGTTTTATTTATGTAATTTAGTCCAAACTAAACAATTGCTATAACAAACCACGAAAATATATACATTTTCAACTTTATTTATGAATCAGAGTCGTCAGCTCTTGGTTCTGTATCAAAACAAACATGGCCGACACAGATAAAAATCCGGTTATTTTAGAAATAGTGCCGTCCGAGCAGTTAACAGACAACGACCTAACGCAAACAGCTAGTGCAGACGGTCAGGTTGATGTAACCGACGAGGACATGCTCAGTCAAGCGTTGGTAGACGTGTCTGAGTATCCTGACGGAGTACAAATCCATTACAGCGAAGACGGTGTTGGTTTACAGGAAGGTACCTTAATCACCTCACACAATGACGGTGTTACGTACATAACGTCAGACAACATAGATCAGGTGTCAGGTGACCAACTATCGGAACAGTTTGTAAATGGCACATATCAGGTGCTGGCAACGGGTGGTGTGGTGGGGGAAGAGGATTACAGTGCAGAAATGGATGAAGAAATGTCATTAACAAATAGTTCTCAGGTAGTAGGGGATGTAGAAAGTGGTCTAGGATTTCAAAAGATTGAAAATAATACCATGGTGTGTACAGTACAAAGCACAAACATTGCTGACACAGCAGAGACAATAAAACCAGTGATGGCAATCTCCCAAGGTACGACTGTGAGTATAACAGGTGCTGCTCCCCTTGGGTCTAGTCAAAATCCTATAAGAATAATCCAACAAGGCAACCAATATACCCCAGTCCAGCAACTATCAACAGACCAGCTTCAACAAATTATGCAAGTTGTGCAACAACAGCAAATGACCAGCACTTTAGAAAGTGGTTCTAGTGTACTATTTAATCCACAGACAAATACAAGGATTGTATACAGGGTTATTTATCCATCAGAATTACACAAAGATGCAGTTGCTGTATCAAATAGTATGCAAACTGTCAATAGTATGCAAACAACACCAAGAAAAGTGTATAGAAAGAGAACCAAGGAAGATGACCCAGAATTGAGGGATGGACCCAGTCTTACAAAAGAAGAGAAGGAAGTGAGGAAAAAAGCCCGCTCAAAAACACGCTCAGGGCGCGTATCTAAACCTCCAAAACATATGGTTAAAGACTTCAAACACATTCATGTTTTAGACTATGACGAGGATTATGATGACAGTGATGGTGGTTATTCAGATTATAAAGTGGAAGAATCCGAAGAAGATGAAGAAGCATCCAGAAAGGACGATAATGAACCCTATATTATTCCAGGTATTCAAAAGATAGGTTTATAGTTCTTTTAATCTTGCGGACAATTTTGGAAGATGTCATGGCAAAATGAGGTATTTCTTGTAAATAATGAGCAATTTTTCCTTTGCCTCCATGTTTCCAATTCAATGTTTGGAAAGAACCCTTTCCCCAATACTGACATGACGCATTTTGACGGCTCTGCAGCAATTGGTGTTGGAAACAATGTGACAAAAGGAGAAATTGCTCATAATGAGCAATTTCTTTGCCACACTGTTTTCAGCTCTTTTCAATTATTTTACCTTCATTTACAGGAATTTTTCATATTTTTGCCAAGACGTTTTCAAATTCGTCTCCTGCACATTGACGATTGTTATATGTGGGGAAGGGTTAAATGCCCAGGATTTCCTCTTAATTCAATTTAATTTTAAGGCAACCCACAGACACTAATGGTAGTAGTTGATGACTTCCCTCCATTGTAATAACTTTAGAGGCGACTAAATTCTTATCAGTTCAAACTTTTGAATAAATTATTTCCTTTTTCGTAACTGTTTTCCCACTGGTGCCAATGTTTCTTTTACTTAAAAAATGACTCTTTATCACATTTTATCTTTCAACCAACATTTTGAAAGCGGCGTATAACACCATACAAAACAAATCAAACAACATATCTAGGGCTTGGCGTGAAACGGTTGTAACTTAAATTGGTATATTTTTACCAAGGTTAATCAACTCGCCATAAAGTCTTTAAAAGCGTTAAATCATTTTTCTTGGTAAACAATGTAAATTTAGGTGCCATTGCTCGTTCTGAGCAATGGCACCTAAATTTGCATTGTTTACTAAGGGGTCAAAATTGCCCCTAAACCAGGGTTTTCTAAATAGGTTTTAAGTTAGAACCGTTTCACGCCAAGCCCTCGAATTATCAAGTATCAGCAGCAGATTGAAACCCTTTCCCTGTTGCAGACACATTTTTATTTATCTGCAGTAGACAACTTTTAAAAACAATGGTCATTATGGTTAATGAGAAATTTCTCCTTTACTTAAGCTTAGTGACAATAGTTTCAACTTGATTCAATAAATATACTTTCACTGATAGAGATTTAACTATTTTTTCCTATATATATGCAGGGGTGTGGAAATCAATAAAAAATCTACATGTCCATGGGCAAGTAAGATATTAAAATCTACTTGTCTGCCAACACAATTAATTCCCATACTCAATTATTTTGTGTGATAGACTCACTCAGTCACTGTAAATGAGCTGATATTGCATGCGACAGTCTGTCAATTTGCCACTTTTTTACTTTCATGTCATATTCTTTGTTCAGATCACCTTTTTCTGGCTTATTACTGCCATTTTTTATATAAAAAAAAAACCGATCCATACTTTTTGCAGACAATGTAAAACTTTATGTCATGCAGTCGTCAACAAAACAAAATTATAATGCGAGGTATTTAAACAATAAAAACCTGTCAAAATCTAGTCTTCAGAAAGTGCTTGCTTTTATTGAATTCGAAGAATAAATTAAAAAACATTCAGTGGTTGAATTTAAATTGTTTATGTATTTAATAATAGGTTGTCTTTCATTATGGTATAAAAAAAAACCAGTTGATTTCCCGACAATGCAGGGCCTACGCTGGAACATATTTCCTTTTCGCCAAATTATTCAAACCATCGTCAGCTTTTTACCAACTGTCATAAGTTATTTCCACCTCCAAAAAAGAGTGTAGAAGTCCTTTTTGCTGATACATAATTATGTTTTAGTACCAAAATTTAGCATTTTGAGCTTCAGAGAAAAGTATTATTTTTAATTTTTTTTAATTCTACGTCGTTTAACCCTTTCCCTCATATAGACGCTTTCTGACGCCTCTGCAGCAGACGGCTTTTTGAAAACATAGTGACAAAAGCAGAAATTGCACAAAATGTGCAATTTCTCCTTTTGCCTCAATGTTTTCCACTTTTTGTCATAGGTTATCCATTCAATTATGGAGATTTTCCATCTTTTGACAAAATATGTTCAAAGTCGTCTGCTGCAGAATTGTCGTATGAGGGAAAGGGTTAAGAGTATTTCAATTTTATTTCTATTTTGAAATCAAGGAATTTTAGTGCCGAATCATCTGAGCAAAAAGAACCAAGAAATCATAACATACAGCGTCCTTCGTATTTCTCTATTGAAATTGACTCAATTTCATTCAAAGATGAAAACCCCCACAAAACAGGTCTTTTCCCCACAATATTTCTCTTATTACTCAACAACAAAGGGTTTGAATGTCAAATAAGGATTTTAGAACATGAAGTTTTCTACTGGTGGTTGGTTGATATACTTGTATGTGGGGAAGTGTTGATCTCAATGAGCAGTTCTTTAATACCCTTTGATGAGGGATGACCTTTTCTCCCCAGACAATAAATGTTTTCTTTGTTTTCAGATCTTCATACTCATAGTTGTAAATGATATATCTCTATGCTTCTAATTCATGTATTGTCCATTTATTGAAGTTTCAAGCAATTAAACTTTCTGAATAAGTTATTTTGTGTCACCTGCCTGCCATTGTCTTGCTATCTGTCCTTTTGTCAATGATACATTGATGTTGTTGGTGACTGACTGGCCTGCACTGCTTGTGTTACGGGAATCCGCTGTGGCCTAGTGGTTAGCGTTTGGGATTTGGAAATGGGTGTCCTGGGTTTGATCACCAGTTACGACGCTGTGGTCACTGTTGAGTGCCCTTGGGTAAGGCACATTTCCTAGCCTAGTACTGGTTGGTTTACCAAGTGACCATGAATAAGTGAAATGTTGCCATGATATAACTGAAATAATGTTGAAAACGGTGTAAAACCTTAACAAAACAAACCAACTTGTGTTCCTTTGAACAATCTTTTTACTAGCATTTAAAATACCTCTAGCCAACTGAACATTATTTCTGACAAGGGACTGTAAAATGCAATAAAACTTTAATTTGAGAAGGGATTTGTTCAGTTTTACACAATTGACAATTTCATAGTAAGCTTATGTGAACATGAAGTTCTCAAAGTTTGCTTTGCATTGTTATCACCCTGTGTTAAGGTTGCATTTTTTAACTGCTGGGTTAATTTCATAAACACTTTACAGGTATGTTCTCTAGGGGATCCTCTACTCAATTTCTGAAGATAATGAAATTCCAACCAGAACTAAATCGTTGCTATGGAAACACCCCCCCCCCCCCCCCCCCCCCCCCAACCAAAAATGAATAAATAATAATTCAATATTGAAGAAGAAACTATTTACATGAAAAAAAAATTAAACATGGCTGCCTGTGGCAGGAGATGTGGCTGCTTTCCTATCTATGCTGATGAATAGTTCAAACTTTGAATATATATTAGCTGATAATGCAGGTCCGGGAAGAATGTTGTGTGGAGCACTGGTGAAAGAAAACATGGTTTGATGATTGCCTTGTGAATGAAGAATGATGTAATTGAAAATCTGTTGAAATAGTCAATTATTTAAGAATACTTTCCTTACATACATGTCTACCATGATTTTTCTAGCCTTTAATAACTGTTTCCCACATTCAATAAATCTGCAGCAGACGACTTTGTAAACAGTTAGTGTTACCCCCTCAAAATACATAAATGTCTGATTTTGAAATATCTTTGAGGTATGTTAGATTTAGGCGACCATTTAGGGCTACAATGATATTTTTTCTTTTGCATATCGCCATGATCATATTTCAGAGTTGGGGTGTATTTCATGATGTTATAAAAATCTGATTGGACTTTTAAACCTTACATTGAGTATTGACTCAGTGAGATAAAGTCTGAGTACCCATTTACATAGTGTTTGGTTTGGTAATAAGAGATTTTGTGTAGAAAAGTCCAGTTTACTCCTTTTCTATCCCTTTGGTATATCATATTATGCAGAGACAGATCTTTAGGAGCTTTTTAGGTAAGGGTCCCATGAGAAAATAGATATTTTCCCCATTATAATGTCTCTCCACAAATATTCACCATATTGAGATGATGTGCAGAGCACATGTTACAACCACTTTGGTTGAAGGCCAAGGTCGAAACTAGAGGTCAAAGGTCATTTGACTACATTTCATGTCCGCTTCATAACTTTTGAACCGTTTGAAGAATATTGAAATAACTTGCCACAAATGTTCACCAGGCTCAGACGATGTGCTGAGCGCATGTTACAACCATTTTTGTTCAAGGTCAATTAGAAACCAAAGGTCATAGTATGACTATATTTCATGTCCACTCAATAAGTTTTGAACCGTCTGAAGAATTTTGAAATAACTCACCACAGATATTCACCATAATGCGACGATGTACAAAGTGCATGTAACAACCACTTTAGTTCAAGGTCAATGTCGCATTTAAAGGTCAAAGGTCAAATGACTATAGTTTGTGTCTGTTCAATAAGTTTTGAACAGTTTCAAGGATTTCCTTGTTTTGATGAGATGATTACTTTATTACCCACATCATATGGGTACCAACAACATAGGGTTTGGAGTATTAGATCAATCAGAGACAACCTATATTAAGAGACCACTTTTTCCCTTTGGTGGTCTCTTAAAACAGATTTGACTATAATGAAAAATTGTTCAGAATAAAATATACACCTTTATTTAGAGCACTAGCTGTATCTACATTTGTAGCAAATACCATTGCAGTTTAATCTTGTAGCATTCATTTTGTACTCTTTTGTATTTTCAGGTCTGAATTCTATAAAACCAAAAAACTGGAAGTGTGTAACCTGTGAGAAGGCATATATAGGGCGTGCAGGACTAGGCAGACATTTAAAACTGAATCCAACTCATGGATCTATTGACTTGGAAGGAGATGGAGATATGAGTAAGTTTATGTTAGTGCTATCCCACATACATCAAGTCTGCAGAATGATGATGACTTTGAAATCATAAAGATATGGAAAAGTAAGGAATATTTATACAAAGGAAAGTATAATTATTAAAAACAGGTGAAAACATTGTCACAAACAGATATATTTCTCATCATGAGTATTTACTCCTTCTGCTGTTTTGTTTTAACCCTTTCCCACATACAACTAATTTGCAGCAGACGACTTTGAACATATTTTGTCAAAAAATGGAAAATCTCTATAATTGAATGGATAACCTATGACTATAAGCGGAAAACATTGTGGCCAAAGGTGAAATTGCAATGAGCATGAGCAATTTCACCTTTGGCCACAATGTTTTCAAAAGTCGTCTGCTGCTATTGCGTTAAAATGCGTCTGCAAGTGGGAAAGGGTTAAAAGGTCATCTGCTGTAGATCCATAAGAATGTGTCTGCATGTGGGAAAAGGTTGATGATAGGGATGGGAAAAAAAATCCAAATATTTAATAATTTATACACCATATGATATTAACATGTATGAGATATATTGTTTTTGCTTGGTATGTTTGTCTTTTCATCACAAATCATGTCCTTCATAAGTTTTAGACCACTTGAAGGACTTTGAAATAACTTTATGTATGTTCACCATATTGAGACATTATGCAGTTGGCATGTTTCTGCCAGCTCTGTTAAAGGTTAAGGGCTAAATTGAGAGGTCAAAGGTCATATGACTCAATAATTCACCACAAATATTCACCATATTGAGACGATGTGCAGAGCATATCGTTTTTGCATTTCAGTTTAAGGTGGTTGCACTTACAGGTCAAAGGGCATGAATTTCGGTCAATATCTCTTGTACTGCTTGAAGGACTTTTAAGTAACTCCCCACAAAGGTTCACAAATGTTCACCATAAGATGATGTGCAGAGCGCATGTTGAGCCATACTCATTTTATTTGAAAATCGTGTATCAGTATTACAATAACTTAATTTTCTATGGGGTAGACATGTTTTTGTTTAAAAAACAAACATCTAGTTGCATGAAAGCATAAAACCAAATAGCTATTGCATAGCTTCTATCAACAAGGTTGAGCCCTTGCCCACTTTCAGCCTTACTTGCATCAGATGAGATTTGGAAATATCCTGACAAAAAGAGAAACAAGCCGGTAGGCGACGTGGGATTCGCCTGTGCATAGGCTCTAGCTTGGAAACTCGAGGTTGGAGGTCAATCATGTAACGAAACTTTTTGTAGCTCTTGAATAGCTGTATGAGATGGTGCAATAAAATCGCTATCGAATGCTACCACTGCAGCGCTAGGGGCGATAGAAGTCAAAAACGACTGTAAAAAGACCCTATCTTTCAAAGGCTACCATTTGAAAACAAAAGCTCTAAATTGATTGTTTTCAGGCCCACCACCTCCTGGCAGTGAAATTATTATGAATGGTACATCCTCCACACCAGACAATACACCAAGCCTTGCCGCCTCCAATGGGACTCCTAATGGTATAGGTACAGCCAACAGTACTGCCAGTTTTTCTGAGGATAGTCGAGATTCGTCATACAGTCTGCCATATACCCCCACACCTAGTCGCCCTAGAGGTAGTAACCCTAGAGGTCGACCTAGAGGGACCAGGGGCTGGAGGGGGAGAGGAGCATACAGTAAAGTTGATCCAGAAATTCGTCGACAGAATAGGTTAAAAGATGTGAGTAAAAAAGACATGTTTTTTGTATCTTGTCTTATTGCCTTGTTCCTTACCTCAACAAGGTGTGGGAGACCTTTTTTTAAACCTCAAGTATCAGCGCTTAGTTCACCCCATGTCCTTGTTGCCAATTTATGTGTTTTTGTAACAAAAATTCAGATTTTTGAGCTTCAGTAAAAGGCATTTATGTTCGTAATGTGATGTTGAAGAGTATTTTCAAGTCGGTATCCATTTTATTTGGATTTTTAAATCAAGTTGTTTTATGGCAAATCATCTGAGACATAGGATCCTCGATTGCAGAAAGAATGAGCTCATAAAGTTTCCCTGTATTTAAATTGATTCAATTTTCAAATGAAACACTCCCAAAACATATGATGTTTTTTCCTTCTGATATATGAACCAAAATAAGATAAAGATGAGTCATACATAGAAACTGAAGCAAGGAAGCTACTTTTCATCCATAGATGTATCACTGGTGCAAGCTTGGTCAATGTAGCCCTTTGTACCTTTCAGTAAATCAAGACCTAAACCAAGCTTCTTTACCTAGGCTGGCCATACAAGCAGAACATACAGGTTATGCTAAGTACCTGAAAGCCATATAGCACAAGCATCAATAGATGTAAAGGACTTGTTGCATGATAAACAATCAAGATGGTCGAGTTAATTACTATTTTTAAAACTTAACATCATTTACTTGCTAATATAAAGATTCCACAAAGTTTCAAGAAGTGTTAACTTTGGCTATTCAATACACGTACATTTGTCAAATATTTTATACTAACAATGCGTTTTAATCAACAGCTTGTTAAAGAATGCACTGATGAAGAGTTAATGGAGATTGTGTTACCACGACTGGCCAAAGTGATCACCCTCTGGGAATTTTTGTTGATGAAAGTGGAAAAAGGAGATCCAGCCAAACCCCATGCAGATGATGTCTATACAGAATACGAAAAACTTCATCAATATGTGAAAAAATTATGCCAGGAGTATCTACAGTTTATACCTGAAGCTGATGTTCAAAATGATGTCAAAGTTTTACAGGTAAGCCAAAACATCGCAGAAAAAGGTTCATCTTTCTATGATACGGACAGACAACAACTGTATGTGGAAAAGAGTTAAACTTAAGATAGTTACAAATGTCAATTGTAAATGAAGGTCAAATATTTCCAGGAAAACTTTCTACACTACCGAGTCAATTTCGCTCGCATGATACAGGAATAATCATTATTATTTCTGTAAGCTTAACCCTTTCCCTCATACGACAATTTTGCAGCAGACGACTTTGAACATATTTTGTTAAAAAATAGAAACTCTATAATTGAATGGATAACCTATGACTAAAAGTGGAAAACATTGTGGCAAAAGAAGAAATTGCTTGTTTTGAGCAATTTCTTCTTTTGTCACTATGTTTTCAAAAAGCTGTCTGCTGCAGAGGCGTCCAGAAAGCCTCAATATAAGGGAAAGGGTTAACACGACTATTGAAAACTTTGTGTCCCAATTTTATCAACTCTATTTAACCATTTCCCACCTGCAGACGCACTTTGATGCAATATCAGCAGACAACTTTTGAAAACATTGTGGCCATAGGTGAAATTGTTTATAATGAGTAATTTCTCTTTTGGCCACAATGCTTTCAACTTTAATTAACAATTAAACTATAATTTATTGGGATTTTTCTGGTTTATGTCTCTATGCTTTCAAAGTCGACTGCTGCAGATTTGTTGTATGTAGGAAAGGGTTAATAATTATACTTTCACCACAAGGGGTTTTCATTATTTTTGTGTAGAATAAGTTGTCTGTTGCAGATTTGGCGCTGTCGGGAAAGAGTTAAACGAAAATAGCTTAAAATTCTAGTAAATGAAGACAAGTTTATACAACTTTCATCTTCTCTTTGTAATTCATGATAATTATATACAATTAAAACAGAACAAAAAGCAAACTAACCATTTCCCACATACAGATGTTTACTGATGCCTCTGCAGCCGAAACCATTGTGGCAAAAGAAAAAATTGCTTATCATGCGCAATTTCTCCTTTTGCCTTTTGCCAGTCAATACATCTATTGAGCTCCAGCAGGTGGTGGGAGTGGGGTATTGGTTTCAAACTTTATATATTTCAATATAAATATAAGATGTGGGAATAATATCATCTTTCCTGGCTATACAATATGACCTCAGCTGTTGAAAGCGGCATGAAACTAAAAAAACAAATATTCATCAATTTTTGTTGATTCAAAACCTGGCTTACCCCAAAACCAATATTCATAGATCCCCTCCAAGCACTGCCCTGACTTGCTAAATAACCGCGACAATATCCAATTTGAACAATTGAAACTGATAGCCCTATGCATTCAATGTCTAATTACATACTTCTGAAATACACATGAACAGTACTCTGCAAAAAAAAAACCACAAGGCCATTGTGACAAGTGTAGATCCTGAACTGACAGCACAATCTGATCTGGCTCTGCAAAATGTCATAAAAGCTTTAAGCCCATATTCATTGGTTGAAAAAACATGGCCTTAATGTGGTATAAAAAATGGGATAAAATGACAAAGACTAAAAAATTAATATTCTCAGTAAGTCCTTGTTGAATTTCAAGATAATTTAGCAGAAATTTACCTTATGCTCTCTACTGAATTTGTTGAAGCCATATTGATTAGTTGAAAGCAAATTTGTCAGAACTTTCATCTTCATCAAATCTCAGTCTAGAGCTCTTTAAACTGGCTCATTTGGGGTCAAAACAAAAACTAGGGCACCAGGTCAAGTTTTAGAAAACCTTTTAAACACTCCAGAGGCCTTGTTTTGTCATCAGGAATCCGCTGTGGTCGAGTGGTTAGCGTCGGGGATTTTGAAACCGGGTGTCCCGGGTTCGATCCCCAGTCGTGGCACTACGGTCATGGTGGAGTGCCCTTGGGCAAGGCACATTTTCTAGCCTAGTACTGGTTTGTTTACCCAGGGATCATGAATAAGTGAACTGTCGCCGTGATATAACTGAAATATTGTTGAAAGCAGCGTAAAACCCCAATAAATAAATTGTTTTGTCATCAAATCTTCAAGAAAGTTCATCAGAACATTCTTTTTCCATCAAGTCTAGTTCATGTTTGAAACTGGGTCACGTTTGGTCAAAAACTAGGTCACTCAATCAAATTGAACATTAGAGTAGTACAAAAAAATTAAAATGGATTTTTTTTTAGTACAGTTAACTGGTATACCAAGTTGGTCCAAGCATTCTTTTACATTTTGTTTTTGAGATCTCACTTGCTTCTCTATTGAACCATATGTTGTCAGTACGTCAGTACTTAAAAGATGTCTCATTCTTTTGATTACTCAGAACAAAGGTTTTAAGAAAACGAACTGCGTCCCTCATCTCGAGCTCTGTTTATATCTAATTTTTTGCTTATCATCAATTGTATGTCCTTGTAGGTAGAGAATATTGCAGTAGCAGAGGCTCTTGGCCTAAAAACGGGTGCACATAAAGTGAAGGAGATTTCGGATACAGATGCCAGTGTCACCTACAAGTATAAATTTCTGACAACAAACCACTCTGTAGATTTTGATTATGCCAATAAGTCATTTTTGAAACGAACTGTTGAAGTTGTGTCCCCAGAGCAAATAGTGTCTCCAGCGAAGAAAATGAGGAATGGACCATTAAAGGTTGAAATACTACGGTCTCCAGTGAAAACAAGTGCTCTCTCAAATGTTAAATCAAATGGTGTGTCTGTAACTTCACAAAGTGCTTCATCTCAGTCACCAGTGTTAGTTCAATCATCAACTGGAAACACTAGTCTAATGTCTCTATCAAACACAAACACCACAAATATTGTTTCCAATAATTTACATTCAAACATGAAAAATCACCAAACCAATACCTCTTATCCAAAGGTAGTATCATTACTGTCAAACTCTTTACTAAAGAAAGGAACTGCTCCTATTCAACATAAACAACCACAGACATCACAAAAATTTATCATCGTCTCTGGTATGAATTCCAGTCCAGACATCACCGGTGGAACAGGGCTCCAGCCACAGTCGATGATTTTAGAAGGGAACCAGTCTAATTCTGTAAGTAAAACAGGGGAGGCCACATACTTCCTCTCAACAATACCACCACTAGAGCCCAAAACTGACGATACAGCCAATAATAAGAACCTTGCTGCAACTAATAAAGACCTGTTACATTCAGGTTTTGGTGACAGTGTTTCCATACAAACTCCAATAGTGCCTCAATCCAATGTTTTATCCACCAATTCCAGTGACAGTATACAACAAATGTACTTTACTGTTCCCATGTCTTCTTCACAAACTGCCATTCTATCCTCAGATATTGAAATGAACACAAAATCTCCAGTAGTTTCTGAAATCTCAAATCAAAACGAATCTAATGAAATTGATTCCCCTGTTACACAAGACTCGGTCAATCCAACAGAAATGGTAAATGTGGATCAAGGATTAAACCCAGAGTTCAGAGAGACTAGTGCTATGATAACAGATGATCTGACACAGGAACCATCTGATAAAGAAGATGAAATGTTGACCAACCAAGGTGGGGAATTTACAGGGGTAAATGGTAATCAAGTGAGTTTCACTGTCCACTCCGACAGTATGTTAAATGATAGAAAATCTCCCAATGAAATGCATGATCCTATGACAGATGACCAAGATATAGGTGAACGGAGGTGTGATTTTGATGTGACAAGCAGATCTGATGACATAATTGGAGTGAACAGTATTGATACATCGGAATCAAATGGTAAATTAAAACAAGAAACCTTGGATGTGGAGTGTGATTCTCAGCTCAACGCAGAATACACCGGTGTTAAGTATGTCAATGACACCAGTGAACCCCCGATGAATGACAACCTTGAACCCACTCAGGGAGAACTCTATCAATACGAAGAGGACACTGGGGAACCAGATCAAGTGGAAACCATACAAATTCCTGCCACCAACATTTTTCAGACAGAAGACGGTGCAATTTTTATCCAGAACCATGATGGAACATTTATACAACTTCAGAGTGCTGATGGACAAAATGTTTCCATGGAAACAGTGCAAGCCTTGCTGGCAAATGAGGGAGATACCCAGTTCATAGCGGGACAGGATGAAAGCTGCCAGTTAGAACAAACTTAAATATTTTTACTATAGGCATATTATATTCATTATTCTATTCATGAACAGTTTAGCCATTTCCAACTTACAGACATTGTTTGACACATTTAGAAGCAATTTCTCCTTTTCTCACAATGTTTCAACTCTATTTCAGTAACTCAACTTTATTCATAGAGATATTCCATACTTTTGCATCTAAACAATTGTCGTCTGCTACAGATTTGAAGCATGTGAGAAAAGGTTAAGACTCTTCCAGGTACGACCCCCCTACCCCTTTACCATATACAACAAATGTGCAGCAGATGACTTTGAACATATCAAGGCATGATTGTAGAAAATCTGTATAAATGAAAACATAATTATTAAATACATTTGAAAACATTGTGGCAAAAGGAGAAATTGATCACCATTGCATGTAAATGTGTCTGCAATTGGGAAAGAGTTTAATATTCTGAACAAATCTAAAATTAAGCCACCTAAATTGAAATAGACACTTGTTGCATGTGTGAACAGTAAAAACTTGGATGAGCCTGTGTCTGTGCAGTTTCACCTGAGCTTTCATGATTTGTCTACATCTAAAAGAGTCATAGCTATTGCTTATGATGAAAGGCTAGACTTGTGGACAAGTTGGTTCCTCTCTTAGACTCGTTTATTTGATGCAAGAACTGGGATGAGACAATACCCCTTTTTGTCCAAAGCTGCTTTAATATAATTCTGCAAACAGACACCTATAACATATTTGATAAAGAAGAAATTGCTAAGGATAATCAAGTTGTACTTTACTCAGAATTGTTTGGAATTTTGTTGAAGAAATAGTAGATTCTCATTGGAATCATGTTTTTGACTGTTTATCTACAAAAGGGGAATTAAGATTTTGATAAAGAGCTGAACTCATTGTTTGAAAAGGAGAAATTGCTCAATGTTTGAAAGGTCATTTGCCTGTAAGGCTACAAATGTTGTCTTTTTCATGAATTGGTTAACCAGGCTTTCTACAAAGTTAAATATGGTAACAAGATTGACAAGGATGTTTTGGCATGCAGAAATCATTGGCTTAATTTGTTCTCACAGACAACAAATCTGCAGCAGAAGACTTGTACACTATCTAGGCAAAATTATAGCATATGATTAAATATGTAAAAACTGAAACAAATTGAAAACATTGTGGCAAAAGAAGAAATTGCTTGTTTTTGACCAATTTCTTCTTTAGACACAATATTTTCAAAAGTTTTCTGCCTCAAAGATGTCAGAAAGTGTTTGTTAACCCTTTCCCAAAGATAACAAATCTGCATTCAGGCAACTTTTGAAAACATTATTCTATAATTATACATTCATTTGAACAGATTGTCCAATGCTTTGCCAAGATATGATTTTCTATGTCTTCTGCTGCAAGTTTCTTTTATGTGTGAAAGGGTTAAACAAGCTGTATATGTGGACTGTTTGTTGAGATTGATGTAAAAAAATAAGAGTTTTAAAATAATCTTATTTCTTGGTATAAATTATAAAAAGATATATATATACATCTATATTACTTCTTTCAGTATTTATTTAAATACATTCAAGTTAAAGAATTCAACACAAAAATAAAATGATCTTGTAGCATGTATCAAGTTGCCACAGTATAATAACTTGCGACTCAACTCCTGATTAGTTAACCCTTTCAGACACATTTATAGGTTTTTACAATTCTACAGCAGACGACTTTTGAAAACATTGATGCAAAAGGAGAAATTCCTCATAATGAGAGATTTCTCCTTTTGCCAGTGTTATTATTGAGAAGAGATGAAAATAATATGACAAAAGGAGAAAATTCTAATTATGCACATTTTTCTCCTTTTGCCTAAAATTTCAAAAGTTGTATGCTGAAGATGCATTAAGAAGTGTCTGCATGTGGGAAAGGTTAAAAAATTGTGGCTAAAATAAAGTTTGAATTTTTTATTTGACTATTAATTATTTGTTCCACGATATTAAAGTGAATGCAATTGATAAGAAGGGTTTTTATAATATTTGCCGCAATACATGCACTAATTCTTATGAAGAGATCGTTACTGATTATTGCACCTAAGACAGTGACACAGAGGTAAAGTGTCGGTCTAGTGAGAAGGGGGTCCAAATTCGGACCTCCCCCACACATGCACGAGTATCCAGGAAGCAGACATCGAGAGTGAAACTGCGCTGCAGTGGCAAACGTTGATATAAATCTGATGGCTGCCTATTACATGTCGTCTCAGATTGACCTTTGCGTCAGCCAATGAAATTTTTGCCTAAAAAATCAATAGGTATCAACAGCGGAGAAAACCCATATAAGCAAACAAGATAGAGCAGTGGTGATGGCAGTGTTGCGATTATATATAGCCACTTCGAAAGCAGAAATGAGCATAGGTGGTATAATATGATTTCATTGGACAGAAAATCAAGCACCTGCTCATGAATATTGTATTAGGTTAATTTCGAGATGACCTTTTATTCGGTGTTGTCGGATCCAATATAAGCGCAGCAAAGTATATTGTTCTGATTTCAATGAGATTGCAAATCATTTAAACCTTTCCGACTTATAGGTACATTTCGAAGCCTCTGCAGCAGACACCTTTTGAAAACATTCTGACAAAAGAAGACAAAAGAAGAAATTGCTCAAAACTAGCAATTTTTCCTTTTGTCAAAATGTTTTCAACTCGATTCAATAACCATTCTATGATTATAATAGAGATATTTCATGTTTTTGCCTAGTTTTTTTTTCAAAGTCGTCTGCTGCATAATTGTTGTATGTGAAAAAGGGGATAAATTAATTGTTTATATAACTTTACATTATTAACCCAATCCAGACCTTTGTGTGAAGATGCATAATTATTTTTACTTTTTTGCATTTTTATCAAATTTGAACTGTACTGTACTACTTTTCCCACCATATGTTTGGCATAAACAAATTATAAATTTGACGAAGATTTATTAGCGGTGCTTTGCAAAAACAAACTTTATCGTAATTATTACACATGTATGCGTAAAAAAGAATAGTCTTTGTATCCATGCTAAGGTTCCAAATGAATATTGCTGAACTTTTATGATGACATGTAATTGGCAAACTGTGTATAGTCAGATCAGACTGTGCTGATGAGCATGTTGATACGGATCAACAATGGTTGCAACTGCCTTACAGAAAGTTTTTGTAGTGAGCCGCTCATATGAACTTTATAATAATAATATACATCTTTGCACAAGGGTCAGGATCGGATCAATCATGTTACAATATGTCCTACATACAATAAATTTGAAGCAGACGACTTTGAAATTGTCTCATCAAAAAAAGGGAATATTTCTATAACTGGTAATTTATTTATTGAATATAGTTGGAAACATTGTGGCCATAAGGAGTAATTGCTCATTATGGGAATTGATCATTATGAGCAATTTCTCCTTTTGCCACAATGTTTCAAAAGGCGTCTGCTAATGAGGCATCAGAAAGCATCTATATGAGGGAAAGGGTTAAAAAGGCAATGCATGGCAACAACTATGCATAGCTATGAAAATAAGTCTTCACTTATTAACCCTTTCCCACTTGCAGACACAATTTGACGCACATGTAGCAGATGACATGTGAAAACCTTGTGGCATCTTTAATTTTTAGGAGATTTTCCATATGTTTGCCTCTTTGTTTACAAAGTTGTAGGCTGCAGATTTGCCATATGTGGAAAAGGGTTTTGAGTCCATTAACTGTTTCCCACATACAACAAATCTTCAGCAGACGACTTTGAATACATCTAGGCAAAAATAAAGAAAATCTCTTTAAATAAAAACAAAACTACTGAAAAAAATTGAACACATTGTGGCAAAAGGAGAAATTTTGCATTTTAAGCAATTTCTCTTTTTGTATCTTATGTTTTCAAATATCATCTGCTGCAAATGCATCAGAGAGTTTCTATATGTGGGAAAGGGTTAAATCAGTAGCCCCTTTCCCTATAAAGATAGCAATTGGTACCTCTGCAGCAGATGCGTTAAGAACATTGTGAGAAAATGAGAAGTTGCTTTTAATGAGCATTTTAATCCTTTTCTCGAAATTTCCTCTACTCTATGAAAAGTTTTTATGAGGTTTAATTTTTTCCTCATTAATTTGGCCCTTTCCCATCTGCAAACGTGTTTTGATGCTTACAATAAATCTGCAGGGAATGAATTTGAAACCATCTAGGTAAAATTACCTAAAATGAAAATATTATTGTTAAAATGAGTTGAAAACATTGTGGTTAAAGTAGAAATTGCTCATCGTAATATATATTTAAAAGATAGTCTTCTGCAGATGCTTAAACATGTGATTGCATGCGGGGAAGGGTTAAATATGTGTTTTAAATATTCTTGTTTAAAATTTGTCTATTGTCGCTTGTTAATGAAATCAGTTCAAGACAATTTGTATCATGATAGCAAGAACAGATTAGATAATGTTTTCATATACCTAAAGCAATAAATTGCAATACATCATTCTGACTTGATTGTTTACCATTGATTTCATAATATTTAATATAGTTATCCCTTTCCATCATGCACATTCAATTTGAAAACATTGTGGCAAAAGGTGGAATTGGTCAAAATGAGTAATTTCTCCATTTGCAATAATGTTTACAACTTGATTCAATAATTATTCATTCATTTTTAGCTTGACTATCCAAAGAATAAGGAGGCTATTGCACTCACCTGGCGTTGGCGTCCGCTTTGGAAATATTTTAACATATACTAGTACCTTCTATACCATCAAACATATCTACTTCAAACTTGGCATACTTGTTTCTAATGACAATATAGACAACTGCAGCAAGTCACATAACTCTGTCAACCATATTTGTAGAGTTATACCTCTTTTTATACGCCCGTTTTTGAAAAAACGGATCATATTATAGTTTTACCTGCGGCGTGCGGGCGGTGACCAGTATGTTTTCAGCTAAATAATTTGAGAAGCCTTTCTCCCATCATCATCCAATTTGGCCAGAATGTGTATTGGCATAATATCTTGGATAACTAGCCATATCGCTTAAGTCAATGTAGAGTTATCGCCCTTTAATTATAGAAATTACCTAAAATTGGTCTTGTCAGCTAAATAACTTTAGAAGCCTTTGTCCTATCATCACCAAATTTGAACAGAATTTGTATTGGCATAATATCTTGAACAAGTTTGATAACTGGTCATTAACTAGCTATATCGCTTTAGTCAAACAAGAGTTATCACCCTTTAATTATAGAAATTACCTAAGATTGGTCTTGTCAGCTAAATAACTTTAAAAGCCTTTGTCTAATCATCACCTAATTTGAACAGAATGTGTATTGGCATAATATCTTGGACAAGTTTGATAACTGGCCATTAACTAGTCATATCGCTTTAGTAAATTAAGAGTTATCGCCCTTTAATTATAGAAATTACCTAAAATTGGTCTTGTCAGCTAAATAACTTTAGAAGCCTTTGTCCTATCATCACCAAATTTGAACAGAATGTGTATTGGCATAATATCTTAAATAAGTTTGATAACTGGTCATTAACTAGCTATATCGCTTTAGTCAAACAAGAGTTATCACCCTTTAATTATAGAAATTACCTAAGATTGGTCTTGTCAGCTAAATAACTTTAAAAGCCTTTGTCTAATCATCACCTAATTTGAACAGAATGTGTATTGGCATAATATCTTGGACAAGTTTGATAACTGGCCATTAACTAGTCATATCGCTTTAGTAAATTAAGAGTTATCGCCCTTTAATTATAGAAATTACCTAAAATTGGTCTTGTCAGCTAAATAACTTTAGAAGCCTTTGTCCTATCATCACCAAATTTGAACAGAATGTGTATTGGCATAATATTTTGGTCAAGCTCGATAACTAGCCATATCACTATAGTCAATCAAGAGTTATGGCCCTTTAATTATAGAAATTGGTCTTGTCAGCTAATATTAGTTATTGGGTTTGTTACTGACCCACTACGGAAATATAGGGGATCTGTAGGATAAATATGGGGCGAGGCGATAGCCGAGTCTCCCTATTCTTCCAACAGACCCCCTATATTTCCGTAGTGGGTCAGTAACAAACCCAATAACTGATTTATTTCGTCGACCACTTAAAACTGAACTATACTGTAACTTGTTGATCCGTAGTGGATGCGAATCGTCTCATGATTACAGTAATGCAGACAAACTACTGTTGACAATGGCAAGGTCGTAAAGGGAAATTACTCTCCAGACCATTAAAATGTGATTCGTACCTAACTAGATTCGCTCTCTTTTGAAAGTGTATAGGATCTATTTCAACATGGACAAAAAAAAATTCCAGTCAGCTTGATCTGGGAATAGACGCCATATTGAATTGATGCAAACCAGATTATGGAATTTACTCACCACCCTCTATAGAAATATAGACCCGGCCGGGTAGCTCAATTGGTAGCGTATCTGACTCGTGATCTGGAGGTCACGGGTTCGATACCCGGTTGCGGCGACATTCTTCCGGGCGATGTTTTCCATTGCCTCTCACCTCTGATCTATGTGAGAAAGTAGTCAGTGGCTTCGAAAGAATGTTGTGTAAGTACTGGTGTGGGAAAGCCAGGAAAACATGGGTAGGTGCACTGACCGCCGTGATATGACCAAAGCTGTTGAAAGCGGCGTTAAACTCCAAACAAACAAACTATAGAAATATAGGGGGACTGCACATGACAGGCAATAAATAAATAACTTTAGAAGCCTTTGTCTTATCATCAACAAATGTTGTCAGAATGTGTATGGGCATACTATCTTGGACAAGTTCGATAACTAGCCATATCGCTTAAGTCAATGTAGAGTTATCGCCCTTTAATTATAGAAATTACCTAAAATTGGTCTCGTCAGCTAAATAACTTTAGAAGCCTTTAACCCATCATCACCAAATATGGACAGAATGTGTATTGGCATATCTTGGACAAGTTTGATAACTAGCTATATGGCTGAAGTCAATCAAGAGTTATCGCCCTTTAATTATAAAAGTTACCTAAAATTGGTCTTGTCAGCCCAATAATATCAGAAGCCTTTGTCCATTCATCATCAAATTTTGTCAAAATGTGAATTGGCATCATATCTCTCGGACAAGTTCGATAACTAGCCATATCGCTATAGTCACTAGAGTTATTGCCCTTTAATTATAGAAATTACCTAAAATTGATCATGTTTGCTCAATAACTTTAGAAGCCTTTGTTCAATCATCACCAAGTTTAGTCAGAATGTGTCTGGGCATAATATCAATTTAGACAATATCATATGTTGATGGGCAGAATATCTTGGTCTGGTTCTAACCACGTTATCTTAGTCACTCCACACTTGTTACTTATATCCCTCGAAATGGCCAAAACTGTATCAATAGTTTCCGCTCTCTAAATTTGCCTGACGTACAACCATTTATCACTATACTTGGTCTCAAAAAGATAGGACGGCCGTATTTTGTGACATTTGGCGCTCTTATTTGTACTTTTTTTTCACAAAAACATAACCTAAGCTATTACTTTGCCATTTCTCAATATTTCTTCATCAAACTATTTAATTATTTTGTTTATGACAACAGGGTAGTGATGCAACCAATATCTTTGCATCAAGGTCAAATTTGACAAGGTTGTGCCCCTTTTTGTACTTAGATTTTGTCATGATAACACAATAATTTTGCCATTTCTTAATATTTCTTCATCAAGCTTTCAAATTATATTGCTTGTGACAACATGGTCATCTGTGTCCCCTGACCGATTTTTGTTCTTCTATATTTCAAATATTGTTTATCAAAATGACATTTTACCACACTATTATATGGAAATACTCAAAATAGCTTAATATTTATGCAGCATTGAGCAGTCACGCTTTTTAGCTCACCTGAGCTTTGCTCAAGGTGAGTTATTGTGATCGCCTTTTGTCCGGCGTGCGTCAACTTCTTCTCCTCAGTAACTAGTGGGTCAATTGGGATGAAACTTCAAAGAAAGCATCCTCTCATTGACCTCACCAGATTTCCTTCAAATGTTTGGGATCCATGCAGAATTCTGGTTCTTCTCCCAAACTTGTTGGCAGATTTTCAAATAATTTTGTATAAATGTTCCTTGGATGACCCTCTATCAGATTCCTTCAAGCCATGTTGATTGATCGAAAAACATGGCCGCCAGGGGGGGGGGGGGGGGGGGGGGGGGGGGCTATTTTGCCTTATATGGCTATAGTGAAAACTTAAAAAATCTTCTCCGAAAGTGTCAGGCCGATTTTCGAATAATTTTGTAGAAATGTTCCTTGGATGACCCTCTATCAGATTCCTTCAAGCCATGTTGATTGGTCAAAAAACATGGCCGCCAGGGCTATTTTGCCTTATATGGCTATAGTGAAAACTTAAAAAATCTTCTCCTCCAAAAGTGTCAGGCCGATTTTTCGAAATTTTTTGTAGAAATGTTCCTTGGATGACCCTCTATCAGATTCCTTCAAGCCATGTTGATTGGTCGAAAAACATGGCCGCCAGGGGGGTGGGGCTATTCTGCCTTATATGGCTATAGTGATAACTTAAAAAATCTTCTCCTCCGAAAGTGTCTGGCCGATTTTCAAATAATTTTGTAGAAATGTTTCTTAAGTGACCCACTATCAGATTTCTTCAAGCCATGTTGATTGGTTGAAAAACATGGCCACCAGGGGGGGCGGGGCTATTTTGCCTTATATGGCTATAGTGAAAACTTAAAAAATCTTCTTCTCCAAAAGTGTCAGGTCGATTTTCAAATAAGTTTGTAGAAATGTTCCTAGGGTGACCCTCTATCAGATTCCTTAAAACTAAGTTGATTGGTCTGAAACTTTAGCCGCCAGGGGTGGGGCTTATATAGCTAAAGTGAAAAAAAAAAATCCGGTGAGCGATCCAGGGCCATCATGGCCCTCTTGTTTTAGCTCACCTGAGCTCAAAGTGCCCAAGGTGAGTTATTGTGATCGCCCTATGTTCAGCGTGGGTCTGTCAACATCTTCTCCTCAGTAACCAGTTGATCAATAAGGGTGAAACTTCACAGAAAGTATTCTCTTAATGATCTCACCTGAATTCCTTGAAAGTGTTGGGATCCATGCAGAATTCTGGTTTCCATGGAAACCAAATGAAAAAAAAGTATTCTACACCCAATCTTAAGGCCGATTTTCAAATAATTTTGTAGAAATATTCCTTGTGTGACACTATTTTAGATTCCTTCAAGCCATGTTGATTGGTCAAAAAACATGGCCACCTGGGGGCGGGGCTGTTTTGCCTCATATGAATATAGTCAGAACTTTAAAAAGATCTTTAAGTCCCATAGAATAATAGATCTATGGAACAAACTGCCAGAACATGTTGTAGTGGTAAAGCATGTAAATAGTTTCAAACAAGTCATGGCATAATGTATCTTTTAAATGTGTACCAAATTTTAATGGACCTGAAGCGGCCGGTTTGTCAAAACAACAAGATGAAACGGACCTTAGAGAGGAAAATTAAAGGTCTCGACGACGAGGTGTACAAGTTATAAAAAAACTTGCTCTAAGTGAGCGTAGGTGTTTGACCAGTGACAAAAATATTTCATCGTTTGATTTATTTTGATGAAAACCGCCTCGGTGGTGTAGTGGTAGAGCAACCGCATTGAGTGCTGAAGGTTGCGAGGTCATATCGAAGACTTAAGAATGGTAGTAATGGCTGCCCTCCTTCGCGCACAGAGTTAGAAGTTTGACTGACTGACTGGTGTCAGGATGAATGAACCAGTATTTCTTGTAACTTACCCAGGAAATGGCGTAATATAACTGAACAATTGTTGAAAGCGTCGTTAAACACCAAACAATCAAACATTTTGATGAAACAATTTGCATGCAACATCTTTGCTGTTTATGTAGTTTCTAAAACTACATTATACCAGAATAGCCTTCTTGGGTATTACTACAATGTGAGATAAATAATATATGTAAAGGAAAAGATGGCAGAAAAGTGTTCCCTAAGTGTCTCAATGCCGAGTCAAGCCACGTAATAATGTTAAATCTGAACAATCTAAAATCTGAACAACCTGATAATATGTGCATCTCCTCTGAAGCTTCCAATGATTTTATTAAATTCTTCCCAGCAGTTGCTGAAAAATTAACGACACAAAAACGTTGAATCTAAACACATAATATGGGCTTTATTTCAAGGGACTGAACCTTCCTATAGTTTCATTTGACTTCCAGTCTGCAGTTCCTGAGAATCGGCGTGGATAGGTTAGGCTAAAAAATATGAAAGGGTCATATATCCGTAAAAAACAGATAAAAGCATGTTATCTTACTGTCCCCTCTTTGACCATCAATGCAAGTGCAAAAGACAAAACGTGTGTGCAACATTTGAAGTAGATTAAGTTAACAAGACAGCCATAATGGCCCTGGATCGCACAGGAAATATTTATACCTATCATTTTTGTAGAGCCCGTTTGCGAAAAGCTTTTCATGGCTCTCACAATGGCAGTCCGGTGTATGTACGTGCATGTGTCCGCAAGTCCGTCCAGCCAACATCTTAACCATGCATCATAGGGTTCAAGAAATTTGGCACACATGTTCACCATGATGAGGCGGCTTGTCGCGCAAAGGACCCAGGCCTGTACCTCAAATGTCAAGGTCAAAGGTCAAAATGATAAATGTGTGATAGGCCTGTACTATGTCCGGCAATTTCATGTTCACCATGATGGGGTGGCATGTCACGTACAAGACTCAGGCCTGTACCTCAAATGTCAAGGTCAACGGTCGAAATGAGAAATGTTTGATGGGCCTGTACCTTGTCCGGCCCACAGCTCAACAATGCATCATAGGATTCCCGAGACACTGAGCACACATGTACATGATCAGACAGCGTGCGAAATGAAGATCAAGGTCTCTACATGGAAGGTCAAGGTCACACATTTTAAAGATGAACATTTTGACAATTGATTATTTGACTCAAGACATAACAATAAAATACGTCACTTTCATTTAAACTTAGTGTTTGACAAATTTACGGAAATACAAACATTTAGTATTTGGTGTTTGATATACAACTGATTTGATACTCTATTTTACATATCAAATCAACTCTTTGTCAGTCTGTGTTGCAATTGCATTAAAGAGCACTATGTATGTGACAAAACCTTTCGAGCAGGTTCCACATATTGCCTGTGGGCATCTGGTTTTAGAGATTGAATCAGTAGGGTTTTACAGCACTGCAACACAAATAGGTTTTTCTATATATATATCTATGTAAAACAGGGCATTTCTATTTCAGACAAGAGAATAGACACTGATACACACTAAATATCTAAGCTTGAGTCCTTTCTGTTTTAGACAAGAAGATGATAAAAGTGTTCCCCCTATGTATCTCTATGTAAAACATGTGACCCCCCCCAGGGTGGGGGCCAATTTTGAACCAAGAGTCATCATTTGAACAATCTTAGTAGAGGACCACTAGACAATACTACACACCAATTATCTTGGCTCTAGGCCTTTTTGTTTTAGACAAGAATTTTTCCCTATATATTTTTCTATGTGAAACAGGTGAACCTTTGAGCAACTTTGAAACAGGACCACCTATTAAAGGAACATACCTGTGAAATTATTTTGAAATTGTTCAATTAGTTTAGTTGTTTGTAGGAAAATGTGAACAGACAGACGACGACGACGACGGATGGCGAGTGATTACAAAAGCTCACCTTAGCTAAAAACAAACGAGGGCAACAAAGCCATGGTTTCGCTCATGAGAACAAGATTAGGGATTTATTTTTCAACAAATCCAAATGGCTTGAACACGGGGTGATCACAATAGTGCTCATACACTCGGGTGAGGTAACTTATATGTTTGACGCTTCATGAAAAGTAAACTTTAGTCACACTTTCCCTCCTTTGTTGCGCCAAGACAAAAATCTTCTATAGGTCATGTGATCACTAAAGGGAGATAATTCTATATGACTGTCCATGCTGCAGAAGCAGTCAGAGATGGTGGTGTCTATATTTTGATAGATGTTGCTCACAAATCACTTTCACCATACAAGGCAGTTGAGAAACTCATGTAATCCAGCGCGCCTGGCACAGCGTCCCGACCTGAGTACGGGGCCATTCGCTGGATACAATATTCAGCCTGGTCTGGTGGCAACTCTTGACGAAGAATCTGGGCTGTGATGTATGGCTGAAAATAGAGTTTAAACCATAAATTGATTAATTTTAACATTTCATATGGAGACCCAAACTATTAGTGTCGTTATTTCCATTTTACCAGCTGTAATTGTTTTTAATGTTTTGCAAAGCAGTCAACCTTTTAAATATCCTTTAAGGTAAACTGTAAATTAACCCTTTCCTTCATACAGATGTATTTTGATGACTATGCATCAGACATAGTTTGAAAACACAATGAGCAATTTCTTCTTTTGTCACATTTAAAGAAAGTTGTTATTAAAGTTGTCTGCTGCAGATTTGTTGTATGCGTGAAAGTGTTATAATGAACTGTTTCAGGTCTGCATCACAGAAGCCATATATTAAGACAATTCTTAATTGAAAGCATGAGAAGTAAAATAATAACTTATAAATACAGAAATGTCTTTTATTTTAGGTGTTTTATGCGGCTTTCAACAAATTTTCAGTTATATCTCGTTTCCTGGGTAGGTTACCAGTACTACTGGTCCATTTATCCTGACACTAGCCATTCAGTTGTAATGCTAACCCTGCAACCCTGAGCAGAACCATTATAACCATTTGTTCAAGTCTTTGGTTTAACCTGCTCGGGGATTAAACCCACAACCTCTTCACTTGAGGTGGTCACAGAAGTGTTCAAAGGATCATGTATAGCTTACTAACAATCTATAATAATAAAACATAAATATTATGAAAAAATAATTCGAGCTCTGTTAAACTCACTTACCTTGTCTGCAGCGAGAATGTTGAAGGATTGCATAACTTGTTCAGCAGTATCGGTGTCGGCTGTCTCGCGTGTCATGAAATCTAAGAAACTCTCAAATGAGACGTAGCCAGAGTGGTTAGGATCAACGTATATATGAGGTAAAGGGTTAAAGATGACCTAAGTGCAACAAAATGAACCATTAAAGGGTTAAACTTCTGAATATATATGTTTCAATTACTATCATATCATTAAATTGAAAACATTGCAGGAAACATGATTCCTTACCCATTCCAGCATATCCTTAATCTGCAGCAGACGAATTTAAAAATATCCAAGCAAAACTCTTGAAAATCTCTTTAAACGAAATCATCATGTTTCGAAAAGGCTTCTGCTGCAGATGCGTCAGATCATGGGAAATAATCAAAGGATTAAGTAATCAAATAAATATTTTACCTGTCTATCGTCTCTAATGGTATAGCCCAAACTGACGAGGCAAGCTTTGAATTCTTTAGGCTCCAGTCGGCGTGTTCTGTTCTTGTCGAAGTGATTAAAGGATTGACGGAACTCATTCATCTGATCTTCGCTGATACCCTTTGAATCTCTAGTCAGGATCTGTAAAATGGTACAAGTGAGATATATCCATAAAGATTGCAGCAGTCTACATTTGAAAACATTGTGACGAACTGAAAGATTACTCATAACCAGCAATTTCTCCTTTTGCCACAATGTTATCGACTTTATGCAATTATTAATTATACTTTCATTTACCAATATTTTACATATTTTTGATGAGATATTTTAAAAGTCGTCTGCAGCAGACGAAATTGAATACATTAAGTCAAAAATATGGAAAACTTTTGATAATTGAAAGCAAGCTAGTCGAATAAAAGTTGAAAGCATTGTTGCGGAAGAAGTTGCTTGTTTTGAGCCATTTCTCGTTTTATCTCCTGTTTTTGAAAGTCTGCTGCAGAGGCATAAGAAAGCATCTTTATGTGGGAAAGAGTTAAAAATTGTATTGTTTTCTATATATGTAACCTCCCTTAAAACAGACAATATCAGATGTGCCTTTGCAGCAGATAACTTTGGAAACACTGAGGAAAAGGGAGATAATTATTTCAAAATAATTCTATAAATGTTCCAGATACTACACATTATGCTGGAGTTAATTTCAAGGCAGATGATACTTAAAAACAACCATATCAGGTAAAACAGTTACTTGATGTGAATTTCTCGACAATGCTGTCAGAGATTCCAGTGAGCAAATAAAGAGATGTTATGCCTTACCTCTGTTTGAATCAAATCTAAATAAGATCCTGTGTAACTTATCATTGAACTGTTAGCCCAACTATTGCGGGATGTGTTAGCCAAACTAGTATTGGAAACATTAGCCCATGTATTTGATGTGTTAGCCCAGCTAGTTCTGGATGTATTAGCCCAACTTGTATTTGAACTATCAGCCCCACATTTACACTGACACCTACAGGCCCGTGGGGGTAAGGGAGGTGGAGATAACTCATAACTTCCAGAACTATACATTGTTCTATATGTTGTATTTTATGATATGGTGTGTAAAGTTCAACACTTATCCCACAAGTGTCTCTTATATCACAATTACAAACTAACAGCTGAGCAGCAGTATTTAAATATGTGTTGACAAGCTGCTTTAACCAAACAAACTATCCACATCTGATATTAAGAATGCACTAAGATATATATAAGGCAAATTCATCTACTAAAGAGGAAACACACTGAACTGACCAAGTGTAATGCTCTAAAGTGTATATATACAGACTTCACCCCACAATGTAATTCTTGCATCAATCTGACATTTCACAATACAATTTACTACTCCTCTATATAATTTGCTATAATTATATAGCATTATTATCCTCTTGATCCGTGACATATCAGAACAATCAGCTTAATCAGTTGTATATCAATGAAATTTAAATAATTTCTAATTACTATTTCCTGCATATTAGTGTCTAAATTTATGAAAATAAGCATATATTTGTTTAATCATTATGGCAACAGATGACATTATTTATAACAACAATAGAAAGTGTTTGTTCTTCTTCAGATGTTTTCTTTTTTATCACCCATTTCAATGTTCCCGGAATGCCTACGCGACTTAAAGTGTATTAGGGAATTAGGGGGCCTTGTAAAGGGTAAATTATAGATTTATTTTGTAGATTATAAACTTTTGATATTGATTAAAATATATATATATCTTTATTACAATATTACAATCATTCATTCAAACACAACATATTTTCCTTTTAAGTTATAGCTTACAGTTTGAAAGCTATTAAATATAATTAAAAAAAAAATTAAAATCTCAGAAGAGCTGAACAAACTTCGAGATAATGAGTGGGATGACACCAGCAGAGAGATCATTGATGAACTGCTGACATTTAATGTCGCCAAATCTACCCTGTATAGAGCTCGTAGAAAACAGACAACTCCACTTCCAAAGACAAAGACAGCCATACTACTAGACGGAAGATGGACAGAAACAGCTACCGGAGATAGGTTTCTATTGTCCGACGACAACCTCGAGAACAGCCGTATGATAGCCTTCGCCACTACTGAAAACCTCAAAAACCTATCAAATTCAAACACATTCTTCTGCGATGGAACATTTTACACATGCCACAGCCTCTTCTACCAGATATATACGCTACACAATCAGATTGAAGACAAAATTACCCCAGTCATCTACGCCTTCTTACCAGGAAAGAGCTCAGCAGTTTACCAACGATTCTTCAGTCTTCAAGAAAAGATGACAGACATTGGTTTCAGATTTACCCCAACCAGTGTCCTACTTGACTTTGAGACAGCCGCCCACAATGCCGTCAACGAGACCTTTCCAGGAATCATCACCAAAGGATGTTTCTTCCATTATACCCAATGTATTTGGCGGAGAGAACAGGCGACAGGTCTTCAGATTCCATATAAAGACAATGAAGATGTAAAGTTATTAGTAAGACGGTCGGCAATTCTTCCTTTGGTTTCTCTAGATGCTATTGAAGATGTCTGGTTTCAGGCCCTAGAAGACAGAGATGATGCCAATATAACCCAACTGACTGAAAAAAAATCACTGATTATGTTACAGAACAGTGGGTAGAGGGAGATAGAACTCTGTGGAATCATTTTGGAACTGAGGGACCCCGAACCACCAATACCATTTTTTTCAACTGTATAAATTTGAAAGTGTTTAAATTCAGATTGAAGCGTAATACATACAAAATAATATTGTTTGTTTATAAAAGAAAAAATCTGACCCTGTTCAATTATCTTGTTATAATGATAATCAATTAAGTCCACATAAATCTATCACTTATAACTGCCCTTTAAAAGGCCCCCTAATCCCCAATTTTGACCAGGTATATATTAAATCGAGTAGGCGTTCCGGGAACAAACCTCTGACATCATGTACCCCTTCTACATACTCGAAATGGCTTAATTTTTGCAGTGTCATATAATAATTATGCAGCAAGCAACAGTCATGCCTTTTTTTTTTTAGCCCTGAGCTCGAAGTGCCAAAGATGAGTTATTGTGATCGCCCTATGTCCGGCGTCCGTCGAGCGTCTGTCAACATCTTCTCCTCAGTAACCAGTGGGTCAATAAGGGTTACACTTCACAAAAAGTATCCTCTCAATGACCTCACCAGTATTCCTTCAAATGGTTGGGATCCATATAGAATTCTGGTTTCCATAGCAATCAAACGGGAAAAACATCATCTATTTTCAAATAATTTTGTTGAAATATTCCTTGTGTGACCCTCTATCAGATTCCTTCAAGTCATGTTGATAAGTAAAAAAACATTGCCGACAGGGGACGGGGCTTTTTTGCATTATATGGCTATAGTGGAAACTTAAAAAATCTTCTCCGAAAGTGTTTGGCCGATTTTCAAATAATTTTGTAGAAATGTTCCTTGGGTGACCTTCTATCAGATTCCTTCAAGCCATGTTAATTGATAAAAAAAAATGGCCGCCAGGGGTCGGCCTTATATAGTTATAGTGGAAACTTTAAACAATTTCCCATCCAAAAGTGTCTGGCCGATTTTAAATAATTTTGTAGAAATGTACCTTGGCTGACCCTCCAGATTCCTTCAAGCGATGTTGATTGGTCAAAAAACATGGCCACCTGGGGGGCGGGGCTGTTTTGATTCATATAAATATAGTCAAAACTTTAAAAAATATATTTAATTCCCATTAGTCAGACTTGTATTTCTTTGCAAAAATAGTAAGCAAACGAATAATAGATCTATGGAACAAACCGCCGGAACATGTTGTAGTGGTAAAGCATGTAAATAGTTTCAAACAAGTCATGGCATAATGTATCTTTTAAATTTGTAACACATTTTGACGGACCTGAAACGGGTTTCTCAAAAGAACAAGATGAAACGGACCTTAGAGAGGCAAATTAAAGATCTCGATGACGAGGTGTACAAAGTAAGTGAGCGTAGGTGTTTGACCAGTGACCACACTATTTCATCATTTCCTTTATTTTGATGAAATCGGTGGTGCAGTGGTAGAGCATCCCCCTCGAGTGTTGAAGGTTGCGGATTTGATCCCCGGCAGGGTATTGCCGAAGACTTAACATTTTAGTAATGGCTGCCCTCCTTCGCGCACAGAGTTAGAAGTTTGACTGACTGACAGGTGTCAGGATTAATGGACTAGTAGTTCTGGTAACTTATCCAGGAAATGGTGTGATATAACTGAACAATTGTTGAAAGCGGCGGTAAACACCAAACAATCAAACATTTTGATGAAACAATTTGCAACATCTGTGCTGTTTATGTAGTTTCTAAAACAACATTATACCAGAATAATCTTCTTGGGTATTACTACAGTGTGAGACAAATAATATATTGTAAAGGAAAAGATGGCAGAGAAGTGTTTCTTAAGTGTCTCAATGCCGAGTCAAGCCACGTAATAATGTTAAATCTGAACAATCTAATAATATGTGCATCTCCTCTTGGTTCTGAAGCTTCCAATGATTTTATTAAATTCTTACCAGCAGTTGCTGAAAAATTAACGACACAAAAACATCAAATCTAAACACATAATATGGGCTTTATTTTAAGGGACTGAACCTTCCTATATTTTTATTGACTTCCAGTCTGCAGTTCCTGAGAATCAGCGTGGATAGGTTAGGCTGTAAAATATGAAAGGGTCATAAAACAGTAAAAAAAAGAGAAAAAGCATGTTATCTTACTGTCCCCTCTTTGTCCATCAATGCAAGTGCAAAAGACAAAACGCGAGTGCAACATTTGAAGTAGAATAAGTTAACAAGACGGCCATGATAACCCTTGATCGCACAGGAAATATTTATACCTATCTTTTTTGTTGAGCCCGCTAGCGGTGAGTTTTACATAGCTCTCACAATGGCAGTTCGGTGTATGTACGTGCATGTGTCCCCAGGTCCGTCCGGCCCACATCTTAACCATGCATCATAGGATTTCCAAGAAATGTGTCACAAACGTTCACCATGATGAGGCAGCGTGTTACGCAAAGGACCCAGGCCTGCACCTCATATGTCAAGATCAAAGGTCAAAATGAGTACTGTTTGATAGGACTATACTTTATCTGGCCCGCATCTCAACCATGCATCATAGGATTCCCAAGTTACTGGGCACACAATGTCAGTTTCACCATGACCAGGTGGCATGTCACGTACAAGACCCAAGTCTGTACCTCAAATGTCAAGGTCAAAGGTCAAAATGAGAAATGTTTGATAGTCCTGTACCTTGTCCGACCCACATCTCAACAATGCGTCATAGGATTCCCAAGACACTGAGCACACATGTAAATGATCAGAAAGCGTGTCAAATGAAGACCCAAGTCTGTAACATGGAAGGTCAAGGTCACCCATTTTAAAGATGAATATTTTGACAATTGATTGTGTTGACTTGGAGATAATAATGAAATACGTCACTTTAAACTTAGTGTTTGACAAATTTACGGAAATACAAACATTTGGTATTTGGTGTTTGATACTCTATTTTACATATCAGGCCAACTCTTTGTTAGTCTGTCTTAAAATTGCATTGAAGAGCACTATGTATGTGTCAAAACCTTTGGAGTGGGTTGGTTCCACATGTTGCCTGTGGGCATCTAGTTTTAGAGATTGAATGAGCAACATAAAGAGGTTTTTCTATATATCTCTATGTTAAAAAGGTAAAACAGGGCATTTCTATTTCAGACAAAAATATAGACAATCATACACACTAAATATCTAAGCTTGACTCCTTTCTGTTTTAGACAAGTTTATGTAAAACATGTGACCCCCAGGGTGGGACCAATTTTGAACCAAGAGTCATCATTTGAACAATCTTAGTAGAAGACCACTAGACAATGCTACACACCAACTATCTTAGCTCTCGGCCTTTTTGTTTTAGACAAGAAGTTTTTCCCTATATATTTTTCTATGTGAAACAGGTGACTCTTTGAGCAACCTTGAAACAAGTACCACTTAAAAACATTTCAGTAAAATTATTTTGAAATTGTCCAATTGCTTTAGAAGTTGTTTGTAGGAAAATGTGAACAGACAGACGACGACGACGGATGGCGAGTGATTACAAAAGCTCACCTTAGCTAAAAAAATTGCCCTGGTTTCGCTCATGAGAACATGCTCTTCAAGATCAATATTTACTGGACGCTTAACTATTCTTATAATTGCTTTCCCTCATACGACTTCGAACATAATTTGTCAAAAACAGTAAATCTCTATAATTGAATGGATAACCTATGACTAAAAGTGGAAAACATTGTGACAAAAGGTGAAATTGCTAAAGCAATGGACGAATTCAAAATAATTCCATAGGAAAGTATCTTCGACGGTCGTCTTTCAAACGGATCAAACATGACTCTGTGTGCAGCGGCATCAGAAAGAGGGAGAAATGCTAAACTTTAAAAACCTTCTTGTCCAAAAGTGCTGGCCGCTGATTCGAAAACAAGTTGGCACAACTGTTCCTCCATCAAGATTGTTGGATTTATTCTGATCCATTAAAAAACATGGCCATCAGGGTGCGGAACTTGTCTTCTTTATATGTATGTATATAGCAAACACTTTTAAAATTCTTATTGTCCAAAAGTACTGTATCAATTAGAAAAAAATTTGCAACAAATTAATTATCCTTTGATAATTTTAGCACAAATGTTCCTTCGTTGTTCAATTAGTTTAAACCATTTAAACAAGAGGACCATGATGGTCCTATATCGCTCACCTGATTTAATCAAACTTAAAAAGTTTTCATTGTTCTTTGTCTATACATATATACGGAAAACAAGCAACACCCCCTGGTGGCCATGTTTATCATCCTATCAAAATAATTTGAAGTCTAAGTAGATGGGCACCATTCATGGCAAATGGACAAGAATATTTTTAAAGTGTTTACCTTAACAAGTCTATGTAAAACAAGTGATCCCCAGGGTGGAGCCATGTTTGACACCAGGGCTATAATAATTTAACCAATCTTGGTAGAAGTCCACTCGATGAAGTTAGATTTCAAATATTAAACTTTTAGACAAGATCTTGGTAGAGGTCCACTAGATGATGCTACATACCCAATATCAAAGGTCTGGGCCCTCTACTTTTAGACAAGAAGATTTTTTAAGTTTTTCCCCTATACAAGTTTATGTGAAACAAGTGACCCCCAGGGAAGGGGTCATTTTTGACCCCATGGCTATAATTTGAACAATCTTGGTAGAGGTCCACTAGATGATGCTACATACCAAATATCAAAGGCCTGGGCCCTCTACTTTTAGACAAGAAGATTTTTTTAAGTTTTTCCCCTATATGAGTATATGTAAAACAAGTGACCCCCAGGATGGGTTAATTTTTTACCCCAGGGCTAAAATTTGAACAATCTTGGTAGAGGTCCATTAGACGATGCTACATACCAAAAATCAAAGGCAAGGGCCATCTACTTCCAGATTTTTTTTTTTTTTAAATTGTTCTCTATATGAGTCCATGTAAAACAATAGACCCCCAGGGGAGAGGTCATTTTTTGACCCCAGGGCTATAATTTGAACAATCTTGGTAGAGGTCCACTAGATGATGCTACATACCAAATATTAAAAGCCTAGGCCCTCTACTCCTAGACAAGAAGATTTTTAAAGGTTTTTCCCTATATGAGTCTATGAACAAGCTCCGCCCCCTGGCGGCCATGTTTTTTAACGGATTGAAAATATTTGAACAATCTTGTCAAAGGGTGCCCCAAGGAACATTTGTGCAAAATAATTTTCAAATCGGACCAGTACTTTTGGACAAAGAAGATTTTTAAAGTTTTAACAATGCACATATAAGGAAAACAAGCTCCGACCTCTGGCGGCCATGTTTTTCAACGGATCGGAAATATTTGAACAATCTTGGTAATCTTGGTAAGCCCCACGGAACATTTGTGGACTTTTGAAGATTTTTAAAGTTTTAACAATGCACATATAAGGAAAACAAGCTCCGACCTCTGGCGGCCATGTTTTTCAACGGATTGGAAATATTTGAACAATCTTGGTAAAGGGTGCCCCAAGGAACCTTTGTTCAAAATATTTCTTAAATCAGGCAAGTACTTTTGGACAAACAGTTATAACAATGCACATATAAGGGAAATAAGCTCCGCCCCCTGGCGGCCATGTTTTTCAACGGATCGGAAATATTTGAACAATCTTGGTAGAAGGTACCCCAAGAAACATTTGTGCAAAATAATTTTCAAATCGGGCCAGTACTTTTGGACAAGAAGATTTTTTAAGTTTTGGTTAATTTCCCCTTTTTTGTTGCCGTGGCAGCCAAAGTTCTGAATGGAATAGAATTCTTTAAACAAGTTTGAAAGAGATCCACCTAAGAAACATTCCTGTCAAATTATTTTGAATTTGGTTAATTGGTTTAGGAGGAGAAGTCGTTTGTAGGAAAATGTGAACGGACGGACGACGACGACGGACGGTGAGCGATCACAAAAGCTCACCTTACACTTAGTGCATAGGTGAGCTAAAACAAGGCCACCAGCTGGTTGGGCACATTTTCACTACCGGTATATGAATAGTTAGAACATTGAGAACTATTTAAATTTCATTAAATCAGGTGAACAATAATGGACCATCATGGTGCTCTCGTTTTTTTAATCTATCAGAATAGTTTGAACAAAGTAGGGTTTCCTTAGAAACATTTTCTGCCAGATTATTTTGAAATAAGACCAGCACTTTCAAAGTTTTGTCGTTTTACACCTCCTGTTTTATTTTTCAACAAATCCAAATGGCTTGAACACAGGGTGATCATAATAGTGTTCATACACTTTGAGCTCGGGTGAGGTAACCCATATGTTCAACGCCTCATGAAAAGTAAACTTTAGTCACACTTTCCCCCCTCTGTTGCGGCAAGACAAAAATCTTCTATCCAGAAGAAGCTGATCATATGCACACACCCTCTTGTTACTGAAGCTTCGCATAAAGCGTCATTGAATGCTAGTTGACTGTTTGGCATTTTACGCAGCCATCAACAATTGTTCAGTTATATCACAGCGTTTCCTGGTTAAGTTACCAGTACTACTGGTCCATTTTTCCTGACACCAGTCAGTTGGTCATGAAGCTAACCCCGCAACCCTGAACGCAATTATTGCCATTTTAAAGTATAAGGTATGACCTGACAAGCAACCTTCCGCACCAGAGACGGATGCTCCAACAATACACCACCAAGGCAGTATTGAATTCTAACAAGCAATTACTGAAACAAAGATTGGATACGCAAAATATCAAATATATCCCTTCCATCGAAATATTTCAAGCAATTTCTCCTCAATCCACTATTTTTGCTTGTGATGTCATCTATCGCATTAGCATCACACGCCATCTTATCAAGGAACGCGCTAGTGGGTGAGGTTGCAGTAAATAAAATGAAATCTGAAATTTGGAAATGGAAAAGGAACAAACAACAATTGAGTAGATTTTGTGTCTTTTTATTCATTTTTATTCAAATTTTAATTACTGGTTAAAGTCATGACTTCAATATAAGAGGAGATAATGGGTATTCTATGTAGTTACATTGGCATAAAGCATTTAAACCCTTGTCTATCAAAAACACCATGAAACCAGCCTTTTTCTAGCGTCTATGACATTAAACGACTTAATTTGTTGTCTATTCAACACATCCATGTTTAAATGGATTAGTCCAGTGGTGACAACTTAACGTGTTGTTTATTAACACACCTATGTTGAAACGGACTAGGCTAGTAGGGCCAACTTAAAATGTTGTCTATTATTCAACACATGTATGTTATAACGGACTAGTCCAGTGGGTGGTTTTTATTAGACAAAGGTTCAATCATGATGTATTACCATCAGCAGCATATAATGACACCTAACACCTGTACTCCACAATAATTTAACATTAACGGATCCAGTCAAAACTAGTATCACCATTAACCCCTTCCCAACTGCAGATGCATTCAGATGCATCTACAGCAGATAACGTTTGAAAACAGTGTTGCTAAAGGAGAAATGGCTCACGAGTAATTTCACCTTTTGCAACAATATTTTCAACTTTCTTCTATAATAAAACTTTCATTTAAAGAGATTTATCATATTTTCGTCAAGATAATTTCAAAGTATTCTGCTGCAGATTTGTTGTATATGGGAAAGGGTTTAATAGGTTTGGTTTATTTGCACTTTCAGTGTAAACCAATTGATTTTCAAAACATGTATTTTGCCTTTTGCAGCTTTTCATAAAAGACATTAAACATCGGTGAGGAAATTTAATTTGAATGTAATTTAAAGGTTTGAAAAGATATATATGAAAGAAAAGTTACATATAATAAGCATAACGTGACTGTGTTAAACAAGAATTTATTTTGATTTTTAAAGTACCATTAATTGTACATGTTTGAATCGAGACACCGTTTTCACTTAGGGCACCTTTAAATATCTAGAAATTCAAACTTATCCCTGCTATTTATGTCTTGTGAAAAAAACAAAATGAGAAAGGCAGCCATTGACAGTAAAATCTATATCAGTGTTTTCACTTTGACACAAAATAGAAGGTCAAGGTTATAGAAGAACCTGTACTTCCTTTCATGACCTTGACCTACTATCATAGAACCGTGTATTATTTAGAGCCAATGGCTACTTTTCTTGAACCAGTTTGTCGAAAACTGTCGAAGGAGTTATGAAGACATAAATACCTGGTAAAAGGTTGAATACAATTTGTTAACAAACATACAGAAAATCAGAATGCACATCAACTTTGACCTTGAGAGGATGGTATTGAGGACTTGTTTAAATAGTCCCGCATATTGATTTTACTGTGATTTATACATAACCAGTGCACTCTCATTTATTTAGTTTTACAATATTTATTTTGTACGTCATCAATACCAACCTCCTTTTAGTTCTTATTACTTGAATTACACAAAGTAACAGGTGTTTCAATAGCTTAATGCAAAACGGTTGTAACTACCTATCGTTACAAAATGTAGTTACAACTGCTTCGAATGAAGCCAAACAAAAGTTTGTTTAATTTATGCTGACAATATGTCAACCAGAAACATGTGTAAGCTAGAGTCACACAGGTTCAAAGTCGATATGCATCCCTGTGCACAGATTTTCTTTTGGACTAAAGGGGAGTATATATTCAAATACGGTGTTGAATTCACACCAGTTGTGGTTAGTTTGGTATCGGACTAAGGATAGCAAATTAAATACACCCATCAAATAAAACATCCCATAAGACACAAACGATACACTATCTTAATAAGAATGATAGAGGGATATTCAACACACAGTAAAATTCAAACTCTGTCACATTCATTGATTCAGTCCTCATACTTAATGAGACCAACATAAGCTGAAGTCATGAACAGACTTTAAATTTCCTCATGTGCTTTTACTTTACAAAACAAAGACTTTACAAAATAGAAATGCCCTGTAACGCATACGTAACTCAAAGTCGTCTCATATTCCATTAAACATGTACTTGTATCAGATTTAGGTGTGAGAATCATACATTTAATATTAAACCTAGATTGATTACTTATACAAAACGATATAACACTCATCTACACATAGAAGGCCTGCCTTGCATATTTCCTACAAAAGCTTCAATTAACTAATTCAAATATACTTTACATCAGTAACTAGTATCCCAATTAAAACTTTTCTATTTCATGACAATGTCTTGGTTAAGATAAAATTGTCAATATTTAGCGAGTTTAACCCAAAAGGGATCATAAAATCAATGTAAATTAAGCATCATTTGCCGACAGCTGGCTGCCAATTTGGTAGAAAAATTCATACAATTTGAGATTCAGACAGGCTTAATTTTTAATCCCGATGTAAACATGTCGAACACAAGATAAGAGGTTCCATTTTCATTAAAATCTATTTTCATCCTACACTTCCAGATTTATTCTGCAGTGATATTATAGTTTATGGTATATAAATTATATACAGACAAAATAATATACAACAAATTGGAAAAAATAAACTAATCTTTTATTACTCATTTTGATCAGGGCTGAAAAACGAAACGGAAGACTATCTCTTGATTTTTCCAACAAGAATAACATAACTGTTAAGCACTTGGTTTAATTACTCGGTCTATTCCCTTTTTAACTGATCTCTTATTCAGAGTCGTATAATCCCTTGACCCGATGTATGAATGTCTATTCCATTCAGTATGTATGTACGTATATAATAACTATATATATTTTGTGTATGTCTATAACATGGTGGTATTGTATCTGGAATAGAACATCATATTTTCAGCAAGAGTTAAATTATTAACAAATGGTGAAGATAAAAACGGATTGATGGAATCAGCTGGGTTATTCATCTGTCTACCCTCTTATATGGAGATGAAAAATGTCGAGCAGTGTGGGTGAATTCAGATTAACATTTATCATGACCAAGTCGATAGGCAGCAGCTTAAATTACACCATGTTTTATTTAGAAAAATAACTTAATAGTCATGTAGTTCAAGATTTGAATTTAACAATGTTAAACAAAAAAGGTTTTCTAACCTGGATTTGGAGATTATAAAGTGTGATATTATCAATTAACGTCCCATCCATAATTATGTCATGTCGAATTCAAGAAAAAAGGCAGGATTTCACCCTTTTCCTGATACAGACAATTGTCTCTGCAGCATTCAATTTTGAAATATTTCTAAAATATGGAGAAATTGTTCAAATGAAACAATTTTTTCATTTTTCATTACCAACAATCTATAAAGAAATAAGTACTTCAATATTTTCATGTTGCATCTTATGAGGTAATCAGATAATTCCTCAGCTCCATAAAACCCTTTAATGATGGATGGTTATCTTGCTGGGAACGTACTTTCTAGTGAGTATCAACATTACAGAAGAGTTTGTGGGAAAACATTTCATTCAAGATATTCAATGCACTTATCTACGTAATGCCCTGCTATAAAACACCACGATGTTTTTATTTTTTTTTTTAAATCCTCCCTCTACCATTATACTCATAATGTGTAAATCAAGGGTGCAATTTGCTTTACTTCTCTGCCCTTCTGAATTTATATATTAAATACACATTTTTATTCTTAATTATTCTTACTGTTAGAAGAAAAATACACCTTCACTATTAAATGCAGTAACAGATCAGGAAAGTCTTCTATTTGGGAGAGATTTAAACATCTTTAAATCTTTGTGCAGCACAGACATACTTTTGGCTAATGTACAAGCTGCCAGTGTTAACTGAAAACTCGACCCGCTGTTCACTCCTCTCTCTAAAGGAAGGCAAATATATGATATGCTCTAATAATAGATTCTTAGGAAAGATAAAAAACCACAAACAATCACATAACGTCAAACATTCACACACCAGGTCTGTTTAAACTGGGCGAGTTTTCTCGTCTCGATGATCATGATTTGAAAACAATGGCACTTTGGGAGTTCTCCTGTCCTGACTATAGGTCATGTGATCACTAAAGGGAGATAATTCTAGATGACTGTCCATGCTGCAGAAGCAGACAGAGATGGTGGTGTCTATATTTTGATAGATGTTGCTCACAAATCACTTTCACCATACAAGGCAGTTGAGAAACTCATGTAATCCAGCGCGCCTGGCACAGCGTCCCGACCTGAGTACGGGGCCATTCGCTGGATACAATATTCAGCCTGGTCTGGTGGCAACTCTTGGCGAAGAATCTGGGCTGTGATGTATGGCTGAAAATAGAGTTTAAACCATAAATTGATTAATGTTAACATTTCATATGGAGACCCAAACTATTAGTGTCGTTATTTCCAATTTAGCAGCTGTAATTGTTTTTAATGTTTTGAAAAGCAGTCTACCCTTTAAATATCCTTTAAGGTAAACTGTAAATTAACCCTTTCCTTCATACAGATGTATTTTGATGACTATGCATCAGACAGACTTTGAAAACACAATGAGCAATTTCTTCTTTTGCCACATTTAAAGAAATTTTCCATATTTTTTCTAAGTTGTTATTAAAGTTGTCTGCTGCAGATTTGTTGTATGTGGGAAAGTGTTATAATAAACTGTTTGAGGTCTGCATTACAGAAGCAATATATAAAGACATAAGTCTTTCAACAATTTTTCAGTTATATTTCCGAGTTTCCTGGGTATGTTACCAGTACTACTGGTCCATTTATCCTAACACTAGCCAGTCAGTTGTAATGCTAACCCTGCAACTCTGAGCGCATCCATTATTACCATTTTTTCAAGTCTTTGGTATGACTTGCTCGGGGGTTAAACCCACAACCTCTTCACTCGAGGCGGTCACAGAAGTGTTCAAAGGATCATGTATAGCTTACTAACAATCTATAATTATGACTCAAGCTTAAGTATACCAGAGATGATGAGGAAGCGATCCCAAAGTGTCACCTTGCCATGGCATTGGACACATAAAGTACTCAAAATAAGTTATTTTGCTTTGATTTTTTTTTCTGTAATTATATAACATAAAAAATATGAGAAAAATAATACAAGATCTATTAAACCCACTTACCTTGTCTGCAGCAAGAATTTTGAAGGATTGCATAACTTGTTCAGCAGTATCGGTGTCGGCTGTCTCACGTGTCATGAAATCTAAGAAACTCTCAAATGAGACGTAGCCAGAGTGGTTAGGATCAACGACAGACATGATTCGCTGGAAGTCAGCATCACCCTGAAATTGAAATAGATTTCCTGATTATATATCTATGCCAATCAAAAACATTAAAATGTATTAAATTTCTAACAAGTGTTATCAAAGGAACACGCCAATAAGTCACAGAAAGTCAGACCATGGAGAAGTTATCCATTTGTGGCAGTCTGCTAAGGTAGTTGATACGATATTCAATCGCAATGGCTTAACCCTTTCCCTCATATGACAATTCTGCCGCAGACGACTTTGAACATATAGAAAATCTCTATAATCGAACGGATAACCCATGACTAAAAGCGGAAAAAACATTGTGTTAAAAGGAGAAATTGTTTGTTTTGAGCAATTTCTTTTTTTGTCACCATATTTTCAAAAATCTGTCTGCTGCAGAGGCATCAGAAAGCGGCTATATGAGGTAAAGCGTTAAAGATGACCTAAGTGCAACGAATTGAACCATTAATAGGTTAAACTTCTGAAGATATGTTTCAATAACTATCATATCATTGAATTGAAAACATTGCAGGAAACATGTTTCCTTACCCTTTCCCGTATATCCTTAATCTGCAGCAGACGACTTCAAAAACATCTATTAACCCTTTCCCTCATACGACAATTCTGCAGCAGACGACTTTGAACGTATTTTGTCAAAAAATGGAAAATCTCTATAACTGAATGGATAACCTATGACAAAAAGTGGAAAACATTGTGACAAAAGGAGAAATTGCACGTTCTGTGCAATTTCTTCTTTTGTCACTATGTTTTCAAAAAGCCGTCTGCTGCAGATGCGTTAGAATGCGTCTGCAGGTGGGAAAGGGTTAAAGCAAAACTCTTGAAAATCTCTTTAAACTTAATCATAATGTTTCGAAAATACTTCTGCTGCAGATGCGTCAGATCATGGGAAATATAATCAAAGGATTAAGTAATCAAATAAATATTTTACCTGTCTATCATCTCTAATGTTATAGCCCAAACTGACGAGGCAAGCTTTGAATTCTTTAGGCTCCAGTCGGCGTGTTCGGTTCTTGTCGAAGTGATTAAAGGATTGACGGAACTCATTCATCTGATCTTCGCTGATACCCTTTGAATCTCTAGTCAGGATCTGTAAAATGGTACAAGTGAGATATATCCATAAAGCTAGTTAGTTCAAATTAACCCTTTCCCACACCTTTGCAGCATTTGAAAACATTGTGACAAACTGAAAAATTACTCATAATAAGCAAATTCTCCTTTTGCCACAATGTTATCGACTTTATGCAATTATTAATTATACTTTCATTTACCAATATTTTACATATTTTTGATAAGATTTTTTTAAAGTCGTCTGCAGCAGACTATATTGAAAACATTAAGTCATAAATATTGAAAACTTTTTTGATAATTGAAAGCGAGATAGTTGAATAGATTTGAAAGCATTGTGGTGGAAGAAGAAGTTGCTTGTTTTGATAGAAAAACATCTTTATGTGAGAAAGAGTTAAAAACTGTATTGTTTTCTATATGTAACCTCCCTTAAAACAGACAATATCAGATGTGCCTTTGCAGCAGATAACTTTGGAAACACTGAGGAAAAAGGAGATCATTATTTCAAAATAATTCTATAAATGTTCCAGATACAACACATTATGCTGGAGTTAATTTCAAGGCAGATGATACTTAAAAACATTCCTATCAGGTAAAACAGTTACTTGATGTGAATTTCACGACAATGCTGTCAGAAATTCCAGTGAGCAAATGAAGAGATGTTATGCCTTACCTCTGTTTGAATCGAATCTAAATAAGATCCTGTGTAACTTATCATTGAACTGTTAGCCCAACTATTGCGGGATGTGTTAGCCAAACTAGTATTGGAAACATTAGCCCATGTATTTGATGTGTTAGCCCAGCTAGTTCTGGATGTATTAGCCCAACTTGTATTTGAACTATCAGCCCCACATTTACACTGACACCTACAGGCCCGTGGGGGTAAGGGAGGTGGAGATAACTCATAACTTCCAGAACTATACATTGTTCTATATGTTGTATTTTATGATATGGTGTGTAAAGTTCAACACTTATCCCACAGTTGTCTCTAATATCACAATTACAAACTAACAGCTTAGCAGCAGTATTTAAATATGTGTTGACAAGCTTCTTTAACCAAACAAACTATCCACATCTGATATTAAGAATTCACTCCGATATATAAGGCAAATTCATCTACTAATGATGAAACACACTGAACTGACCAAGTGTAATGCTCTCAAGTGTATATATACAGACTTCACCCCACAATGTAATTATTGCATCAATCTGACATTTCACAATGCAATTTATATATAATTTGCTATAATTATATAGCATTATTATCCTCTTGATCAGTGACATATCAGAACAATCAGCTTAATCAGTTGTAAATCATTGAAACTTAAATAAATTCCAATCACCATTTCCTGCATATTGTCTAAATTCATATGAATAAGCATATATTTGTTTAATCATTATGGCAACAGATGACATTGTTTATAACTACAATAGAAAGTGTTTGTTCTTTTTCAGATGTTACTTTTTTTTATCACCCATTTCAATATTGATCTTCAAATTGAAGCTTATGTTAAGGGTTAAGGTAGATTGGTATCAGAAAGGAGGTCCATATAATTGGACTAAGACAATTAGTGTCCTGATAGATTTTAAGTATACTTCTTCACTTTAATTAAAGGTGTTATAATTAAAAGAGAGTTCATTATCATTATTCAAATCACTGACACCTGAGCATACAGATATGATAAAATCAAATCATTCGAATTAGAAGAAAATCACATAGAATCAAAATAGATTATTCAAATTAATAGGAATGTGATTTTATTTTCTTGATAAATTTATAACACAAACAGGTGTGTTTGAAGGGATAATTTTCTTACCTGGTTTTCAACTTCATTTATGTTCCTAGCAATGGCTGTCAACAGCTGTTCCCAGCCAACTCTCAATGTCTGAAATAAAAGCAGTTGAGTATGTAGAAATGTTAAATTGGCTTCTTGTGTCTGTAAAACCAACAAGAGCTTCTAATTCTTTTGCTAGATAAGAATCATAACATCAAACAGCTCTCTGTATCAAATTTATAATTTATCTACATATAAAATCCTCAGAAAGAAATATTGCGAAAAATGTTCATCTTTACTTCGCACGAATGCTTCTTGAATTGTTTCATTACCATGTATTACATTGAAGAAGGCACAGAAAAAACAAAAAACTTTACTTAAGACGGACAACATCTGATAACTTTTTATCGAACAACAATTTGACAATATGAGCAACTTAGCGTTTTCCCACAATATGAGCAACTCTAGTGTCAAAATCATATAACCTCTTTTCAAGATACAGCACTCAGATTTGTTCCAAAGATAACATCATTTGAAAAGTTAAATTGACTTGCGAGACTTGCAACATTGACCCGTAGTAGAATACCTTCCTAGTACACTGTCCGGTATATGTTTTTGTGTGTGATATTAAATGCAATGGTATTTCATCAGTAATTTGTATGTAGACTCACCTCCATTGTGTAGTGCGTATATCTGTTCTCAAAGATCATGGCTTCCTGTACTTCCTGTTATGATAGAACAAAAAATTCAAGTTTAGTACATAAACCTTTAGTACCATGTCCTGTATTGGGTGTAACTGAACACTTAGAACAAACAATCTTCAGTAGAGTTAGGTCTTCAAGTCACTTCAAGAAATACAAGTCCAACAATAGAAATATGAGTAAGTAGTTTAGTTTTTGTTTGAATGATGTTTAACACCATTTTCAACAGTTGTAATCATGGCATTTCCTGGGTAATTTACCATTTGTCCAGACACAGACAAATTAGTTTTAACCCTTTCCCTCATATAAACATTTTCTGACGCCTCTGCAGCAGAAGGCTTTTTGAAAACAGTGACAAAAGAAGAAATTGCTCAAAACGTGCAATTTCTCCTTTTGCCACAAAGTTTTTCCACTTATAGTCATAGGTTATCAATTTTTTGACAAAATATGTTCAAAGTTGTCTGCTGCAGAATTGTCGTATGAGGGAAAGGGTTAATGCTATCCCAACAACTCAGGGCGTCAAGGAGGAAGCCATAACTTCCATTTTTGATTTATATGGCATGACCCCATCATGGATGCAAGCCTGGTCTTCTGCTCCTATGTTGACACTCTAACTTCTACACCACAGAGACGGTCATATGTAGCCTAGAAACAGTAAGTTCAGACAATCTTTTGGCGATGTCAATTTGCTTTGATTTGTTGGTGCTTATAGCCATTTCCATCATTATTTCCGTAATATCATGAAGACAGTTTATTTATTCATGATCCCTAGATTATAATTGTTCCATGCCCAAGGGCACTCCACCATGATGGTCCCGACTGGAGATTGAACCCGGGACGCACTGTTCAAAATCCCCCATGCAAACCCATTGGTCATAGCAGATTCCTCAATTTGAATTAGCATGTAGATACACCATGAACATTTGCCCCTACAAAATATTACTTTTAGTTATTTAGCAAAAAGAAACTCTGAAATACACATGAACATAAGAGTATATTAAGTTAAACATCAACAATAAGAAGTGGCTTGCTTCCTACCTGGTTGATTGTTTCCAAATCGTCCATATGAGGTTTGTACTGCTGTACCGCCTTATCGTATTGATGAAGTTTGTTCAACTGATCTTCGAGCGATCCTTTCATCTGGATCGTAATCGAAGCCACAGCATCCAGTTGGGACTCAATCCAGGGTCCGACTACATTAGCCTTTTGAGCAAAGTCTCGGCGTAATCTCTCGTTTCTCTGCTGTTTAGCCATTTCTTCACTAAGGGTTCTGTCCCGCTGAGGTATGAGGGTTCTCACCTCGGACCATTTGTGAGAAATATCCTGAAAAATAGTCGGTTTTTGTATGATCAAAATTGATCTTTTATAATAGCAATAATAATAATATAATTGTGACTGGCTGTTGTTTACTCTTCCCACATGCAAGCACATGTTGATGCATATACAGTAGATTACTTTTGAAACATTTTGGCAAAAGGAGCAATTACTCGTAATAACGCTTATAACATTTCTCATAACAAATATTACATGTATTTCATTTAGAGAGATTTTCCATATTTTTGCAAAGGTATTTTCAAAGTCATCTTCTGCAAATTTGTTGAATGTGGGACAGGGTTAAAAATTGCATGGCATCCTGATCAAGCAGGAGTTTTCACAAACTTCTCATACCTGTAACAGTAAATCATTTGAGATGAAAATGAAAGCTTTAATTTTTAACCCTTTCCCTCATATAGACGTTTTCTGATGCCTCTGCAGCAGACAGCTTTTTGAAAACATAGTAACAAAAGAAGAAATTGCACAAAACGTGCAATTTCTCCTTTTGTCACAATGTTTTCCTCTTTTAGTCATAGGTTATCCATTCAATTATAGAGATTTTCCAATATTTGACAAAATATGTTCAAAGTCGTTTGCTGCAGAATTGTCGTATGAGGGAAAGGGTTAAGGGATAAAACAAGAAATATTTAATTCTCTTTACTTATTCATTTGTCATAACCAACACTTACCGGTATTACACTCCAGGCACTATATTATGGCAGAGCGATAGTTCATAAAACAGTTTTTGATTTGGTGGTCTGCTCTTATATGATTTACAAATATTCTACCTACAACAATATCTACTATCTACCACAAGTGAACTTATATACCAAGTTTTGTCTAATTGCAAGTTTAACCCTTTCCCTCATATAGATGCTTTCTGACGCCTCTGCAACAGAAGGCTTTTTGAAAACATAGTGACAAAAGAAGAAATTGCTCAAAACAAGCTATTTCTCCTTTATCACCATGTTTTCCACTTTTAGTCCTAGGTTATCCATTCATTCATAGAGATTTTCTATTTTTTTACAAAATATGTTAAAAGTCGTCTGCTGCAGAATTGTCATATGAGGGAAAGGGTTGAACAATTTAATAAATTAATTATGTTGAAATAGATATTTAGAGCAGACAAATTTGGGTTGCGGATTAAAGATGACTTTAGCAATGTAAGAAACACACCCATTTAAATTGCATTTGGTCTTAAAAAAAAATACATGATTATGATGAATCCTTTCTTACATGCAGACATTTCTGATGCAGACATGAGCAATTTCTCCTTTTGCCACAATGTTTTCAACTCTTTTAAATTCAATAATTGTATTCATATAAATAGATTTTCCATGTTTTTGCCTCTATGAATACAAACTTGTCTGCTGCAGATTGGCTGAATGTGGGAAAGAGTTAAGAGAAGAAACTGTAATTGTAAAAAAATGTTTCCATCTTATTTATGAACCGATAGTAGCCATCACCAGTGACATGGGTACTAGTATTAGTTAGAAAGAAGTTTGTTAGATTGTTAAAGCTCATCCTGCTGCATTCCTGCGACAAATAGCATCATCATTGGGTTTTCAACCCTTTCCCACATACAGCAAATCTGCAGCACACGACTTTGAAAACATCTTTTCAAAAATGTGAAAAAATTCCATTAATTACAGTATTATTATTAAAAAGAGTTGAATACATTGTGGAAAATGGTGAAATTGCTCATCATAAGCAATTTCACCTCTGCCAGTGTTTTCAAAAGTCGTCTGAAAGCGTCTATAAGTGGCAAAGGGTTAACTAGATTCATATCAATTTGATGAATAGCCGATGCTTATGATGAATAATTTTAGTCTTTGCTTATGGTTAATAAACGAATAGTCTGTGCTTGATTGATAAATGAATAATATTTGCTTATGCTTGTTAAATTAAGTATTTCCTTATGAATGATAAATGAAGTCATTGCTTATGATTGATAGCTGAGTAGCAAACAATGAAGACCAAGATATTACTGTACAAATCAATGTAAGGCTGATCTGAGTCTACATTATAAGCAATTCTTTTAAAAATTACATTGGCATAAAGCAGAATGAGTGTTAGAATAATTGACAGATTAGATTACATAGTATTTAGATCCCTTATTGACCCACACAAGTCACATTTGAAATCATCAAGGAAAATCAATTGAAATATTTCAAAGGGCATCTGCTGCAGATGTGTCCAAATTGGTCTGCATATGTATTAATACAATTCTTAAATGTGTCCATCGCCTACAACTAGTATATACATTGTTAGAAAAGGAGATATTACTTATCCTAAGTAAGTTCCACTTGTTAAACAATGTTTCATACTGCATATCATACAAGTTTTCCGATCTTTCTTCCGACAGATACAATTATCGTTAAATTCTTGAAGACACATTTTGAGGCATCTTCAGCAGACGACTTTTAAAAACCTTAATGATCAATTTCTCATTTTGTCACAATGTTTTCAACTGTATTCAATCAACTAAATTTAATCCATAGAGATTTTCCACACATTTTTGCCCGATTTTTCCAGGTCTTTTTGCTGCAGATCTTTTATATGGGGGAAACCACCATTTAAAGGTTTTCGAAAGGTAACCATTACACAAACAGTATATACAAATAACTTTTTCCCTTGAAGATGGAAACAAGTCTTCTGAATGCTGATAATTGCCTTTGTTATGGGAAAGATCAGATCAAACTAATATGCAACAGTCAAAAACTCGAGGGTTTCCAATTCAGTTTTTCTCTCTCTCTCTCTCTCTCTCTCATAGTAAAGTTACAACTCTCCAAAAACCTTCAGATTAATTTAGATGGTTAGATGTTATTGAAGTCCTTCACCTGCACATGTCTAATTCAACAATTGTTATGAAAATTTAACTTTTATCTTGTAATGACCACCACTACAGCAAAACCAAATTTGGGACATTTAACAAGTGTAGATACAAATCAGCGTTCACATTTAAGCCGTTTGATTTGGGTCTGCACTGGTTGTCTAATACTTACAAAAGCTTTCAAAAGGCTTCTGATAAATGATGTTAATTATGATGAGCAATTTCTTATTTTGCCATCAAGTTTTTTTACACAAGTCCTCAGCTATGAGTAAAGGGTGACAACAATTCAGGCCTTGATAAGGGAAGTACTTTTTACCTCACAACTTATTTTTCATGTACAAAATAATATTGTACATACTTATTTTGGCAATTTACAAGTACCAATAATAAATGTAAGTGAAGAAATCTGAAATCCTTCCCTTATTTTACAGCTCTGAATGTATATTAAGACAGTTACAGACAAACAAACACTTATTTATTATACTGACCTCCTGGGAATGCAAGCAAAGAAAAAATGCAATAAAAAGGTATGAATTTTGACTTCAAATTAAATGTTAAATGATTTGATGATATATATTAATTTCCAACATGAAGAAGCATTTTGACACATTTGCAGGAGACATTTTGGGGAAACATCGTGGTAAAGGACAAATTGCTCATAATTCGCAATTTCTCCTGGTGCCTCAATGTTTTTAACTCAAAATTGATATTTCATTTATAAAGTTTTTCTGTATTTTTGTCTAGATGCTTTATAGCTATCTGCTGTCTTGTCAACTTGTTGCATGTGGAAAAGAGTTCAGCAAAGCCACAGTAAAATCTACCTTGGGGTTGTGACGAGGAAGTCCAGATCAGCCTGCACATCCATACAGTCTGAGCGCACCCTCAATTTAAGCATTGTTCAAAATAACATATTATTTTGAATTCTGATCAGAATGTCTTTCAATTCTCCAGAATGTAACGCTTTTTGAGGCATGGTCTAACTTCAGAAATTTATTGTCTGCAGCAAACTTAAGAGCTCATAAAAAACATAAATATCAATAATCAAGAAATGAATAGCAAACTAAAGGCATGAATGATGGCTAAAAATCATGCTACCAAAAATGATTTCTTCATCCTATTTCCACATTCAACAAATCTGTAGCAGACGAATTAGTAAACATCTAGATCAATATATTGAAAATTTCAATAAAAGAACGTAATAATTTTGCATGAAGTTTGAAACATTGTGGCAAAAGGAGAAATTTCTCATTATTGCCACAATGATGAATAAAGAAGTCTGCTGCAGGTGCATCATGATATGTCTGAATGTGGAAAAGAGTTAATTACTAATGACTTCAATACATTATTCTCTTTAATTAAAACAAGATTGCCTCAAGCGAAAGTCAACGCTCATCTGCTTTTTCTAAGTAAAACAAGGGGGCATTAATGAATAATTATTAAAGTCAAGAGGTATTTGACTTGGTATAGACATGCATAATGTTCCTAGAAACATGTGTACCAATTTTATTTAAAAATGTTCCAACATTTTTTTGAGTTATGAGGTAAGGTTAAAGTTTTGTGCTGATGCCAAGAGTATCAAAATACCCATATCTTAGAAAAACAGACGAGCTTATAAAGTCTTTATCCTTACACTAAAAACATTTTTCAGCAACGCTTTATCCATTCACGACCCCTGGGTGTTTAACCCTTTCCCTCATATAGACGCTTTCTGACGCCTCTGCAGCAGATGGTTTTTTGAAAACATAGTGACAAAAGAAGAAATTGCTCAAAACGAGCAATTTCTCCCTTTGTCACAATGTTTTCAACTTAGTTATAGGTTATCCATTCAATTATAGAGATTTTCTATTTTTTGATAATATGTTCAGTCATCTGCTGCAGAATTGTCGTATGAGGGAAAGGGTTAACCAGTAGTGGGTTGGTTTTATACATGGCCCAGGGACACTTCGCCATGACTGTCAATTTATCCTATTTCGAGGCTTATTTAATTTAAATCCTTCCCACTTGCAGGTGCATCTGCAGCAGAAGACTTTTGAAATTCTTCTTTTCAAGTCGTCTGCTGCGGAGGCATCAGGAAGTGTCTGTATATGGAAAATGGTTAAGGGATAAATTGCGATTATTTTCACAATATTTTATGATCTTAGAACTTGATCCGTATTCGCCAAGACTTCTTAATTCATATTCTAAAAATAAATTAGAAAATTTCAAAGTAACGTAATTTCTGATTGTATGGATAAATCATAAGGTTTATCCAATCATAAATTATGTTATTTTGTATATTTAGAAATAGAACTAGTTTGATACCAAGTTCATGATGTCAGTCTTATCAGTTGCAGACCTACCTCTGGGTTGACTGTGGTGTAAGGATTCTCAGGACTGTTAATACCAATAGAGGCACACAGTCTGATGCATTCCTGGGAGAGCTGCATGATGGAATTGTACTCCTTGTCAGCCTCGGGTATAGTCGACTTGAACTGCGCATGGGCAGAGGATAATTCCTGGAACACAAATTGATTATTATCACAATGTACCCCTTTTTACTCAGGCAGAATGACACATCTGCAGCAGACAAAACTTAAAAACAATTTCTACTTTTGCTGCAATGTTTTCAAGTCAATCCAATATCTATACTTGAATCTATATAGATATTCCACATGTCAGGGTTTTTGTTCATGCAATGAAACTTATTTTATATCAACTGAAAATGAACACTATAAAATCAATTCTTTGTCTCATTAGCTGATAAAAGATGAAGCCGACATCTCTACAGGAGACGCATTTTTAAAATATTGTGAGAAAAGGAGAAGTAATTATGTCTCGAAAGTAATTGTTCTAGTTTTCATCAGATGTTTTCAAAACAGATAACTTAAAATATAATATCAGGTGTAAGACTATTCAAAAGCCATCTTAAAATTGATTCAACTCTTAAAAGTTATACAATCTCGGTCATTTCTTCCAAACCCATTGTTGAGTTTACATATATAAACTCTTTTCAATTCGTTACATTCATACATTTAAACACTTTCAACATACAACAAATCTGTAGCAGACGACTTTGAAAACATTTAGGCAACATATAAACAAATCTCTATTGATGAAAGTACAATAAGAGTTTAAAACATTCTGACAAAGAAGAAGTTGCTCATTATGAAAAATTTCTTCTTTTGTCACAATATTTTTAAAAGTCGTCTGCTGCAAATGCATCAAAGTGTGTTTGTTCACGAGAAAGAGTTTTAACAATTTATACCTGAATTTCATCAGTGGTGTGCACAATAAACATGTCCATCAGATCTTCTTTAGCACCATCCAACCAGTTATTGAAAGGCTGTAGAATACAATAATAAGAAATACAAGAATGCTCCAAGGAACACATGTTTACATCTGCAGTAAGACTTGTCAGATAATCATAACCAATTAAACTAAAACTATCACTGAAGATGATAAATACCCCCTAAACAGCACCTTGACCTACACCATAACTTAATAAGTAAAAGGGCCATAACTCTGTAAAATAACATGCAATTGTAAGCCCTTAAGGATATGCACATCTCCTCTTGGTATAGAAGCTTCATGTAAAATTTTATTGAATTCCACCCAGTGGTTTGTAAGAAATAGGCCGGACAAAATATGGCTTCCGACCGACAGCCCGACTCCTATATACCCCCTCTTCTTCGAAGGGGGTATAATTAAGTCAAAGCATAATAGACAGAAGACATAGAAGTGATCCCAAATTGTCAATCTTTCTGCAAGGCAGTTAAATTCAACTTACACATGTTTCCTAGCTTTTTCACAACAGTACTCAACACAACATTCTTCCAGTTCCACTGGATACCCTCCCTTCTAAACTATCTTTTACTTTGTAGTTGGAAAATGAATGACGCTAGTCAGTGACATTGGTAAATCATCAGAGAGAATCCAGGTTCAAACTTATGATCCCTGGAGTGAAAGCCCTCAATGTTACGGACTGAGCTGTCATAGCTTCACTCTAAGAGAAATAACTAATTGATTGATTATGTCTGAGGAAGACAGCTTTTTGAAAAAAGAAATTGCTGTCAATGTCGCAAAATCATGAGGCTAACCATCCTGTCTCTGCTTTTCTTCACATGCTTCTTCAAATAATGTACATTTGACCCTGGACTCACTATTTGTTTGTGATTAATGTTCGACAGCAGAGCCAAATTAACGCCAGAGCTTGAAATAAACTAGAGAAACTTCTTTAATCTGTATTTGACTTCCAAACCCTTTGTTGTGGGAACTCAAAAGAAACCCTCTGCAGGAGGTGATTCTAGAGAGTACCCACTACATCAAGTTAAGAGTAAGTTATAAAATATATATTCTGTGAAAAATACCAGTATACACCTCCTGACCAAGGCCTTTGTAAGAAATATCAAATACTTACTGCAGCTCGTTTAGCAAATTCAAGATGGAGACTGTCAATCTTTTCTAAAATCTGTTCGGCTTCCTACAAGAAAGTGAAACAAAATATTTAAAGAACTGTTGTAATTTTTTTAAAAAACAATTATTGAAAAGAATTAATGAATCTTACAAATATATAAAGGCATTAGCAACACAACAATGTTTATGTATGCTGTAAAACACAATTTTTAAATCAAATTCCAAAACAGTGTAGACCAAGATCGGCATACACATCAGTGCAGTCCAATCTTGGTCAACATATTTTTCTATTCTTGTATGATTATGTAGCAGAACATATCTATAAATCAAAGTATGATTATTTTATACAGTTGAAAGCATTGTGGCAAATGGAGAAATTGCTTTTTTGAAGCATCTGCAGCAGACAACATTTGAAAACATTTATGGAGAATTTTCAATTCATTGCCAAGATGTTTCAAAGTCATCTGTTGCAGATTTCATGTGAATGGAAAAGGGATAAAGAACAACTTACATCCAATCCATGTCTACGCTGTGCGGTCAAACTGCCCAGTCTGTCCCACTGGTCACAGATTAGTTTACATCTACTATTGACAGCAACAATATCATGGTAATCCAATGTACTGGAAAAGAAGTAGTACATAAATTCATAAAGCATTTAGGTCCTGTATTAATCCAATATGATCCGAACCTGTCCAATATAACAGGTATCCCTGCATCTTTTCAAAAAACTGTTTGTATTTCAAACTTGACCATAAAACCTATTGACATCGAAAGCTAAAGGCATCTTCCTTATGTCATGACATGATTATTACATGTGTGAAGAATTATCATAGTAGCAAAAATAAAGATTCCCACTTTCAACCTATAAACAATTTTTTGATGATTATTCCATTGCGATTCTTTTTTTTTGCTATCAGTTGACCCCAAATCAAAAGGGATCTTCCCGGGGTCATGATCCATAACATGTGTGAAGCATTATCTTAGCTTGAAAAACAAGTGACTTCAAGTTATAACACCGACCCCCATCTAGAAGGTGGTGGGAGTAGAAACAGTTTTTGTAGATCCGTGCTGTGTAACTTCCCAATCATGATGTTCGTGTAATGAGTCTCAAAGGTAGATGAAGAAGCCATACTTTTAGACTAACTAGCCTAAAAGTTGTTGATTGGAATTTTTAGAAATACGAAGCTAATGGTACTCACTTCAATTCCTGTGCTATAGCTGCTATCTGTTCTACTCTATCTTGATGAGCTGCCAAATCACTTTCAAAGGCTTCATGCTTCTTCTTCATAGCCTGAAATTTACAGTAATTGTTGTTTGATTGGGGGTCTAACACAATTTTTCAGTCATATCATTGTCACCCATGTGTTTACTGGCTTTCTCACACCAGTAATCCAAACAACAGAAAGAATGTTGGCCAAACTGGGCTTTGAACTCAAAACCCCAAGATTGAAAGCCTGCTTCGCTTCCGGGGCTTGACATTAAAAAGACTACAATTTTTCAGTAATTAAAAAATTACCCTCAGATTTTATGTTGTTGATACTGCTTTGCTTGATTCCCTTTTGATGCATTTCAGGCACAAAACATTTGGACAAATTCAGGCAAGACAAGAAATTACTCATGACTGCAATTTCTCATTTCCCTTTAATATCTTCAACCCTCAAAATTACGCTTATGTTTTTCAAAATGTAGTTTTTTTCCCTGAAGCAGATGGTAAAATAACACTAAATCAGGTACTTAAAACAAAAACTGTTTCCCACATGCAGATGTATTTCGACATCTGCAAAAGATGACTAATGAAAACACTGCGGGAAAAGGACAAACTGCTCATGTTGAGCAGTTTCTCCTTTTCCCACAATAAGTTCTACTCTATTCTGCAGATATATGTGGGAACAGGTTAAATGACTGACAACTGCCTACCTTGACATCATTGAGCCTACACCTCTTGAAGTCCTGACTCTGTAACATGTCCTCCTTACCCTCCGCCCATTCTTCGTGGATCTCACAGCGGTGACGGAACTTCTGGGCAAGATGATCTAACCTCTCAAGTCTGCAAAATTTACAATATGGGCTTCATGTTTTGTACTGTTACAAGTTATTTAAATGATTAAACAGAACAAAATTAAATTCATGTCCTTCTATTTTTGCAAAATTCAATAAACTGCACACAAAAGTTTGACAAACAAAAGTATTGTAATAAACCCTTTCCACATTACAGTTGAATTTTTATTCTCTTGAAATTGCTGCATGAAAAGAAGCAAATACTCAAAATGCTCTCATTTTCTCAGTGTTTTTCCTAATCCATCTCAATATCAAGCTTATTTTAAAATATTTTTCAGATAAAATCTACCTCGCTTTCTTCAGATAAGACTTTGAAATAATGTATCGGGTAAACTTTAACCTTTTCCTATATACAAAAAATCTGCAGCAGACACCAACAGTCTTCTTATTGTTTCCTTTACTACAAACAGTCATATATATTGTAGGATAGCAGGAATTACGAACCAACTAATTTAAATTTAACAACTAACAATTTTTGTGAAGATTCAGAAATAAAGTTCATAGGATTGGATTGTTTGGAGTTTAACCCTTTCCCTCATATAGACGCTTTCTGACGCCTCTGCAGCAGACGGCTTTTTGAAAACATAGGGACAAAAGAAGAAATTGCACAGAACGTGCAATTTCTCCTTTTGACAAAATGTTTTCCACTTTTTGTCATAGGTTATCCATGCAATTATGGAGATTTTCTATGTTTTGACAAAATACGTTCAAAGTCGTCTGCTGCAGAATTGACGTATGAGGGAAAGGGTTAATGCCCCCATGAATGGTTGTTCAGTTATATCACGACTGTCAGTTTACCTAACATTCCTGGCTCCCTCAGACCAGTACACCACATAGCCCATTAATGGAAGGAAGGTGAATGATACCAGTCAAAATTACCTTTTTGTCAATCATCGAAAAAAAATGAATGACCAAGTTGGTATTCAAATTCACAACCCCTCAATCAATGGCGCTGTCGTTACCCCTTGAGTGAAGTAAAGATTAAGACATCGTAATGTTACTCACCTCTGTAACTCTGACAGTAACCATTCTTCAAATCCCTTCTCTGCAAATTCTAAACCTTTCCAGGCACTGGCAATATCCTGTATGTATGAAAGTAATAAGTTCATTCACCATGTATCATTATAATGCATTGTCCTTCATTACAAAATCCACTTCTATCGCAATTTGGTTATATTGTATCACCAATATGAGATGTATGCTCAAATACTTCACTTCTTGTTAAACTACATCATTTCAAATCGGCCAAAGTAAAATTACACTCTTTTGAACCACTGTTTAGGGAAACAAAAACCTTACAAGAGACAGCTTGTTTGGTATATATATGTTAACTCCCTCATTGAGCTGTGACTGCACTATAATGGTATTAACCTTTTCCAAATTACATTTTGATGCCTCTGCTGCAGACAATGTTTGAAAAAATATCATGATGAGCAATTTCTCCTTTTGCACCAATGTTTTTCAAGTCTTTCAACAATCATACTTTCATTTGTAGAGATTTTTCATAAAATCATCTGTCAAAATTGTCTGCTGCAGATCTGTTGTATGTGGATATAAGTTAATACACAACAGTCTTGGTTTATGTATGATGCATAAGTTATCTTAAGCAAATTATAAAATTCAGTCTCAAGAATGCGGACAGAATATATACAGATATATTTTAGAATACTGTTTTTTTATTTTAATTCCAAGTAAAAACTATTCATATATTCAGCCTTATAGATGAAAATATTAGAAATCTGATATCTCTTAGATAACTTACAGACACCATTTTACCCTCAGTGGGGAGGTAGGCTGGTCTATTGCTTAGTCTAAGTCGGGTCTGCAGAGTGTTGAAACTATTTTCGAGACGAGCTTTGTCCTCAAGCTTCGGGGGCTTGTGTTTACGGCGGTAATCTCTGAATTCATCAAGTTTACGCTGGGTACCTGGCAGAGTGTTGTCTGTGGTTCTGTTTTCCAGCCAGGGTGTTGTTTCTCTGATCCATTTTAACAACTGTAAAACAATGTGGATGGTATTTATAAACCCTTCCTAAAAACAGCCCACTTTTGACTCAAATGCATTGGACAACTTTAAAAAAAAAAAAAAATTGAAAATGAGAAATTGCTAAAAATGAACTATTTCTCATTTTTCTAATATGTGTTCATCTCTGTATCAGAGCGGTTCTCCTATTTCCCTGACATTTCAATTTCTTCCTCTGAAATGTTCAGAGGAGATGATTCTAAAAATATTATATTTATTAGGGGAACAGATATAAATAATTGATTACATGGATATCAATCCTTTCTGTATTATCACATTTTAGAAGACGTGTCCCCAGAAATTGCTAGTAATGAAAGCTTTTACCTATTTCCACAATGTTTTCCACTTGTTTTAATTTGTTTACATTTCCTGCTTATTTGTCAAAAAGGTTAAATAATACAATTGATTGATTGCATATTTACAACTTTATTTCAGAATAAATTACTTTGTTTAAAATGAACATAAATGGGAATTTTCAAATGAACTTTTTTTGAATTGGTCATGAAGCTAGATTCTATATACTCAGAAATCAATTCTGCCAAGACAACATTCGTATTTTTAAAACCCTAATTTGCTGTTGAAAAACCTTGATACAAACTTACGTCGCTAGCCAAACGTTCATACTCCTCCATTAAACGTTCGTTCTCCTGGTTGACTTTGAGAACTTTACAGATTCTGTTAGCTGCTGTCTCAGCCTGTAAAGGAAATGATAAGTATGCTCATTTATTACAGATATTTGAAGAATTTCAAAAATAAACCAGATGCTATTCATTCTCTGGACCATTTTTCCTGATGTGATATTTTTACAGTAATCTGCTTTGTAAACATCAGATGACATTAAGGGAATTTTGAAAAAATAATATTCATACACAGATGAAAACAATGTTGGGAAAAGGAAAATTCTACTTCTCCCAGATTTTTCAGTAGTGTATCGTTGTCTGAAACAAGTAAAGAGACTAACCTTTCACCAAATCGACATACTGGTCATAGTAGTGACTTCTTAAAGTCGTCAAATTTAGACTAGAAGGACACAAGTCCCTACATGCATTGAGCTGGCTTTTGGCATTTTCGAAATCAATGGAGAATTTGATGGGATTGCATATGCGCAGAGATACTTATGTATAATTAGGTTGTAAACAGAGATGACGCCGAGACATTTGGCACAGCGTAAATGATACCACTGTATCAAGCACTCTTTAAGGATTCAACTTCTAACATACTTTAATCAACTTAACACTTTACCTCATATAGACGCTTTCTGACGCCTCTGCAGCAGATGGCTTTTTGAAAACATAGTGACAAAAGAAGAAATTGCTCAAAACAAGCAATTTCTCCTTTTGCGACAATGTTTTCCACTTTTAGTTATAGGGCATCCATTCAATTATAGAGATTTCTATCTTTTGACAAAATATGTTCAAAATCATCTGCTGCAGAATTGTCGTATGAGGGAAAGGGTTAAGTATGCGGAGTTCTACAAGAATAAAAGTGAATTCATTTAGTGTAAATCTTACCTGCTGTGCTCCGGAGAAAGCGTGATAGTAGGCTGATACATAGGTCATGACAGACCTCTCATCTGGCTTGGCAGAGTTGATCATATCTGAAATAGGAATAGAGTAGCACTTTGGATTAAATTCTACTGCTATGAAAGCTCATAGTTTAAACAAGAGCACCGCGTACGGCACAGACGCTCGACTGATGGGGAGGAAAAAAAAAAAAAAAAAAATGAGCTAAACAAAAAACCTTAACCGGACGACCACGCCGCCGCCGACGACTACGCCAGGGTCATGACAATAGCTCTCGTTTTTTTTAAAAAGTCGAGCTAAAAATAGAGATATGCTGTATGCTATGAAGTTTTCTCTTCTTAAGATTGACTATAAAGGTAGTTGTAAATGAAGATCTGAGAAGTAAACCCATGTCCTTTTAAAAACAAAGGTTAACCCTTTCCCTCATACGACAATTCTGCAGCAGACGACTTTGAACGTATTTTGTCAAAAGATGGAAAGTCTCAATAATTGAATGGATAACCTATGACTAAAAGTGGAAAACATTGTGGCAAAAGAAGAAATTGCACGTTTTGTGCAATTTCTTCTTTTGTCACTATGTTTTCAAAACGCCTTCTGCTGCAGAGGCGTCATAAAGCGTCTATATGAGGGAAAGGGTTAACTTAATACATTTCAAAATATAGCAATAATTACCTAAAATTGTAAAATTTGGATTTTTTCTTTTATCTTTTTTTATAATGGACTAGATATTTGAGCTTTGACAGACTAAAACTACCTTCTAATAACATCGAAACAATAGAACTATCTGTATCCTATCTTGTTCCATGTTCAGACATATTTTGACATGTTTGCAGCAGACAACTTTTAAAAAGACTGTGGGCAATTTCTTCATTCAAACAATCTGTTCCTCTTTATTCTAAGACATCACTCTATTTATCAAGATCTTCCATATATTTGTCTAGATGCTTTCTAAATTGATTGCTGTAAATTTGTTGTATGTCGGAAAGAGTTTCACAGTAACGGACATTTCTGAAGCCTCTGCAGCCGACGCCTTTTTAACCCTTTCCCTCATATAACAATTCTGCAGCAGACGACTTTGAACATATTTTGTCAAAAAAATAGAAAATCTCTAATTGAATGGATAACCAAAGACTAAAAGTGGAAAACATTGTGGCAAAAGGAGAAATTGCTTGTTTTGAGCAATTTCTTCTTTTGTCACTATGTTTTCAAAAACTGTCTGCTGCAGAGGCGTCAGAAAGCATCCATATGAGGGAAAGGGTTAAAGCAATTAGGCAAAACAGAAATTGCTCATGATAATCAACTTCTACTTTGCCAAAATGTTTTCACCTCATTTTGATAATTATGCATTTGTGTAGAGAAATTTTGCAAATTTGTTCCATGTTGGAATGTATTAAATTTATAATTATTATAATGAGACATAGTTGAAAACATAAAGGGACAAATATAAAAAATTCCCTTATGAATAGTCTGTGCTTCAATGTCTCATTTAATGAATAGAAAATGTACATTTGGTGTTCAAGTTCAAGTATTATCTTCTGGGTCCAACATGTGTGGGATATCCAGATGTTTCGTTTAAGGAATAGAAAATGTACATTTGGTGTTCAAGTTCAAGTATTACCTTCTGGGTCCAACATGCGTGGGATATCCAGATGTTTCTCGGCTACATCGAAAGCTGTATTCAGGTTCTCCAATGGATTGTCCTGTAAAGATAATCAGAATAACAGTGAATCTAATGCCACAAGTTTCATATTTCATATGCTTTCAACTTGGTAGAATATAAACATGGCATATCAGTTAACCCATTCCCAACATACAACAAATCTGCAGGAGATGACCATGATAACAACCAGGCATAAACCTCAATAAATGAAAATTATTGAGAATTGAGAACATTGTGGCAAAAGGAGAAATTGCTCTCAGCTTTTGACACAATGTTTTCAAAAGTCGTCTGCTGCAGATGTGTCAGAAAGCGTCTGTAAGTGGGATTTAGGATAAACATGTTTTGCTACAACTCTATTCAATAATAATACTTATATTAATAAAGAAGTTCCATATTTTTCCCCACATGTTTTCAATGTTGTCTATTGCAGACTCAAAGAACGCTTTCTAATAAACAAACAATTTCCTTATCTCTCTGTGGAAAAAAATACTTTTGAATCATCTGTTGGAACAGGAAATATTGCTCAACAATTTCTTCTTTTCTAACACATTTTCAATTCTGTAAAACAAACCAAATAGTTTCCTGTTTCCTGATATCTCATATTTCCCTCAGAAAAAAGACAATACTATATCAGTATACAACAATAATCTGTTTATCAATTGGGGTTTAATGTCAACTCAACAGTATTTCAGTTATATCACAGTACATGTAGATATCATCTATGCTCCCTGGTTGCCAGTGCGAGGATGGAAATTGTGCCACGGCAACCTTGTTAAGGAATCAAACCTCTTGACGCCCCTGCAGCAGACGGCTTTTTGAAAACATAGCGACAAAAGAAGAAATTGCTCAAAACAAGCAATTTCTCCTTTTGCCACAATGTTTTTCACTTTTAGTCATAGGTTATCCATTCAATTATAGAGATTTTCTATTTTCTGACAAAATATGTTCAAAGTTGTCTGCTGCAGAATTGTCTCATGAGGAAAAGGATTAAATTATGTATATTAACTGACTCATTCTAATTTCTTAGAAAAATCTTCTAAATTATGAATACATGTATTTACCGACTTATTCCAGTTTTAGAAAAGTCCTTTATCTTATGAATATTAACTGGATTATTCTAATTCTAAGAAATGTCCTCTAAATCATGTTTGTTAACTTGCTTATTCTAATTTCTCAGAAAAGTCATCTTAATTGTGTATGTCAACTTCTTTGGTTTAGATTATAATAAAGTTATAAAGAATCAGAATTGAAAATTGTTATGTGGTGGTCTAATGTGCCCATCTAGACTAGCTAAAATATTTACCAACATTTTTAATATTATATGCAATTTATAATGATTCAAATGATCCAATCATTAACCCTTACCCACAAACAATAAATCAGCAGCAGACGACTTTGAAGACATCTCATAATAAGAAACTTCACCTTTTGCCACAATGATTTCAAATATTGTCTGCTGTCAAAATAGCTCTACATGTTGGAAAGGGTTAACAATAGACAATTGATGCACGTCACACAGAAACCAACATTCTGGACTTTACATCCGGTGATCTAAGATCCAGATCAACTTGTTTCACTGCATAGTCTGATCAAGGTTTCCCCTGCCCAACATCTTGTCCCACAAGCATCCTGGAATCCTCTGGAGATTACTGATGACCATAAATATGCAGTTTGATCTTAACCCTTTACCACATACAACAAATCTGCAGCAGACAACTTTCTTTAAAGATGTGGTAAACCTCTATAACAGAAAGTTTAATATTGAATATTCGAAAATCATGCTGGCAGAGGGAGAAATTGCTCATTATGAGCTATTTCTGCTTTTGCCACAATGTTTTCAGAAGTCGTCTATATATGGGAAAGGGTTAATTGCTATTCCTTTAAAAAACACCAAATGTGGGGTTTTGTGCGACGTGACTCATTGAAGAACCGTAATTCTGAACTCTAGATAGATAAGTTACAGATTTCATGTTCTAAATTATACATATGCCATCCTAAAGCCTATGTTGTGGGCAATTAAAAGAATCATCTCACCGAGACAATTCATTTCGAGGGCTTGGCATGAAAGGGTTGTAACTAAAAACCTATTTTGAAAACCCTGGTTTAGGGACAATTTTGACCCCTATGTAAACAATGCAAATTTAGGTGCCCTTTCTCAGAACGAGCAATAGCACCTAAATTTCCATTGTTTACCAAGAAAAATGATTTAACACTTATATAAAGACTTAATGGTGAGGTGATTAACCTTGGGAAAAAAACACCAATTTTAGTTACAACTGTTTCACGCCAAGCCCTCGATTTAAGTACCACAACATACGGTTTGAATTGAAATAAGACAGAAAGTGAGATACATGTATTGTGAAAAGGGTGGGGGGGGGGGGACACTTTACATGCAGGGTCATCCTCGTTTTGCCGCGTGCATTTAACATCCTGATTGGCATCCTGTTTGTTACCCATTCCCTGGTTACGCTTTTTTTTTTGTCTATTCCGAACTACAAGCATGTGCAAAACTCCTTTTCCAACTATGTCTTAACAGTGTGGTTTTACTTAGAAACTTATTCATTGTCTATACTACTTCCCATATGTAACAAATCTACAGCAGACAACTTATTACTTCTTTTTTTTTATCTTTCCCACTTACAATTAATTTGCATCAGACGACTTCGAAATGATTTAGGGAAAAAATATGCAAAAATCTCGATAAAAGAAGGTTTAAATTATGAAAACATTGTGGTAAAAGTAGAAATTGCACATTATGAACAATATCTCCTTCTGCTTCCTTGTTTTAAAAAGTTGCCTGTTGCTGATGCTTCAAATGTGTCTGCAAGTGGGAATCGGTTAAGGAAGTCTCAAAATGATACAGGTTGGAAGTCAGCATCCTTATGAGATGAGGGATTTAAACAGGATATACTGAATTGATGCAATTGTTAATTGTCTTTAACCCTTTGCCACATGCCGTCGCATTTTCACGCATCTGCATTAGAAAACTTCTGAAAAAATTGCTCATTATTCTAATGCCAAAATGTTTTCCACTCTACTCAATAATTAAAGGAGTGTTTCCATATTTGTGCCAGGATGTTTTCAAATTCTGCTGAAAATCATTGCAACTGGGGGGGAAAAGTTCAATTGTAGCAAACTGTTGCGTTATAAATCCCTTCTATCATGTTTCTAATAAATTAACAACAATTAGCATTGTTTGAAACTAAAGCTATTGTCATCATGAATAACATCCTAACTCCCGCATACAGCAAATCTGCAGCAGGCAACTTTCATTAAAGATGTGGTAAATCTCTATAAATAAAAGTTTAATATTGAATATTCGAAAACATGCTGGCAGAGGCATCAAAAAGCGTCTGTGTGTTGGAAATGGTTACAATTTGAGAGCATTTACATACAATGAATGAATTTCTGGATAATCTTCCTTGAGAATATAATACATGAATGATCAAATGTGTTGACAACCTGCTTTATAATTCAGAGAATGAACAGAAAACCCACTCCCAGTAACACATTATGACAATACAGTTCTTTTTTCCCAGACATTTTTCTCGCATGGTCTAAATTTCATAAATAGTTTAATTTGTTCCCCCAGTACAAACCTTGCAGCCCTCATTGTAACATTATGTATAACCTCCCACTGGCAATACATTACGCAGACTCTATACATTGAAGTTTCATTATGCTGTATATTTTCTACTAGCCAGGATTCAGACAGGCTTTGTTTTTATTGCGATGTACGCAGCTTTCAGCAATGTTTCAGTTATATCAAAGTGATTCCTGGGTAAGTTACCAGTACTACTGGTCCATTTATCCCGATGGCCAAGAATTGAAAGCCATTACCACCATTTTTAAAGATATGACCCAGTCGGGGATTGAACCAGCAACCTCCAGCACTTGAGGTGGATGGTCTTTCAATATTCCTTTAACCCTTTCCCTCATATAGACGCTTTCTGACGCCTCTGCAGCAGAAGGCTTTTTGAAAACAAAGTGACAAAAGAAGAAATTGCACAAAACGTGCAATTTCGCCTTTTGCCACAATGTTTTCCACTTTTTGTCATAGGTTATCCATTCAATTATGGAGATTTTCTATGTTTTGACAAAATACGTTCAAAGTCGTTTGCTGCAGAATTGTCGTATGAGGGAAAGGGTTAAGTACACATAATTTCTATTCTTTTCTTCAAATGCTTTCAATTATGTAATCTACTATTTGTCTATAGTGTGTCTCCCCAACTGTTTCCATCTATACCAAACACCCAAGGCCAGATTTCTTACAATATATTCTTAAAATCAAAATCCCTGTAGTTCCATATCCTGTTTCCTACTCACCTTTGCCAGTTTATGATAATCTATTAAATCTGGACGATGTCTGTGGATCAATGCACAGAATGCCAAACCATCTTTAAAACTGAAGTTAAAAACAACAAAACAAGCGGATAACATGCGGTATTCAGGCGAAAACAAATAAAAGTTGAAACACCTTTTCCAACTTATATGGTTCTTTTTTTTAAACTAGGCACAGTATAATTTTCGCAAAATATTAAGGGGAAAAAATCCACAGCTTGTCATGAGCTATGGTTCTTTTTCATACAAAATATTGTCACTTTGTCCAAGTCCATGAAGCTTTCTCCCTTCATAATAAGCTTATACTGTGCTGGTTTAGCATGCTTGGAAAATTCTAGGATCAAGCCTAAATTATTTAACCCTTTCCCACAGCAAATCTGCAGCAGACAACTGAAAACATCTACACAAACATATGGAATCTCTTCATAAATGAAAGTTTATTGATTACAGTTCAAAAGTCAAAAGAAGAATTCAACTCTTTGAGCAATTTTTTATTTTGCTACAATATTTTCGATATTTGTCTGCCACAGACGCATCGAAATGTATCCGCATGTGGGAAAGTGTTAAACTCAACTAGCTAATGCACTAACATCAAAGATACTCTTCAAAACCCAAGGTGCATGCCTATTTACTTTTAAAACATCCATGGAATAAATAAATATGTTCTTTATTCATGTATAAAAGAGCTAGCTTAATGTTAACCGTTTCCCACCTGCAGACACTTCTTGATGCATCTGCAGCAGACAAGTTTTTAAAACAATGTTTTCAACCATTATTCCACAAATGATACTTTCATTTATAGACATTTTATTTGTTTTCTATATTTTTTGTTGTTGCAGATTTGTAGCATGTAGGAAAGGGGGGTTAAGGTAAGACAACTTGAGGGGGGGGAAGGATACATTGCTCAATATCAACAATGTCTCCTCCTTTTTCCACAATAATTTCAAAAAGCCCACTGTATCAGGGAAATGGTTAAAACTGATCTTCACACCTTCCAATCTGTGAAATATTGAAATGATAGAAGATCACAATAGGTTTGCACTGTAAATCTTCCAAAGAGGACTACAAACAAGGCTAGAGGACAGGCAATATTAGTTTTTTAACCCTTTCTCTCATGTAGAAGCTTTCTGACGCCTCTGAAGCAGACAGCTTTTTAAATCAGTGGCAAATGGAGAAATTGCTCATAACAAGTAATTTCTCCACTTGTCACAATGTTTTTAACTAATTATACTTTCAGTTCCAGAGAATTACCCAATTTTTAGTCTTGTTGTTTCCAAAGACGTCTGCTGCAGATTAGTTATATTTGGGAAAGGGTTAACATCACTTATCCTGATAAAGGCAACAACTATCATCTCTATACGAGAACGAAGTATGGGAAAAGGAGAACTTGCTCATCATGAGTAAATTCTCCTTTTTCCACATTGTTTGTTTTAAAAAGTTAACTGCTGGCAAGGCAACATTATGTTTGTTGTCTGTATCAGGGAATAGGCTAAAAAGTAACTGTAACTATGCAATCCATGACCACATGAACATCATGCTTTGTCAATAACAAACTTAACAATCTGTCATCATCTCCAGGTGAACTGTCAATGACAGTCATATATGACTTTAGATTCTCTAGCCTAATGCTCTTTTAACCCTTTCCCATATATAGACGCTTTCTTGACGCCTCTGCAACTGACGACTTATGAAAACTTTGAGACAAAAGCAGAAATTGCTCAAAACTCTTATTCAATAAGTATGTCTTCATTTAGGGAGATCTTCCATATGATTGTTCAGATGTTTTCAGTCATCTACTGCAGATTTTTCTGTACGTGAGAAAGGGTTAACCCTTTCCCTCATACGCCAATTCTGCAGCTGACGACTTTGAACGTATTTTGTCAAAACATAGAAAATCTCCATAATTGAATGGATAACCTATGACAAAAAGTGGAAAACATTGTGGCAAAAGGAGAAATTGCACGTTTTGTGCTATTTCTTCTTTTGTCACTATGTTTTCAAAAACCCTTCTGCTGCAGGTGTCAGAAAGCGTCTATATGAGGGAAAGGGTTAAGGATAGTCAACTGCATGACTCTATCAGATGACATCTCATCCACCCATTCCAACACATTGTAACAAACTATATGCCGGAGACAACCTTGATGAGCAATTTCTCCTCAAAATTGCCACAGTTTTCAATTCTATAAAATAACTATATTTTCAATGATAGTTATTCTGTATTTATAACTAGATATTTTTTTAAGTCATCTGCTGTAAATTTTGTTAAAATGGGAAAGGGTCAAAGACAGCCAGCTAAAGGACTCTACCAAATTCAAGCCACTACTCTTACTCAAGTAAAAAGAAGAAGCAGTTTTCAAAACTAATATTTCTTCAACATGCAGTTCAGTTCTGGGTACCCACTCTATTCACTAAAGTTCAAGCACTCTTAAGGAGACCTCCAGTCCAGGATATTTTCTAAATTTGGAAGGACCCAAATTATGATAATATTGATGTCAGCATTGACATATTGTTTTGCAATACAGGATGCCGTCAAATGAAATTTGGAATATAACTCTTTTTGTACATAATGACACATCTGTAGCAGCCAACTGAAAACATCTACTCAAAATATGGAAAACCCCTATAAATGTTTGTATAGCTATTGACTAGAATTTACGAGCATTGTGACAAAAAGGAGAATTTGATCCTTTTGCAACAATGATATATATTAAGTTGTGTGCTGTAGATGCGTCAAAAAATTTCAGGTATAATTGATTTGTAACAACATTTGAAAACTGTTAACAGTAAAGACTAGGATCAAGCAGCTGTAATCTGCATATTTTGCTTTACTTGATTATGAATCTGGTGAAATAACCCTGGAATGTAATGTCAATATGCGTCTGTCTATATGTTGGAGAGGGTTAAATGCCTTGAAAATCATCTGAAATTCAACACTTTTTCCAACTATCAAGGAAGAGCGTGGGAACCCTGTTAATTGTTTCCGTCCCAAATTATAAATAATGGTGCTATTCAGCTCTAGATAAGAGGTGTACACCATGTTCTTTAATTCTTATCTGAACTTTGAACCCTATGATGTGGGTACTCAAAAGAATCTTCTCAGTAAACCAATACTCTAAGAGTACTCACAACATACAGTTTGAATGAGTTATAAGAGAGATATTGTGGAGTGAAGATCAGTTTCCTCCTCCTTATCTAAAGGTGTTATTATTTACAACGTTTACATCAATGAGGGAACCAAAGCGTTATAACAACATAATACAAGCATCACTCTCTGAAACATAAAATAAACTAAAATGGATTAAAACAAGGGACAAATCATTCCCAATGCAAAAACAAAGGAAGGTCATCAGAATGGCATTTCATGTTTACCCTCGAAAGTTTGTAGAAATCTAGAAGTTCTGGTCGGTGACGATGAATCAACGCGCAGAATGCCAAACCATCCTTCCAGCTAAAAGGTAAGATCAAGGTTATTTTCTAAATGAGAACTTTATATCAGGGTTAAACTTGTTTGTGTAGTCATGCCTTTTATGGAAGATGTTAACCCTTTCCAACGTAGAAGGAATATATGCAGTAGCCAACTTTGAAAACATCTAGGGGGAAAGTTTTGGAAATCTCTTTGAAGAAAAGTACAATATTTGTATTGAGTTGAAACATTGTGATTAAATGACAAATTGTTCACCATGAGTAATTTCGTTTGCCACATTGTTTTCCAAATGTGCATCCATATGCATGTGGGAAAGGGTGAACATTTGATCCTGCACAACTGTTTCATGAAATTAAATCTGCATGCAATTTCTCCTTTTGTCAAGGTATTTCCAATCTTGAAATTTTACCCTCACAGTAACTTGTTTAATTTTCATGATTGCTACTTGTCTTAATGAGTCTAAATAAGCACGCATTTAGTTGTTGCATTTATTTTCATCATATGTTATTGCTATTTAATAGCAATGATACTCAGAAGGAATAAAAGCACTCAGAACACTTTAACCCTTTCCCTCATACGACAATTATGCAGCAGACGACTTTTAACGTATTTTGTCAAAACATAGAAAATCTCCATAATTGAATGGATATTTTTTAAACCTATAACTAAAAGTGGAAAACATTGTGGCAAAAGGAGAAATTGCACGTTTTCTGCAATTTCTTCTTTTGTCACTATGTTTTCAAAAAGCTGTCTGCTGCAGAGGCGTCCGAAAGCGTTTATATGAGGGAAAGGGTTAAGAGGTAGCAAATTAGCCTAAAGATTAGAAACAAGTAAAAATTTATGACAAAAATAATTCCCCAAATATTGTATCCCTTAGAAAATGGTTTCCTACAAAACAATAATGGACTCTGAATTATTTATACCGGTGAGTCAAATTCTCTAGCTCATCCCTCTTTTCTCCATAGGGATGCCTTAACCCTCTCCATCATGCAGATGCTCTTTGAGGTGCCCGTTGCAGAATACTTTTGAAAATGACAAAAGGAGAAATTTATTCATTTTCACAATGTTTTCTGCCCTATTCTTTAATTGTACTTTCATTTAGAAAGATTTCCAAAATAGCATGTTTTACTACACATGTTCAAGTATTCTGCTGCAGGTTTGCTGTATGTGGCTAAGGATGTTATATGGCATTTGCTTTTTAAAATATTATTGTTCATTAACTTCCAACTAGCAATGACTTCTTTTAACACAATACTATATCATTATACAAAGCATTAACTTATTAAAAATTCTATGGAATATTTTTTTCCCCCTTCATACAGAAATAGAAAAATTTGCATTCCGAATTTAACCCTTTCTGACATCTCTGCAGCAGAGGTTGTTTTTTTAAAAAATTGTGGGAAAAGGAGAAATTGCTCATGATGAGCAATTTCTGCTTTTGCCACAATGTTTTCCACTTCATTCAATATTTCTTCTTCGATTCAAAGAATGTTTCAATATTTTTATATAAATGTTTTCAAAGTTGTCTACTGCAAATTTGTTGTAAATGGGAAAGGGTTAAAAGGGAAGGGAATAGAGAGCTTCCATCCCTACAATCCGGTGTATATGTGAGGGTTTTAGGAAAACAAGTTTGACATTTATCTGGTCAGAACACTACTCGAGTATATTGATTCAATCGATTCAATTAGCATTGATCAATCTTTTCACACACTACAGTAATCTTTCTTTGACCTCGAAGAATTACTTTTTGTTGCCTTTATAAACCATAGAAAACCATTTCAATCATTACGATTATGCTGTAAGTTGATTGATTGGTTAAAATTTTAATGAAGATAATTTCATTAGTATTTCAATTATATATATATATAGGCATTCAACTTACATACCCATGTGTGCCATGTTTTTCTCAAAATAGGACTTCACACAGCATTCTTCCTAGGCAACCAGCTACCTTCCTTTTTAGACTTTTAGCAAATTGGTGAAGAACGAATGAAGCTAGTCAAAATTACTTATGTCAATCATCGAGAAAAAACGGCAGAAGCAGGATTCAAACCAGTATTTACCATCTGAACTATTGGGGGCTTCACAAGTAAGTTCACTTGAGGTGTGTCAATTGATTGATTGAGGTTTGATGCCAGTTCATCTACTCATGTGTTTTTCTGGCTTTCCCATACCAGTACTCCACACATCAAACTTTCCAAACAGCTGGCTGCTTTTCCACATTGATTGTTAACCCATTGGTGGAAAACAAATGACGCTTGTCACAGTGACCTTTGTCAAAAGTCAGCAAGAATGTTGGCGAATGTTCACAACCCTTGGAGTGATAGCCTCGTCTGTACCGACTGAGCTATCAGTACTCGGCTGATATCAAACAAAATCTACTTGGGTCAGGAGTTTGCCAAGGAAGCAAAGACAATCTTTGGCAAGTGTTTCACATGCCCAATTGCTGATTTCACCCATGACAAACCCCAAGTTGTTGATACTCCGTTAGTATCATCTTAAGAGATTTTTATAATTAGTTTGGTTAACCTTTTCCAACACAGAAAGAATGCAGCAGATATATGTTAACCCTTTCCAAAATACCAATACTTTCTGTTGCCTCTGCAGCGGACAACTTTTGAAAACATTGAGACAAAAGGAGAAATTGCTCATCATGAGCATTTTTTCATTTTGCTAATGTTTTTAACTGTATACAATAATTGTTCTTTCATTTATAGAAAGTTTCCATATTTTTGACTAAATGTTTTCAAACATATCCGCTACAGATTTGTTGTATGTGAGAAAGGGTTAAATAACTCTTTCCTCCTGCATCAGGCGACGTTTGGACATTGTGGCAAAAGATGGCTGCTGTATATGCATCAAAATAAATCTGCAGGTCGAAAGGGGTTTAAAATAATTGACTTGTATGAACAGTTGTAATCCTCAATAAGTTTTTCAGTTTTATCATGGCTTTTACTTGGTAAATTGTTGTTAATGACCCCAAACCACACTTTCTTTTGAATAGCTTCTTCTTCTTTTCCTCCGATGCTTTCGATTCCAAGTCTTAAAATAGCAATTGGTACTAAAGACTAACCGACACAATGAACAAGCAAGTTCACAGCTTAGCTTAACCGATCACTATCATAACTACATACCTAAGATGAAAGTTCTGAACATTAACATTCTTGTATGGGGCTGTCTTCCTTTGGCACCATAACAACAATCCTTCTTTAGCTGTGAGTTCTGAAAAAAACACAACAGAAAATAGTTTGTAAGTACATGATGATCACCAGTGATTTCCTTTTTTATTATTTTATCTTGTTTAGAACAACCATGCTTTCCTGACTTCAAATTGTACTTATAACATTTTCAACTTTGCATAAAACATGAGTATCAAAAATACAGTTTGAAACATGTTCTTTCATTACATTCCCTTTCCCACAAACAACAAATTTACTCCTTACTTTGAAAATATCGAAGCAAAAATATGAAACATCTCCATAATGAAATTGTAAAACATTATACAAAAACGGTGAAATTGTTCACAACTAGAAATACTGTGAGCAAAGCTCACTGAAGAATACCCCCCGCTCCCCTTGGAAGAGTCCGAGGCGTGTGATCTTCCTTCATGCATATCTACATATGATGTGTAACCTTCATGTAAAGTTTGAACCAAATCCATTGAGCCGTTTAGGAGGAGTAGTGCTTACAAGAAATGTGGAGGTATGTGCACAGGAGTCCCTCGCAGATAACCTCTAAGTTAAATTATCTCCCCTTGGAAGAGTCCGAGGCGTGTGATCTTCCTTCATGCATATCTACATATGATGTGTAACCTTCATGTAAAGTTTGAACCAAATCCATTGAGCCGTTTAGGAGGAGTAGTGCTTACAAGAAATGTGGACATACGGACAGACAGACAGACGGACAGACGGACAGACAGGGTGATTCCTATATACCCCCCCAAACTTTGTTTGCCGGGGGGTATAATAATCAATGTCTCCTTGTGTCATGTTTTCAAAAGCGGTTTGCGACAGATAGATTAAAAGATACATTCAGAGTCGGCTGCATGTGGGAAATGGTTGATATATATTACTAAGGTCAATCAGTATAAAGCCATAAAATTTACATTTTATTACTCTTTTTCTCTACTGTAGACATTTTGAATTTAACAGTTAATGTAAAGTACATAATGATCCTGTTTATATTACATTCTTTGATACAGAAATGTGAACATGGCAGAAATAGGAGCAATTACTCTTTTTCTGAGTAAATATGCCATATTTCTATGATTCTTTTCAGCTAATGCTTGCATTAAACCCTTTAACCCTTTCCCTCATATAGACGCCTTCTGACGCCTCTGCAGCAGACAGCTTTTTGAAAACATAGTGACAAAAGAAGAAATTGCACAAAACGTGCAATTTCTCCTTTTGCCACAATGTTTTCCACTTTTTGTCATAGGTTATCAATTCAATTATTTAGATTTTCTATGATTTGACAAAATACGTTCAAAGTCGTCTGCTGCTGAATTGTCGTATGAGGTTAAGGGTTAAGTGCTGGAACGGATTTTGTGAAGCCTGTGTCACTAGTATACAGCCAGGCCAGTTGTGCATACACACTAGCATACACATCAGCTGACCAGGCTATATACTGTTGGCTGCTCAACTGGACACTCGTCTTATCTTGATTTTCCAGAGGATTTGCTATGGACTCATCCAAATACAAAGCCGGACAAGTCCATTTCAGACATTCAGCACTGAAAGTAGTTACATTGGAATGTGTGTACAGGATAAATAGCATCTATATCAATACCGTTAAAATCCGATAATTATGGCTTATATTGCATAGTTTGCACCCTTACATGTACATTGGGTAATTTCCTTCATTCTTTGACATATGACTTGAACAAATGTTTGTGGAAACAATTTGACATACTAGAAAGTAAATCAAGACAATTTTCTTCCGATTTTAGAATCAATATTAACATCTGCAGCAGCCAACATTTGAAAACAATGTCGCAAAAAGTGAAAATGCTCATAAAGAGCAATTTCTTCTTATGCAACAATATTTCCAATATCATTTACTGCAGATGTGTTGCAAGTTGGAATGTGTTTACAATTATTTGTAACACCACATTGAACAAATTGCCGGTTAATACCTCGTTATTGCAAGGACAAATCAAACTTTTATAACATATAAACCCTTTCCAACATACAACAAACCTGAAGCAGGCGTCTTTGAAAAGATCTTAGTAAAAAAATTGAATATCTCTGTAAACTAAAGTATACTAATGGTATAAAGTAGAAAACATTGTGGCAAAATGAGCAATTGAGCAATTTCTCCCTTTGTCACAATGTTTTCAAAAGTCATCTGCTACGGAGGCATCAAAATGTGTCTGTATGAGGGAAAGGGTTAAAATCTGGTATTGATTAACCAGTGCCTGCAGAACAAGCAATTCATTATCATAAAATAATAACAAGAGGGCCATGATGGCCCTTGAATCGCTCACCTGATTTTTTATTTTTTTTTCACTTTAGCTATATAAGCCCCGCCCCCTGGCAGCCATAGTTTCCGACCAATCAACTTGGCTTGAAGGAATCTGATAGAGGGTCACCCTAGGAACATTTCTACAAAATTATTTGAAAATCTGCCAAGCAGTTTGGGAGATGAAGAATTTTGAAGTTTTTTTCGTTTCGTTGCCATGGAAACCAGAATTCTGCATGGATCCCAAAAATTTGAAGGAATTCTGGTGAGGTCATTGAGAGGATGCTTTCTGTGAAGTTTCATCCCAATTGACCTACTGGTTACTGAGGAGAAGATGTTGAAGATATTTTAAGTTTTCACTTTGGCCATATAAGGCAAAATAGCCCCCGCCCCCTGGCGGCCATGTTTTTTGACTAATCAACATTGCTTGAAGGAATCTGATAGAGGGTCACCCAAGGAACATTTCTACAAAATTATTTGAAAATCGGCCTGACACTTATGGAGGAGAAGATTTTTTAATTTGTACTATAGCCATATAAGGCAAAATAGCCCGCCCCCCCCCTGGCGGCCATGTTTTTCGACCAATCAACATGGCTTGAAGGAATCTGATAGAGGGTCACCCAAGGTACATTTCAACAAAATTATTTGAAAATCGGCCTTACACTTTCGGAGGAGAAGATTTTTTAAGTTTTCACTATAGCCATATAAGGCAAAATAGCCCCGCCCCCCCTGGCAGCCATGTTTTTCGACCAATCAATACGGCTTGAAGGAATCTGATAGAGGATCATCCAAGGAACATTTCTACAAAATTATTTGAAAATCTGCCAACCAGTTTGGGAGAAGAAGAATTTTGAAGTTTTTTTCGTTTCGTTGCCATGGAAACCAGAATTCTGCATGGATTCCAAAAATTTGAAGGAAATCTGGTGAGGTCATTGAGAGGATGCTTTCTGTGAAGTTTCATCCGAATTGACCCACTGGTTACTGAGGAGAAGAAGTTGACGCACGACGGACGACGCACGACGGACGCCGGACAAAAGGCGATCACAATAACTCACCTTGAGCAAAGCTCAGGTGAGCTAATAAAATACTTAATCCTTTCACTACATACAACGAATCTGCAGCAAATGACTTTTAAAATATATCCGTAAAAATATGGAAAACCTCTCTGTATTATATGAACATATTAATATAACTATTGAAAAGTATTGAAAACATTCTGAGAAAAGAAGAAATTAATCCCTATGCTACAAAGTTTTCAAAAAGTTGTCTGCTGTAGATGCATCAACAGTTGTCTACCCTTTCCCACATACGACCATTCTGCAGCAGACGACTTTGAAAAAATATTGGCAAAAATGTGAAATATCTCCATAAATGAGAGTTCAATCATTAATTAGTGTTGAAAATATTTTGACAAAAGGGGAAATTCCTCATCATGAGCAATTTCTCCTTTTGCCACAATGTTTTCAAAAGTCGTCTGCTGCGAATGCATCGATATGCGTCGATATGCGTCTGCAGGTGGGAAAGGGTTAATATTAAAATGTAACATTGGAATTCATTACATTATAATGAAGCTTGAATAGAATCAAGAAAGTTTGTTGAAAGCTATGTTACTAGCGTTAATTGATACCTAAATGTACACTGATATCGGGCCAGTCGGGAGATTCTTGAATACTAATTTGACTTATTAGTGAACAGTGACAATCTAGATCTAGTCTGGTCGCAAAATGCCATGTGGTTGATTTTCTTGTAGCATTCCTCACAATTTTTTTTCCTCTATTCTCGCCTCCTCACTTATACATGGGGAGTTGGCACATAGACGGGACTACCTGAGAAGCAATATTGGCGGCATAACTATAACCCAGTCAGGGCATTACAAAAACAACCCTGTATCATTCTTTCAACTAGTTATGCCTTAGTGAACGTCATAAATGTTAACCTTTCCCATTTGGAGACGCATTTTGAAGCATCTGCAGTAAATGACTTTTGAAACTAGGAAAATCACTCTAAATAAATAAGATTATTGATAAGAGTTGAAAACATTTTGGCAAAATGAGAAATTGCTCATTCAGAGTAATTTCTCATTTTACCACAATGGTTTAATTAACCCTTTCCCTCATACGACAAATCTGCAGCAGAAGACTTTGAACATATTTTGTCAAAAAATAGAAAATCTCTATAATTGAATGGATAACCTATGACTAAAAGTGGAAAACCTTGTGGCAAAAGGAGAAATTGCTCGCTTTGAGCAATTTCTTCTTTTGTAAAGCCGTTTTCAAAAAGCCACCTGCTGCCGAGGCGTCAGAAAGCATCTATATGAGAGAAAGGGTTAGTCATCTGCTGCAGCTGGATTTCAGAAAGGATTACAAAGAAAGATGATATAACAATTAGGAAAAAAAGATTATCTTATTCAAGGATCCTGGATTCTCTGGCAATAAGAACAAGTGACATAACTGTCATAGTAAGAATTGTCTACAGTGCATATCTTGGATCTAATTTGAGGTATACACAAGAGAAAGTTGATGCCAAGGCATCAATGTCGCCGGAAAAGACTGCATTGATTTATTTATGTATTCTTGACTTTCCTTAGTCTATTCAAACATTAGGAACGTTGAAATGAAAACATTTACTTATAAATTTTATATTCATACTTACATTAGGGTATCTATAAAAAATTAACGAAATGTGTACACATTTATCTTGGCTTAAATTTAATTTTGCTGTTGTTACTTATTTAAATAATAGTATTCATTCATATAATTTCAATGTTTGTCAATCTTATTCGAATCACAAGGTAAATATCCTGATATTGCTTTAAAGGGAGGTAATTTGAAGAAAACAAAAGTCTTCAAAAGGAGAAATATATCAGCATTACCGTCTACAGTTTAAATTGTTCTATTGTTTGTGGATTTAAAAATGTTCTTTTTTTCTTATTTCTACATGTACAATGAAATATTGCGGCTTCTCTTTGACGCTTTGCGTCAAACATTCGTCTTGTACTTGTCTAAAATAAAATAATATCACTCGCTTTTTCATATCGAAATGCGCATGCGCGAAAATCGATGTTAAAGGTCACGAACCTACACAACAGAATAGGGTCTATATTTAGCTTAGAAACAGTTCCTACTTTAGATATTCATGGATTAACATTATTAAATGAATTCTACACAAATCAAGACATCTCTTTGAACATGAAAACAACATTTAGTAAGTTAAAATTGCTATTAAAAGGAGAATCCGAAATTGACCTCAATGATGACACATAAGAGTCTGCATTAGGGGGTGTTGGTTCACGTCTTGAAGGGACCACTTTTGTCTTCGTAAATAAGACAAAAAACTTAAATGCGAGTGAAATAAAAAAAACTGCAAACATTAAAAAATCGGAATATTTATTTCATTTTAGATGTGTCATTTATTAGTGTTCGTAAACAACCACAATTGTAATATGTTCAAATCATCTAGATTTGTTTCTTTCTAATAATAAGCCGCCCTCCCATGTGATTTCCGAAAAGCTATTAAAAATAGAAGTCGCGGGCTTCTGCCCGGCGACTAATGAGGTATACATGAAAAGACTTAACGCAAAACTGATTCAATGATATTTACAGTGATTGGAGTTTAAGGCTACTTTATAGTTTTTCAGTCACATCATGTCCAGTTAAAGACTACTTTATACAGTTTTTCAGTCACATCATGTCCAGTTAAAGACTACTTTCAAAATTTATTCAGGTACATTATGGCAACCAGTTCACCTAACTATGTGCATCTATCTCGCACCAGTACTCCACAAAACTTTCTTCCTAAGAAACTTTTTATTTTTCCACTGAAGACTTTTTTAAAACAATTGTTTAAAGATGAAAAACACTAGTCGAGATTACTTATATAAATAATCTGAAAGAATCAAGGGCAAAACTGGGGTTAAAACTCTAGATCAACAAACTTTTTCCGTACAGATTGAACTGTCATTGCTCAAACCTCTTCTGTTTGGCATCAAGATAGTGGAGCTACACTTTTAAGGTATTTTTTATTGTCAGTGTAAGCATTTAACCCTTTTCGCACCAGAAGACGCATCGTAATGAGCAATTTCTTCTTTTGCCACAATGTTTTCAACTCTATTAAATAAATCCACTTATATATATAAATAGTTTCAAATATTAAGCTTAGATGTTTGAAAGTTCTCTGCTGTAGATTTGCTCCATGTGGGAAAGGGCTAAGTCATATAGGTGGTCAGTAATGATATTCTCAGGCCCACCTTATATATAGTCTGCACTGTATGCAGATGCAATAAGATCACTATTTGCCAGACATGGCTCATTTGATACAATATGTAGTTAAAACTGTTTTTCATATCAACAAATTAGCAGCAGACAACTTTGCACCTATCTAGACTTGCTGTATGTGACAAAGAGCTATTAAATAAAGCAATTCAGCTAATGATGACACATACCCTCTTTACTTGCAGTGCACAAGACAAGGAAAGTACTTCAACTGTTTACCCCAGGGCTCCAAATTGTTGTCATCTTTCCCACATATAATTAATTTGCAGCAGACGACTTCAAAACTATTGCAAACGATGGAAAATCTCTATAAATGAAAGCTTATTCATTTAATTGATTTTAAAACATTGTGCCCAATAAGGTAATTGGTCATTATGAGCAACATCTACATTTGCCATGATGGTTGCAAAGATCATCTGCTGTAATTGTGTCAAAAAGCATGGGAAAAAGCTAATAATATAAGAAATGCCATTAGGACAAAATTTGTCTGTACAATCCCGTTAAACCCTTTCCCACATATAGATGCTTTCTGACGCCTCTGCAGCAGACTGCTTTTTGAAAACATGGGAGGCAAAAGAAGAAATTGCTCAAACCGACCAATTTCTCCTTTTGTCACATGATGTTTTCAACTCCATTCAATTATTGTTCTTTCATTTAAAGGGATTTTCTGTGCTTTTGCTTAGACGTTTTCAGTCATCTGCAGCAGATTTGTTGTATGCGGGAAAGGGTTAAGATAACCCAATTTCAATTCCTCTGCAGATGACTTTTGAAAACATTGTAGGAAATGGATAATTTGTATAATTTGGGTTCCTCTACTGGTGTCTCAAAATTAATTGTTCAGTTTTCTAAATCCTTATCTAAAATATCCAATAGGTAGTAAAAAACATTATCTACCAGGTAATTCTTTCTATACAGAGGGTTCATAATGTTGAAAACATTGTGGCAAAAGGTGAAATTGCTTAAAATGTTTAAGCTATTGAAATATATACAGGAAGTATAGCACATGTTTACTGATATCCCGGAAATTATGTATCAAGTACCTAGATCATGTAGTTCACAGTGGTGTAACATGAACACTGTATATTTAAAGTTATGAGTGCACAACAGTCTGATGTCTAAGATCCTTTGATAACGGGCAGTTACAGTTACCAAACCTAGAATTCATCAGAAAATCTTACATACAAAAAGGGAATCAAAAGTGGAAGCCTCATAAAATAAAATTATTATAATATTATTATTATCATTACTATTATTATTAATGGAAACTTGGCAAGAACAAATTCAATACAAACTTGTTCAAATTATTCCCCATCCACTGAAACAACACTTGAAATCTTGGCAGAAATGAAAATATTGGCTTTTCAATAATCAACAATTATTTTTTCTACACAATATTTCAAAAAGTTATAAAAGTTTTGGAATTGGGGATCGAATTATGAGAAAACAAGAAAACGCTGAAGACGGTAAGGCCAGATTGTCGGCAATTTGACCTTGAAAATCGACAAACCAAGGTCAAGGTCAAAGTAACAATAGAAATCAATAGAACTTGTTACTGGTTACCTTCAGGCAAAGTTTCAAGTTTGTAACCCTTTCCAGTGCTGAGATTTTGCCTCAACCTGAAACTTTAACCAAAATGTTGACGGACAGACAGACGGACATCGCCAATCTATAGACCGGAATTGCTAGAGCAATACAGCCAAAAAGGTTTAAATATTGCATTTTTTTAGTCCTTTCCCATGCATTTGGACCCATTTGCAGCCGACTTCAAAAACATTTTGGCAAAAGATGAAATTGCTCATTATAAGCATTTTCTACGTTTCCCACTATGTTTTCAACTATTAAATAATTATCTAGATATCCTTAACATTTGCGTCCAGTGGCTTTCAAAGCCTCCTGCTGCAAACGTTCTGTATGTGGGAAATGGTTAACTTGATGGGAGATAGAAGTTATTAAAACTTCAGATAACTAAATGCATGATATCTGATAAAACTCTAACCATGTATCTTTCAGGATTTATGTTGGTGTTGATAAACACAAGAATGAAAAGCATGATGTATCCTGATGACCTCCGGATGAATGAACTTTGGCCAAATCTTCCCCACTATATAATAAGGGATTTGTCAGACATTGGCTGCCAGTGAAGATCTAGATCAGATAGCACCACTGCACAGTTTAATCAGGATCTTTGCTCTTCACCATCTAGTAATATATAACCACCTTGAAGCCTCTGTAGAATGGTTATTACCAAAGACTGAATATACCAGTATGCAATTTGATAGTTTAATTTCAAAATCTCCAAACAACAGCTTTCATCTTGTTTTCAATAATAAGCCTCGACTAACTCTCTTTCTTCTTCTTAAAGGTCTATGTTTCAAAAATATTAATATACAAAACACAGTAAATAAATTTCCCTGGTTGCAATGTCCAAAAGGTAGGTTTTTGTGTGACATACCCTAAATGAAAGCAAGTATGAAAGGCTGAGAAAGAGGAATGCTTTGGATTTGTATTTTTGAAGGAAAGTTAAGATATTTCTTTTTTTTCTTCCTAAAGGAATCATTGAAAGATAATCAACAAGGTGGTAGCTTTACAAGTTGATGAACTCAGCAAATTTTTCTAAAAAATCTTGGAAGATATTTTCTTTCTCAAACATCAATCTGTTTGAAGTTTGAAGGGGCTTACATGACATTTAAACACACAACTGTCTGTGTTCTAGTATCAGATGACGGACAACCTGTCACTTTCTAGATTTTAACAATATTCTTGAAACATTGATCTGTTTAAACCAGAATTAAACCGGAGGCATAATGATATCAACCCTTACCAGCATGACACAATGACAGCAGAAAACATTGAAAACATCTAGGCTAAAATATGGAAAATCTATAAAAATGAGAAATTGTTCATTCTGAGGAATTTCTCCTTTTGCCACAATAGGTTCATAACTTGTCCAATGCAGAATGTGTCCAAAAGTGGGGTAAGGGCTAAAAATCAACGTTATTTCGAGTGACATTTTACACACCAAACAGCCAAAATACTGAAAATCTCTTGTCATTATTTAATCTTTTCCCAAATACAGATGTTTTTCTGATGCCTCTGCAGCAGACAACTTTTGAAAACATCACAATGACCAACTTCTCCTTCTGCCAGAATGTGTTCAACTTTATATATTAATTGCTTCTATATTTGTTACTCAATGTTTTCAAAGTTGTCTGCTACAGGTTTGTTTCATGTGGGGAAAGGGGTGGTTAATAATTCAGCACCACTGGACACCAGTTATAAACTGTATATGAGCTGTTCCAAGAGAAAACCAACATTGTTGACTCTGAATTCAAAGTATCGACCCGGATCAGCCTAAGCATGCAGCACAGTCTAACCTGGACAGACACTTTTCGCCTCCTGTGGATTTACTGTTTCAGGAATCATTACTGAGTATATGCCCTGAGATGGAACGTGTCGGCCCAGATTAAACCTGTGCGGACTGCGTAGGCTGATCTGTGTTGATACATTACGCAGCGAATAATGTTGGTTTTCTCGTGGAACGGCTCATATAAATGTGTGCATAATGTCAGCTTTATCTTGTTTGTTGTGTAAAACCGCTATATGTTCAGTAGCGAGTAGCCACTACTCTTTTCATAACCCTTTCCATCATGCAGATGCAGTTTGGTGAATTTTGAAATCTCCTGCAAATTTGTTGTATGTGGGAGACGGATCATGACAGGCATACAAGATAAAGGGAGAGAAAAAAATAAAACACTGACTAAAGGAAGCAGAAATATTTTGACAGGCCATAAAACTTGATAGTCTTGACTGTTGTCAATGTACAAACATTTCTGGACAAGTCATGAAGTCCAGGCATCAAACCATCAAGTCCTGACATCAGTCATTGTAACACTAAAATTATTTGTCAACGGTAAATGGTATCATACAATCTTCACCTTAATTTGTCTAACACTGACTTCACAGTTTATCCCAGACCTTTCTTTGTTAACAAAATCCTTTCCTACAGAGCAGTAACCATTGATAACATTCACAGTTAACCGTTTCCCTCATACAACAATTCTGCAGCAGACGACTTTGAACATATTTTGTCAAAAAATAGAAAATCTCTATAATTGAATGGATAATCTATGACTAAAAGTGGAAAACATTGTGGCAAAAGGAGAAATTGCTCGTTTTGAGCAATTTCTTCTTTTGTCACTATGTTTTCAAAAAGCTGTCTGCTGCCGAGGCGTCAGAAAGCATCTATGAGGCAAATAGAGAGAAGCTACAGCAGATGACGTTCGAGTGAAATTGTTTGGCGAAAATGTGGTAAGTTTCTATGAATGAACGCGCAATTTAATAAAAGGATTGAAACCACTGTTGAAAAGAAGGAATTACTCATAACAAGCTATTTCATTTCTTATTACAATTATTTCAAGAGTTGTTGCAGTCGATGAGTCAAAATGAGTCAGCGTGTGGGAAAGGTTTAATCTGCCTAACATTGACAACATTGGTTATCGGACTTCTCCCTTTGTTTAGATACAAAACCCTTACTTAAAAGACTCAACTTTAGAAGACCTTGCAGTAGTTCATAAATTAAAACAATATGAAGGAAGAGGCTTTTGAAAACAACATCAAGAAATACAAGAATTACTGTAAATGACCAATTTCTCCTTTTTCCCCAACATTCTACTCAGCTCTGAAGTCAAACTGTCATTTGCCTACCTACAAATATATGCCGGGCAAGTGAAATATCATAGAAGTCACTATCATATGAGGTGGATGTATTATTAATTAATGTGTAGGGTAAAGATGAGGTGCAATGCTATTTTAAACATTACAGGTTTTATCATTACAACTAGAATGGAGTGCTCCGCAGAGCACGCGAGTCACCTGCACCTGCTCATTGAAAGTGTGACGAAAAAGTGTGACGGACAGACAGACAGACAGATGCCGGACAAAAAAAAAGTAATCCTAAGTGCCTAACATGCTACGCAGGGCGACACAATAAATCAACCCTTCTCCACATACATAATATTTGCAGCAGATGAATTTGAAAACATCTAAGCCCAAACCAGTAGTAGTAGCCCAGGTAACAGGTAATAATGATCCACTAATGATACATATAGACAGGGATACACAGGGTATCAACATACATCACATAGTAAATGTGATCCAGATGTGGAGGCAAGCAGATAGTCATGTACATCTAGTATTTGTCACATCTTGTTCACATCCTGTATACATCCTTCATGAGCATACATTTCCCACTCACAATTTAATCTGCAGCAGACACTTTTGAACACATCTAGGCAATTATGTGGAGAATCTATGATAGAATTATTATTGTTAAATATGAGTTGAAAATATTCTGGCAAAAGGAGAAACTGCTCAGTAGATGCAATATATATCTCCTTTTGTCACAATGTTTTCAAAAGATGTCTGCTGTAGGTGTGTCGAAATCAGTCTGCAAGTTTGAATGGGCTAAGAATTTCCCACATGTGGATGCATTCCAACATATCCCATATGTAGATGCATCTACACATATCTGCAGCAAACGACATTGACAACATTGAGGCTTAACCCTTTCCCTCATATAGACGCTTTCTGACGTCCTCGCAGCAGACGGCTTTTTGAAAACAGTGACATAAGAAGAAATTGCACAAAACGTGCAATTTCTCCTTTTGACACAATGTTTTCTACTTTTAGTCATAGGTTATCCATTCAATTATGGAGATGTTCTATGTTTTGACAAAATATGTTCAAAGTCTTCTGCTGCATAATTGTCGTATGAGGGAAACGGTTAAGAAGAATTTGCTAATAATGAGCACCTCCTCTTTTTTAGCCACAATGTCTTAAAACTTTCCCTCATACAACAATTCTGCAGCAGCCGACTTTGAAAATATTTTGTCTAAAAATAGAAAATCTCTTTAATTGAATGGATAACCTATGACTAAAAGTGGAAAACATTGTGGCAAAAGGAGAAATTGCTCGTTTTGAGCAATTTCTTCTTTTGTCACTATGTTTTCAAAAAGCTGTCTGCTGCAGAGGCGTCAGAAAGCATCTATATGAGGGAAAGGGTTAAAACTTTATTCAATTATAAATATTTTTTCATTTACGCTGATCTTCCATATATTGTTTGCTCGTATGTTTTCAATACCCAGTCGAGTCATACCAAAGACTTTAAAAATTGTAGTAATGTAATGTAATTTTGTTGAGGCATGGCATAAAACACCATAAAAACTAACTAAAGTGGACATGGACACCCTGGACAAATGACCTCTTCATCCCTCCTTGAAGACAAGGTATAATTGTGTGAGTTTTCCTTCTTATCATAAAATAATGAACTAGATTATTGACACATCAATCAACTTCTGGCAAATATTATAAGGAAAGGAGAAATTGACAATAACAAGCATACCGTCTTCTTTTTTGTGCTCGCCAAATAGTTAATTCTGCATGGCGAGGGTAAACAAATTCAAATCATTCATACTGTCTTTTTCCCCGCACAAATTTAATTCAGTTTTCAGATCTTTCTTGTTTTCAATCAGAAAAGTTTTGTATCGAATAATTATTATGTTGATCAGCTTTAGATTGGAAAATTTCTATAAATGAAAATAAAGCTATAGAAGAGAATTAAAAACACTGTAAAGGGAGAAAATGCTCATTATGAGCAATTTCAGCCAAGCCACTATGTTTTAAAAAGTTGCCTGCTACAGATGCACTATATTGCTAATGTATGTGGAAATGGGTTAACATATAAGTCAACTATACTGAATTCTGAAAAAGACAAAACTCGGTGAACCATTAAATATGTCACATTAAATGACAAAGATGCCCTTGAGTAGGGATGTTGACCCTTTCCTATGAGGAGGGGAAATATTTCTAAAATTTTAGAATAGAGTAGAGAATATTGTTCATTTTATTATGCCTACTTCAAACCTATTGGACATTAGGGCCCTTTCTTCCGTTCCTCACTTATCTAGTATTGCCTCCCAGAAGGCAAGGTCACTGGAAAAATTTCAGTCATGAAAATTCTTTTACATTTCAAATGCACAGGTATGCCAGAAGTAAAAGTGAACCCTTCTGCCTAAATGAAGCCAACTGTGGATACACTTAATAGGCAATATAGGTCAAGAAAAGATAGCCAAATTGTGCAATCTGATCTAGATATACACTGATCACAAAAAACCTTTGCCTGCATGGAAATCATTTAATGGAAGTAATGAACTGGTCAAATCTCAAAATAAACTCAAGTCAAGTCAAATTATTCTTACGCATCAGGTGAAGGGTTAATCTTGGAGACTGATAAGCCATGGTGAAGTGTGCCAGAATATGTTACTATTTATAACCCAAATTACCTCACAAGATACACCTACAATTTGCTGGATCCTGGCCTGACTGCCTTGCTAGACACGTACATGTGATCAATCTTTTTCGAAACTTTTAACATCTTTAACAAATGGTATTAAATCAATTTTCTGTTGAGGGTGGGAGATTTAAAATGATCCGGTTAAGTCTAGCAAGTACAAAGTTTAGGATATGTGAGTGGGTTGAAATGTCAAGTAATAATGAGATAATCCATGCCATCTACTCAAGGTTTATAAAACTTTTCCAATTTATAGATATTAGAGATTTTTCAAAATTTTGCCAGCCTAGACATTTACAAATGCATCCACTGCAGATTTGTTTTATTTTTGAAAGGGTTAAAATCCGAGATAAAGGTGTATCAGTTTGTTTTACAGGAAGTATTTTACTGAGAGAAATTCTTAACTGATGAGTCTTATAAGAGAACAGAGTCCATCATAATTATCTGTCTACATACAGCTGTACTTTAACTTCCAGATAAAGTGGGGGATAAACAACAATTTTGAAATCCAATGTCAAACTTGTTTTATGCTTATAGTGAGCAATTTCTCCATCTGCATGTGAAAAGGGTTAATAGTTTTTATCCTTTTAGCCTTAAAGCTTCCAAAGTAATTTACTGCAGATTCCCTCATATAGACGCTTTCTAATGCCTCTGCAGCAGACGGCTTTTTCAAAAACAGTGACAAAAGAAGAAATCGATCAAAACGAGCAATTTCTCCTTTTGCCACAATGTTTTCCACTTTTAGTCATAGGTGGTATCCATTTAATTATAGAGATTTTCTATTTTTTTACAAAATATGTTCAAATAGTCTGCTGCAGAATGGTTTTATGAGGGAAAGGGTTAAAACTATGTTGCCTTCCTTTTCAACAATGTCCTTGCCTTGTCATAAAGACTTGACTTCTTAATATGATACTGACTTGCTTATGTTTATCAATTCTAACTTTCAATCTGAACACAATTTTGATTAACTTATCAATGTAGAGGTCTCACCCTTATTTTTCTATGTAATTTATTTCGCAACCATTAGACTTCAATACACAATTTATGCATGGAAGTAAAATCTATTGAAAATTTATTTTTCTTAAAGATACTTTTGACAATGTCTTTAGTCAATCATTGAAAAAGATAAACCCTTTCCCACATACAGACTCAATTCAAAACAAGCAATTTCTCCTTTTGCCACATATGTTTTAAACTCTTTTCAGTAATTATACCTACAATTATAGAGCCTTTCTCCATTCATGCCTGGATGTTTTCAAAGTTGGGACGTCTCCTGCAGATTTGCTGTATGTGGGAAACTTTACATGGCCAAGCAATAAGTCATTCTTTCTTCATAGAGATGGTTATATTTTCAATGATATTACAGCTACCCAATCTAGTTTTTAACCCTTTCCCTCATACGACAATTCTGCAGCAGACGATTTTGAACGAATTTTGTCAAAACATAGAAAATCTCCATAAATGAATGGATAACATATGACGAAAAGTGGAAAACATTGTGGCAAAAGGAGAAATTGCACGTTTTGTGCAATTTCTCCTTTTGTCACTATGTTTCAAAAAGCTGTCTGCTGCAGAGGTGTCCGAAAGCGTTTACATGAGGGAAAGGGTTAAGAGTTGCCTGCTCTTTGAAAACATTTGAAGAACAGTTAATATTGTCTTTACAATCAGAAACGATTTTGATACAGAGCTCAAACATTTCAGGAAAAGGAGAAAGTACATTTGATGAATTGGCGACGTAAAGACTTGCTCTTTTCTAACCTATTCAAACAGGGTAAAAAGTCCTTTAAAGTATGAATACCATAATAATCAACTCAATACAAGACCGGAAACACTTTCAACAGGTCACATTGCTAGGTAGTTAGGTTAACCCTTTCCAACATAAAGATGCGTATAAATGGATCTGCAGCGGACAACTTCTGAATTCATTGGGGGTAAAAAAGAGAAATTGTTCATGATAATCAATTACACCTTTTGCCACAATGTTTTCAACTCTATTTAATAATCATTCTTTTGTTCATAGATTTCATCACTTTTGCCTAGATGTTTCAAAGTATTCTGCTACAGGTTTGGTGTGATGCATACCCATGGGAAAGGGTTAACCCTTTCCCCCATATGACAATTCTGCAGCAGACGACTTTAAACATATTTTGTCAAAAAGTAGAAAATCTCCATAATTGAATGGATAACCTAAGACTTAAAGTGGAAAAACATTGTGGCAAAAGGAGAAACTGCATGTTTTGTGCAATTTCTTCTTTTGTCACTATGTTTTCAAATAGCCGTCTGCTGCAGAGGCGTCAGAAAGCGTCTATATGAGGGAAAGGGTTAAACCTTTTATTGATAAAATGACCACTATTTTGGTGGGTTCAACTTGTGATTACTCATATCTGAAAGTTTAACCAATCGGTTTTCAGATGTTATTTATCCCTTTACATGAGATAATACAACTTTTGAAGCCTCTGGAGAAGATAATGAAAAGCAAGAAAATCTCGAAATCATCTAAACAACAAATTCTAATTTTTCCAGTATTAGAACCATACTTTTTGGATAAAGCTGATAACATTGTCAGAAAAGACTATAATTATGCTTGCTCCGAAAATTTCACCCTTTTCCACCATACAAAAAATCTGCAGGAGATTAAATTGAAAAACATCTATGAAAAGATATGGAAAATCTCTATTTAAGGGAAGGAACAATTATTGAATAAAGTTGAAAACATTGTTGTTGCTAAAGGGAAATTTGCTTTAAATGAGCAATTCCTCCATTTTTCTCACAATGCTTTCAAAAGTTGTTTGCTGCGGAAGCATCCGTAAGCATCCATATGAGGGAAAGGGCAAAAACATGTTACTGAGTAAAATGCCAATTGAATGTTTGATATGCCTTATTTAAGTGCAGGCTTACAATCAAATGGAAATATCATCTAACCAAAAGATTTTAATGAGATAAGACTCTAAGTTTCAGAGATCAAGATAACACAGACTAGCAATCTTTGTTAAATTCTTTCCCACATACAACAAAACTGCAGCAGACAACTCTAAAAACATAAGTCCAAAATATGGAAAAAATATCAATAAATTGAAGTATAATTACTGAATAAAATTGTGAGCAATAACTCATATTTCCAACAATGAATTTTGAAAGTCTTCTGCAGTATGTGTTGCCAGCAGGGAAATGGTTAAAAGAAATTCCATTGTTCATTAAACACTATTTTTTTCCTTCAAATGGGAAAAAACAATGAGAACCAACAATAAAGGATATCATCAGGGGAATAAAACAATATATCATCATTTATATCATGTGGCTATAGATAATTCAAATTTTCATACTCATGATCTGAATCTGCAATGTCTTGAAATCTACTCAAATTCCTATATACATGTATTCTCATTCAGAGGTTTTTTATTAGTTTAACTTAAATGTCTCTAAGCTGCAGATTCTCACTATGTGATAAAAGGTTATAAAACATCAGAGCAGTAAAACAGTAAAAGTTCTATAGAAATTCTACAGATTAACCATTCCCCATCTATACAGACGCTTTCTGTCTCTGCAGTAGATGACTTTTGAAAACATTGTTGCAAAAGGACAAATTGCTCATTATGAGCAATTTATCTTTTTGCAACAATGTTTTCAACTTCCATTCAATAATAACACTTTCATTTATAGTAAATATTTTTAATATTTTTGCACTGATGTTTTCTACTACAGATTTGTTGTATGTGAGAAAGGGTTAAGCCAAGATTTGGTATGAGCTGCCTCTAGTGATGTGGGATCTCAATGATTCTGACTACATTTGAAGAATCGAGGGAACCGGTGCATCCCCCCCAGTCTCACCAAAGCCTTCACTGTCCTACTACATGATATAAATATAGACCTCAATCCAAAACCATCAGATGTGGCTCATATATATATATATGTTGTATGCTGGAAAGGGTTAATGATTATGCACACAGTGAAGACTCAGGGGTGCCTGTGCATCCCCACAGTCTCACTAAAGCCTTCACTGGCCAACTTCATGATATATATATAGACCTCGATCCAAAACCATCAGATGTGGATCGTATATATATATATATATATATATGTTGTATGCTGGAAAGGGTTAATGATTATGCGCACAGTGAAGACTCAGGGGTGCCTGTGCATCCCCACAGTCTCACTAAAGCCTTCACTGTCCGACTACATGATATATATATAGACCTCGATCCAAAACCATCAGATGTGGCTTGTATATATACATGTGCGTGTGCATGTAGAAGCTAGGTGTAGATAGACATGAGATAACCCAACTATCATGTGAAATATCAGCATCAACTTAGATCTGTAATTCTTGTTGCAGGATTAACCCTATCCCGTATTTTGACAAATCCGCATCAGATAACTATTGAAGACATTGTGGCAAAAGAAAAATTGCTTGTGCATAATTTCTCCCATTGCAGTCATGTTTTGGTCAACGCTATTCAATAATAATCTTTTTACTTATAGAGCTTTCATATATTTTTGGATCGACTTTCAAAGTAACTCCTGCAGATAATTTGGGAAAGGGATTATCAACTATCCAAGGTAACGTTAACCCTTTCCCTATTACAGGCGCCTTCTTCAATTAAAGAGATTTTCTATTTTTTGACAAAATGCGTATAGTCGTCTGCTGCAGAATTATCGTATGAGCGAAAGGGTTAACAGACTTCTGTTATTCCTGTTGCATGTTTTTATACATACCACCATCACTTGTATTCTTGTTATGCGTACTATCTACCATGGCTAAAGACTGTTTGCCAATCTTGTGATATGCAGTTAAAAACCATGACACATTTTCCTATTCACCATGATCAATCACTAGGTTGTTTTAAAGTCCTCTGCTACAATTATAATTGGGAAAACATTTACATGAGGATAAAGGTCAAGGTCACTTACCTTCAACTGTAATATCCTGGATGGCAAATCTCAAAATAATGGTCCAGATCATACCTAGTGTCATCTTGTTATTTCCATCAACAATTTCTGAAATACAAATGGTAAAATATAATCAGTTTCGTTTATTTGTATGTTTTATGCAGCTTTTAACATAATTTCAGTCAAATCACAGCATTTTCTGGATAAATTACAATAACTACTGTAGAATTCCAGATAAGGAGGGTTATTCAGCTCTTTTTCCCACAATTTCTCTCTTATTATTAAAGCAAACCCTATGTTGTGGTACTCAAAAGAATCGTCTCACTGAGACAATTCTTTTGTATACCCACAACATATGTCAAATAATGCTTTTAGAACATGCAAAACACTTCTTATCTAGAGCTCTGCTACTGGTAGGCTTAATGTGACATCAGCCCTTCAGTCATAAGGCTATACCCCCAACCCTGAGGGCCAAGGACGGAAGACACTACTTCCAATTTTAAAGACTTTGGTGTAACCAAAACCGGTTATCAAAATCCGGTCTCCCCCCTCTGAAAAGTATCATTCTAGCCACTACACCACCATGGAGGAAAATAATGATATTATATTTATTATCATCAACCTATTTTTAAAAATAAAATTTTCATTGTAACATTGAATTGCCTCTTTGAGGTATTGAAATGGCCACAATTATTGTCAGTGATAAATCCCTGCGGACTCCCTTTTAGTAAATTTCTTAATATATTTATTCTAATTCTGTTCTATGAATATAGAAATGGCCACAATCCTTGGCGATCAGGTAGGTACATCTTAACCACTGATGCACCAGTATTTGGATAAACCGACTAGTGATGCTGGTAAATGAAAAAATTGATATAGTATTGAAAGCAAATTAACTCACCAACAAAACTAGTGTCATGTAAATTTATCAGGTAAACGATATTAACACACAGGTAAATGCAGTCACTTAAGTACTACTTACTTACTGTAAATAATAAACTTCAAAGGCAATTACTGTTTTATTAATGTACATTGTATCTTTCTTATTCTGTTCCTGTAATCTGTCAATGATGTATACTTCTCCGTTATTTAACACTTTTCCTCAAATAATATTGTAGCCACGTTATGATGTACTATGGCTCTTGGATTATGGACCAATAGGGATATTTTTGGTTAACTTCGACAATAAACTCAAAGAAAGCATTGCAGAAATTTCAATGAAGACAAACAAAATGAAATATTATAAGCTTATATTCAGAAAATGTTGCTCTGCCATGACAATGAACATAATTTCTTTCAAATTGCAAATTTGCAACCATCCATATCATACAAACAACTGTACATGCCCTTTTTCCCTAGAATATGCTTAATTGTTAACTGGTATCTAGACATTCGTTTTTTCCTATTTTTTTATAAAAAATCATCAGACTAAAACTTAAGGTACTTTATTGTGCAATTGAGTAGGAAATTTACTTCATATTTCTAGTAGAATGTTTTCAAAGTTGTCTGCTGCAGATTTGTTGTATGTGGGAAAGGGTCGACCCTTTCAGACAGACGGATGCAATTTGGTGCATCTGCAGCAGACAACTTTTGCTCTAACTTGCATCAATTACAATTTGATTTAAATTCATAAATTGTAAAATCTGTGAAAATCTGCCTCCTATATTTATTTTTAAAGATAAAATGAGGACAAGATGTTGGATGCGGTTTAATTCATGCCAGCTTGAAATTAGATACTGAAAAATTACAGTAGCCAGTAAATTTAATTCAACACACCTCATTATTCAATTATACTATTACACAAATTACAGGGAAATATTACACTTCTTCATTATGTGAAAAAACGCAAATTTGTGGAATTTATTTATCTCTTTAAACCTTTCCAACTTGCAGAAGCATTTTGACCCATCAGCAGCAGAGGACTTTTCGAAACATTGTGGGAAGAAGAGAATTTTTTTTCACTTATGTCACAATGTTTTCAACTATTTAGTAATAATATCTTCATTTACAGTGTGGATTTTTGTGTGAGCCACGATGCAAAGTTGTCTGCCGCAAATTTGGGAAAGGGTGGAATGATGATTTTTGAATTGTGAATTTATCTCTGAACTTTCATGTCATTTCTGAATGGTTCAAACTCAAGGGTTAAACATATTTTGCTTTATGTTGTATCTTATTCAAAGGACTTAATCTTATCAAACGAACAGACTGAAAGGACTTACATTTTAGCTTTTGATAGTTTTTAATGAAGCTTTGCACAAAGCTTCAGCGATACAGGATTTTACCCCATGAATGACAAATTAACTCTTTCCAACAAACAGACGCTTTCTAACAACTCTGCATCAGATGTCTTTTGAAAACATTGTGAGGAAAATTTGCTCAAAATTATCGATTTATGTTAGGTGTTTTACGCCACTTCCAAAATATTTTCAGTTATATCACAGCATTTCCTCGGTAAGTTACCGTAGAAATTTGTAGTATGTGGGAAAGGTTTAACAGTACTAAGTAGACTGTAACTTAGAACTTGGAAAAACATTTGGGCAAAAACATAGAAACCCTCTATAAATGAAGGCATAACCATTGAAAAGGGTTGAAAACATTGTGACAAAAGGAGAAATTGCTTGTTTTGAGCAATTTCTTCTTTTGTCACAATGTTTTCAAAAGCCGTCTGCTGCAAAGGCGTCAGAAAGTGTCTATATGTGGGAAAGGGAATATGTATACATTGGCCACAATGAAACTATATATACTATTTTATATACCATAAACAAATATTTTCACAACTCGTTTTGCACAGGTATTGTATACAAGATATCAATGACTTATTTGTAAATCCTACTATAAAATAGAATTCTAGACTTATAGTGCTTAATCTTGCAGATTTGTAGCAGTAATGTCTTTATGTTAAACAAATTATTTTTTCCCAAAATATAATAAAATATAGTTTTATAGAGCTTCCTGATTTAACCTTTAACTGTCTGTGTTATGTTAATTAAACAACACCTTTTCTGTTCCGCTACTTAAAATAGTCCCTTTATTTTATCACTTTGATTCGGGAAGGGATTGCTCTATACAACAGCTAAGTCTATCCATTACCATAAAGTGACTCTTGTCATATGGCTATCCAAAAGACCCAAGTGCTATAAGATTTAATTGATTTATTTGGCCAAAATTAGTTATATTTGATTTATTTTCTATAAGGGATTTATACAACTTTTCAACAAGAGACAATTCACCTATCCATACTTGCAGGATTATAACTATTGCGAAACAAGTTTTCAGCATATAGTTATCATGCTCAATGTCTGCTTCCTGGAGGCAAAACCAGTAATCACAGTTTATACAGAAATATCCCAGAGGCAGAATCCACTCTCAACTATGCAACCCTAAGGACCATTTTTAATAGAGGTTGACCCTCTCTCCAGCCCAACAGCACTGTTTTACAGTGGCTCAATTGTAAACATAATTTTAGATTCCATTCATCATGCAAAACCATTGACCACTTTACTTGACCATAATGACACATGCACTTCAAGGTCATAAAAAGTGAGTTAACCTTTTTCCACATACAGCAATTCTGCAGCAGACGCTTTTCAAAACATATTAACAAAAACCTTGATAATGAGAATTTAATTATTGAATAGAGTTGAAAACATTGTAGCAAAAGGGGGAAATTGCTTGTTTTCAAAAGTTGTCTGCTGCAGATGCGTCAAAATGTGTCTACAAGACTTTAGTGGGAAAGAGTTAAATTATTCCCTCATACTAGTAGATCAAATCTGCAGCAGACAACATTGAATGAAAAAGATCATTGGCAAAAACTGAAGTCTTTGATGTATCCCTATAGATGAAAGTATCATTAACCCTTTCCCTCATATAGACGCTTTCTAACGCCTCTGCAGCAGACGGCTTTTTGAAAACATAGTGACAAAAGAAGAAATTGCACAAAACGTGCAATTTCTCCTTTTGCCACAATGTTTTCTACTTTTTGTCATAGGTTATCCATTCAATTATAGAGATTTTCCACCTTTTGACAAAATAAGTTCAAAGTCGTCTGCTGCAGAATTGTCGTATGAGGGAAAGGGTTAATATTGAATAGCTGGAAATATTATAGCTAATTGTAGATTTTGCTCATGCAGAGCAATTTCTCCTTTAACATTTTCCCACATACAACAAATTTACACCAGACGACTTTGAATACATTCAGTCAAAAATATGGAAATTCCTTTTGAAATGAAATTGAAAACATGGTGGCAAAGGTCGTCTGCTGAAGAGACATCAACATGTGGGATTGATTGATTGGGTTTTAAAGCCGTTTAACGGTTTTCAATAATTTTTTAGTCATATCACAGCGGCCAGTTTACCTTTAGAACCAAGTGTTTCCTGGTTTTATCACACCAGTACTCCACACAACAATCTTTCCAAGCAACTGGCTTCTTTTCCACATCAACTATTAGCCCATTGGTGGAAGACGAGTGACGCTCTTCTTAGTGACTTTTGTCAAATGTCGATTAAAATGTCAACATGTGGGAAACGAGTGTATTAACCTTATTGTTTCAAAGGTTGTCTGCTGCAGTTGCGGCAAAATGTGTCTGCATGTCGGAAAAAGGGGTTAACCCTTTCCCTCATACGACAATTCTGCAGCAGACTACTTTGAACATATTTTGTCGGATGGATAACCTATGACTAAAAGTGGAAAACATTGTGACAAAAGGAGAAATTGCACGTTCTGTGCAATTTCTTCTTTTGTCACTATGTTTTCAAAACGCCGTCTGCTTTAACCCTTTCCCTCATACGACAATTCTGCAGCTGACGACTTTGAACATATTTTGTCAAAAAATAGAAAACTGAATGGATAACCTATGACTTAAAGCAGAAAACATTGTGGCAAAAGGAGAAATTGCTTGTTTTAAGCAATTTCTTCTTTTGTCACTATGTTTTCACAAAGCCGTCTGCTGCAGAGGCATCAGAAAGCGTCTATATGAGGGAAAGGGTTAACTACTAAATGAGAGACAGTGATCCCCTCCATGATGACCCATTAAACTCAATAAAACTTTGATACAAGAAATGTAAACAACCTGAACAATACACTGGTTGTCATTAATTGAGCCACTGAACTGGAAAAAGGCTTAAAACTTTCAAGTGTCCATCAGATTAACCCTTTCCCACATACAACAAATCTGCAGTGGACGACTTTGAAAACTTAGTGACAAAAACCTGAAAAATCTCCTTAAAAGACAGCTTAATTGTTAAATAAAGTTGTAAACTGTGGCCAAAGAAGATATTGCCCATCATGAGCAAGTTCACCTTTGGCCACAATGTTTTCAAGTCGTCTGCTGCTATTGGGTCAAAATGTGTCTGTATGTGGGAAAGGATTAAACCCATAGGGGCAATAAACTGGACTTGAGAGGCAAAAATCTTTTTTTTTTGGGACAAATTTCCATGGCGTACACGAAATTATGATTTAGAAACATTGGGATTGGCCTTTTGTGTTTCCTATAATAATAATTTATTGATTTGATGACAATTAAAGATGCTAGCATGTGATTATCCTTTTCACTGCCGGCTCTGTGAAATAATTATTTCATAAGCATATTCAGCCTTTATTCAACTGTTGATCAATTTAAGTTGTTTTTTTACAGCTATTGACTATTTCTTGGTTTCAAGCAAGACCTTCACTTATCCAACATAATATAGAGACACATCATAATGAATCATTTCTCCTTTTGGCACAAAGTTTATTAAATAAACATATTTTCATTTATAGAGAAGTTTTTGTTATGTTTTAACCCTTTCCCTCATACAACAATTCTGCAGCAGACGACTTTGAACATATTTTGTCAAAAACTAGAAAATCTCTATAATTGAATGGATAACCTATGACCAAAAGTGGAAAACATTGTGGCAAAGGGAGAAATTGCTCGTTTTGAGCAATTTCTTCTTTTGTCACTATGTTTTCAAAAAGCTGTCTGCTTCAGAGGCGTCAGAAAGCGTCTATATGAGGGAAAGGGTTAATAGGCATCTGCAGCAGACTTGTGGAATGTGGGAAAGAGAGTTTAAATAAAATCATCACATATTTCACGTCTGAGTACTTTAACCCTTTCCAACATAAAACACATCAGCAGCAGACGACTTTGAAAACATCTAGGTTAAAATATGGACAGTCTGTAAAAATTAAAGAATGCTTTAATATTGAATAGAGATGAAATTATTTTGGCAAATGAAGAAATTGCTGAACACCGATTTTAAAGGTCGTCAAATGTCGTCTGCGTGCGAGAACAGGTTAAGTATTACCAGTACCTTGGTTGAGCAGTAGTTTAAAGGTATAGATGACACAAAGTATTTTGATGTTACAATAAGATAAGACAGTTGAGGAATGTTAATAGATAAGTTAACCCTTTCCCATACATACAAATCTGCAACAGACGACATTAAAATATCCTGGGAATCATATATGCCGAATCTCTATAAATGAAAGCGGATTCATTAGAGATTTGGAAATATGATGGCAAATGGAATAATGCTCACTCATGCACAATTTCTTATTTTGCCATAGTATTTCCAAGTCAGTTTTTTTGCAAATGCGTCAAAATGCATCAGATTCTGTAAGTGGGAAAGGGCTAACTAAGACTGTAAATATTTTTTTAAAGGTGTTTAAACTGACCAAAATATACCTGGAATGCCTTTTTAAACCCTTGAGAACTTTAGAAACAGAAAAAAAAATCCTAAATTTATCAAAATTTATTTTGCTATTGCGTTAGAAAATGGGAGAATTTTAATGAATGCCCCAAACAATATTTTTCAATGTGGTCTGCTGCAAATATGTAAAAGTGCATTTCTACCAGCGAAAATATTTTATCCTTTCCCCCATGCAGACACAATTTAACCCATCTGCATTAGATAATTCTTGAAAACATTTCAGTCAAGAAGAAGCCATTTCTCATTTCCGATAATATTCTATTATTTTTTTTTTTTTAAATTGACATTTTAACCTAGATATTTTAAAAGTAGCCTGTCACTGTATTTGGGAAAGGGTTGAATAGCAAATAATATACAAACTTGGCGCAAGATGTTTATTTGGGCTATTAATTAGTCAGGTTTAAATTTTGATTCTTCATTCTTGTTTCTTACAACACTACTTTTATGAAAGAAAATCAAAGTAAAGTTGCTTAATCATAGTAAGTTTATTTAACATTGATTATGAAACAAGTTCATGATTTCATATTGATAAGCTCTGCCTGCTTTCTGGATATTCAACCAGAACTCCTGCCAAGTGTGTGCGTAGGTCCAAAAGTTTGATCGGCTATTATGGAACATTCAGAACAATTATAAGCTCTTCCTACAAGCCACTGTCTCAAATCAGTCTATATACATGAGGTGTGCATTCATTTATCCATGAAAATATTTCAACATAACCGATCCGTGAAAAATAATGTCCTCACCTATTACTATGGTTTCCATTGGGTAGACATCCTATTAAAACTCTAATTAAATCCGTTCCAAATTGCAGATTCATTTTGTGGCATCTGAAGAGCGACTTTGAAAACATAGCGACAAAGGAGAAATATCCCTTCTTGCCACACTGTTTTTGACTCAATTGTTTATACATTGTATTTTCAATAAGCCAACATTTGCAATCAAGTACATTTAACCTTATGTTGACCATACAACCGTCGTAATAGTGATGGCACTGTAAAATAGTTTTAAATTCTTATACAAATGTCATGTGTAAATAACTTCGGAATTATGCAGTTAATATTGAAAACATACTTCTGGAAACGCAAAAAAGCACACCATGTACAGTTCAAATTTAGTAATCAGTGTATAATTTCATCTGTTGAACATAATTCTAGACATTTCAGGAAATGACTGGAGACACCGGATTGCATTGTTCTCGTTTATTTACATCATGTTTTCATGTGAGCCGGACTTTAAATACTTTGAGTACTTTGACTATCGCTTATTGCAGTTGATAAGAATGTATGAAACTCACCTTCTGCACCGATAGAAACCAGTTTTACTCCTTTACCAGCTATGTAATCCAAAGCTTTGTTCACATTGGCAATTTTATGAAATCTCATGCGGCCCCTGTCGGGTTTGGGCAATTGTTCACCAGAAATTACTTCAAGTAATAACATCAACTTCAAACCATTTCGAAAGTCCTCTTCTATATTTTCTATTTGAGTTCCGGCTTTCCTTAAATGTGAGTTGCACCATGCTGTAAAGGTCTGAAAAGAGAATAAAAGTAGGATATAAAAAAAATGTATAATAATTGAGTACATCTGTAACAACCTTCCACATTATCAAAATAGAATGCCTGGCAAGCTCTCAACTGGCTGAACTCTCAATAGCTGTCACAGGAGAGCCTATCTTGCAGGTCAAGGACTTTATTGTACAGGAATGCGCAGTTTCCAAATGGTTTGCATCTAGGATTTGGAACCTGGCATTCCAGGTTTGATCCCCAGCTGCGGAGGTCATAATCGAGTGCCCATGGGCAAGGCAAATTTCCTAGCCTAGTTCTGGTTTGTTTGACCAGAGATTGTGAATAAGTGAAATGTCGCCCTGATATAACTGAAATAATGTTGACAATGGCGTAAATCCCAATTTATAGAATTTAATCAAATTTGAGTACAGTCAAACTTGCGATCAGCAGCCACCCAAGGGACATGATGAAACTGGCTGCTTATCACAAGTTTCATGACTTGGTCGGATTTGTTCAAGTCAGTTGACATAATATTACATATGTAACTGTTAGGAATAGTCATTACATTACAAATAGTAAATTGTCTTTATACACTTGTATTTAAACATTGTTATGAAGATGTGTAGCTCTTTTCTATCAAATATTTCATTGTGCTATCCATTATTTAGTTTAAACCGACGTTTACAACTAACGTGACTATCAAATATTTTTTTACTTCACTTTGAAATTCGCCGAATAACATATCCGGAAAAAATAGCGTCCGAATCTACATCTACTTCTTGCAGAAAGTTTTACTCGATAATCTTTAGATTTAAAATGGAAATGGCAATATAAATGGACTTGGGGCTTCAATATGACATTAACTTTCGTTTTAACATATAAATGTACTGTCTTTTGGTCTAAATCGCTCATAAATGTCTTTTTCAATTTATCAATTTTGCCCAACATCGTAAACAGAAAATAAACCAAAATCGCAGCTTCTTGTTGATGAATCATACAATTATCATTCGGCACACGTCGGCTGTTTTCGGTAACCTAGATCTAACTAACATGTAAACAGATTACGCGTATGAAAAAACCGATAATGTGATTGTCACAGTATGCATTATTACCTGTATGTATTAAACACCAATCATTTAACACCTTGCAAATCTAAGTCGTGTGTTGGTTGATTGACCGTTGAACACAATAAGATTACAGTTAATCTCGACCAATTAGTGTGGCCGCTGGCCGCGTTTCAAAGGGGACCGCTGATCAAGGCAGTTTATAGAGTATAATTGGTTGGGAGGGATTTAAAGTGACCGTTTAACGCCGGTGACCGCTGATCGCATGTGACCGCTCACACAAGTTTGACTGTATACATCTTTACCCTTTCACAGACACTTTCTGATGCCTCTGTTGCAGGCGACTTTTGAAAACATGACAAATGGAGCATTTTTTCATTTTGCCACAATGCTTTCAATATTATTTGATAATTGTACTATCATTTATAAAGAGTTTCTTTTTTTAACCCTTTCCCTCATATAGACGCTTTCTGACGCCTCTGCAGCAGACGGCTTTTTGAAAACATAGTGACAAAAGAAGAAATTGCTCAAAACAAGCAATTTTTCCTTTTGTCACAATGTTTTCCACTTTTAGTCATAGGTTATCCATTCAATTATAGAGATTTTCTATGTTTTGACAAAATATGTTCAAAGTCGTCTGCTGCAGAATTGTCGTATGAGGGAAAGGGTTAAGTCTATATGTTTCCAAAGTCGTCTGCTGCAGATTTGTTGCAAATTCCTCTTGATAGGTGAGGTTAATTAACATGGATCATTGCCTTTCAACAATCTTTGTTGAACACTCATTTAGTTATTAATAAAATTTGAAACAAAAAGTCAATATACTAAGAAAAGAATTGTACTCTTGTACTAATGTTTGGTAGTAAGGAGTTGAGAGGCGATGAGAAGGGAGCTAATAGAAATCTAGAAATTATAAGTTACTTGTACATTGTTATGATGAAGTGTATGATTGGGTACAACATGTTTGTAAAATCACGATAACATTTTGATGATCAATCAAATCTAGATGTCTTTTAGGAAATTACCCTTTCCCTCATCTAGACGCTTTCTGATGCCTCTGCAGCAGACGGCTTTTTGAAAACAGTGACAAAAGAAGAAATTGCTCAAAACAAGCAATTTCTCCTTTTGCCACAATGTTTTGACAAAATATGTTCAAAGTCGTCTGCTGCAGAATTGTTGTAAGGGGAAAATGGTTAAATCAATGATATAATGGCATTCATATTCATAAAGCTAATTTCTAATAGTCATCTGTCATCATCATCTATAGGAAGATTAATAAGCATGAGTGATAAAAGGAACAAGGTCATGTGTCACCTGCCAATAGCCAATACACTCAAAGTGTGAGGGACAGACAGACAAGATAGAACAGATCCCTACATATTTCATTTCTTGACAAGTATTGTTGGTCAGTAACTATTTATGTATAATTGAGTTGAGACAGACAGACAGACAGACATATTATTAGAAGAGATCCCTACATATTTCATTTCTTGACAAGTATTGTTGGTCAGTAACTGTCTATGTAACATAGTCATTTACATTTGCCGAATATAATTGAATTGAGCTGATTTGAGTTCCAAAACATGAATGCTGGAATGTGTTCCATCCTTACTTAAGATTTTAAGTATTGGACCCTGATCCCTAACCCCAGGCTTTTGAGAGTGCAATCGTGTACTAAATAACTTTCACACATACACAATCTGCGAAATTAGCAGTGGTCCTATGGTCCCTGGCAAGTAACTTTTGGTTCTGACAAGTGAAAAAGTTCCTTTGGCCAGCGTAATTTTACATGTTTTACATAACAATAACAAATCATTAAGGATTTTCAGGACAGTGAACTTGAACAGTTATTTCCAATGACTGCATGATACAAGAAATCTGCAGCAGATAACTTTGAAATTAGCTAAGCAAAACTGGAAAATCTCCATAAATGAGAGTGTTAATGAATAAGAGTTGAAAAAGGAAATATTTTAACATTTTAGGCAATTTCTTCTTTTGTGACAAGGTCTTCCAAAGTTGTCTTCTGCAGATGTGTCACAAAAAATCTGCATCAATCATGTCAGGAAACATGAATACTGATAAAATAATATAAAGAGTATGACCTTTAATAATACATGTTGAATCCAAAGTTAGCCAAGACAAATATATAAACTATAAAGACATATAAATACCCACATAGAGATACATCCTTGTATATTGAACACATTGTGAATTATTGCTCAGTCCAGAATTATACACATGGAGTCACCCATCTGTTTTTGATTAATGCATCACTTATAAGCCCCCCTACCATCAAATATAATAGGACCACATGAAAATGGCCATGGCCTAATCTCTAGCAGCATTCTAGGTAATTAACTCTTTCCCATATTAAACAAATATGGCAGATGACTTAATAATTACCTAGGAAAATCTCCATAAATGGAAGACTAATCATTGAATACAGTTGAACACATTGTGTCGAAACCCAAACATTTGCCAAAAAAGTCTTATGCTGCAGATGTGTCAAAATGCATCTGCATGTGGAAAAGGATTAACATGCTACACAGCTTCTACTTTGTAACAACTTCAGACTAAGACCAGCTAGCAACAATGTGCAAGCTGATTTTGGTCTACTTTAATAAATGATAAATCAATTCCATAAGATAGGCCAGTAAAATGAGAAATGGATAATGGCCCAGTATAAACTTTAAAAGGGTAGGTATTTACTATGGCACAATCTGATATCCTCCTATATTAATTGTTGGTGAACATTAATAACAGAATTGCAATGATACATGATGTAGCAGTTTCTATTCTGTGATTTGTTTTTATTTCATTTGCTGTTCAGAAAATGTTATGATTTAATTTAATGTAGTAGCATAGGACGGATAAAGATAATGATAATGTTGAATAAGATGGTACAGTTAATCAATGCCACGCCACGGCTTCCCAAGTCTCAAATAACAACAATACTAACATCAATTGTGTAACGCAAGAATAACACATAACACTCACACACGTTAAGTGTTATACCAGCATACAGCGCTCATTACTGTCAGTCACCACATTCTGAATCAGTAACATGCTGATTGTTATGCTAAAAACATGTTACTTCGTCTAAGGTACAAGGTGCATCATCAATTCAAGGGCTTGGTGTGAAACGGTTGTAACTAAAAACCTATTTCGAAAACCGTGGTTTAGGTACAATTTTGACCCCTTTGTAAACAATGCAAATTTAGGTTCTGAGCAATGGCACCTAAATTTCCATTGTTTACCAAGAAAAATTATTTAACGCTTTTAAAGACTTTATGGCGAGGTGATAAACCTTGGTAACAAAATAACAATTTTAGTTACAACCGTTTCACGCCAAGCCCTCGAATTGTCTTGCAATAATCCTTTTTTTAACTAATCCTTTCCCACATATATACGCCTTATGCAGCAGATGAATATTGAAAACAATGTGACAAATGGAGAAATTGCTGAAAACTAGTAATTTCTCCTTTTGCCACAATGATTTCAACTCAATCAATAATTATACTCTTTTGGATTTGATAGGGATATACCACATTTGTGCCAATTTGTTTTCAAAGTCATCTACTGCAAATTGTTGTTTGTTACAAAGGGTTAAAACATGTAGACAAAGCTTTGGAACGTCACTATAAATAAAAGTATAATTATTGAATTGAGTTGGAAACATTATGGCAAAAGGTGAAATTGCTAATGATTAATAATTTCTCCTATCGTCAGAATATCTTTCCTTTAATCAGTTTCCATATTTTAACCTAGTTGTTTTCTAAGTCATCCCATCTGCTGTATGTGGGAAAGGTTTAAACAAACAGGCAACCAGCAATATAAATATTCAATCATAAAGACCATTGCTTCTGATTGGAACAAAGTGTATTATAGGTAATTTTTATCCCTGACATATATTTAAGGTTAAGTTTATAATTAGAACTAAGTTTTAGGTTGTGTTAAACATTTTTTCAGTAATATCATGGTAGCGCAACACTTACTCATGATCTATGACCATACAACCAGTACTAGGCACACGATCATCATAATTATACCGCCTGGAGAAGGGATTGAACCTGGGATGCTCAGTTCTAAATCACCATGCTAACCACTAGGCCACTGTGAAACTGTCTTGGATCAAGTTCATGGCTTCACAGCAAAATGGTTGTAACTACATCTTGCAGTGTAGTCACAATCATAGAGCATGTGACCCATGAAATTGAACTGTTGTTTATATATTACAGGTATCTATTTGTTTTCAAACCACCATTAACCCTTTCATCCTATGCAGATTGCATTATGAGGCATCTGCAGAAGATGACTCTTGAAAATACTTTGGAAAAGGAGATATTGCTTAAATTACGAAATTTCCTCTTGCATTAATTACTCTTTTATTGAGATTTTCAACATCATGTTTTCAAAGTCATGTACTGTAGATTAAAATGTTTTTTGTGGGAAGGCCTTATCATTATTAATTCATCATATCAAAGTGATATTCAAATTATTGTCCCCTGTTACCTCTTTCCTTGACAACAACCAGTAGCCGTTTCCAACAAAAATGTACCGTTGTAAGACTGTTTTAAATTTATCTAGATTTCTCCTCATTTTTTAGTTGGATATATATCAGACTAGAAACCCTTATATGCAGACAATTTTATCAGGTAATGTTTAAATATTCCTTTAACAAGGGGGTGGCGAAATATGATTTTGACTTTCTTGTCCGTTTTTGCAAAATGCTATTTTGCACTTGTCCGTATATTTATATAGTAAATCCCTAGACAATTTCACTTGTCCGTACAGGCTCTGGGACAAGCTGGGCAATACGGACAATGGATTTCGCCACCCCTGCTGAGTTTAACCATTTCCCACCTACAACAACTGCAAGAGACAACTTTGAATCATCAAGGCAAAATATGGAAAATCTATGTATGTGTCAGTATAATTATTGAATTGATCAATTTATCTTTCGAATCCCATGTTTTCTATGGTCATCTGCTGCAGACGCATTAAAGTGTGTCTGCAAGGGAGAAAGGGTTATTCATCATTTAAAGTTCTTCTGAATAGTTCTGCCTTAGTATAAGCTAGGGGAAAACAAGTATATTGATATATAGCCAAATGATTTTAAAAACAAGTTTTCTTATCACATTTTCAAAAGTGTAATCAACTTTTAATACTTTTAAATGTTATTACTTACATTTCAAAACCTCTATTTTGAAAAGACTTTGTTGCCAAATTTCTGATAGAATGCAAATACCTTTGGATGTTTGCCTTAATTGTTCGCTTCAAACCATGAACATATCTAATTTCTTCGAAGTCTATTTGTCAGTAAAAGTGAAAACATAATGGTCACACAGACACAAGGACAGACAATGGAGAAATGATCAGGTAAGTGGTAAATCTCAGTCAAATAACAAACAGCTTTGCCCCTTGGCACTCAGGATTGCAGGATAACATTATGACAGATTCCCCCAACCATTAAAAGTCTGGTTAACATACAAGTAGTACTTATAATTTACCAACAGAAAAAAAAGAATATGACTGAAAGATGATTGTTGAAAGCGGTATAAACACCACAGGCACTCAATTGAATACACACATATCAGGAAAGTAAATTCACCAATATTGAATAAAACTGACAGCTCTGAAGCAGAGGACTTTTTGAATTTTTTTCATTTTTAATACTGTACATCTGTTCCTTAAATATATACCAGAGCAGCCTACTAAAAATGTTGCACAAAGTAAATATATGCAATAAACACGGTTTTGTAATTTAAAGGGTGAAGATGTTTTATTGCTTAACCCTTTCCCAAATACAGCAAATAAGAAGAAGACGACTGAAATCACATGAGTAAAAATAATTATGGAGAATCTCTACAAAGGAAAGCATAATAATGAATAGAATTGAAAACATTGATGCAAAAGGAGGAATTGGTCATCATAATCAATTTTCTATTCGACAGTGTTTTCAAGTCCTCTGCTACTAGGGTGTCATAATAATAATAATAATAATAAAGACTTTATTTATAGAGGCTGCACAGTTGGGCATGCCCAGTCTTCCCTGTGGGCCTCTGTTAAAACATTTACAAATTTTTACATATAATATTATAAGGTATCATGCACATATTCATGTAGACAACTGTTGCATTCAGGAAACTAGCACTGTTATGGGAGAGAGTTTAATTGAGTAAAAGATGTCCACCACTAAAGAAATTATATGTAGGAAAGGGTTAAGTTAATTAAGGTTTAATGCCATTTTCAACAGTATATCACAGCCTTATCCATGGTCCCTGGGTGACAAACCAGTTCCCGGACTAGGCAATTAGCCTTGCATAATAGTACTCCGCACCATGACAGTAGACCTTAATGTATTGTAGTAAGGGAGGATAGGATAAGCACTGAGCTGGGTAAAGGATAATGTGTAATGAAGTAAGGGAAGATAGGATAAGCACTGAGCAGGGTACAGGATAATTTAATGTAGTAAGAGAGGATAGGATACCTGTTTTGATATGTTGTGATGTATGTGTTGTAAATGGCTGAGTAAGCTATTTATATAGCAAGAGGAATGTCCCACTCCGATCTACCTGCTTGTTATCTGCTGTTTATAACTTTTACTAATGGCTTTAAACAATAATGCACAGTAAAATGTTACAACAGCTGAAATTGCTACTGAATTCAGATTCCCTTTGATTTTGACTTAACCCCTTCCTATATGCCGATACAATTGGTCACACCTAGCTACAGCTGATAACATCATGAGCAAATTCTCCTTTAGCCACTATGTTTTTAACTCTTTATTCTTTATTCTTTCAGTTACAGAAATTTTCTATATTTTTTCCTAGATGTTTTCAAAGTAGTCTACTGAAGATTCGTCTCTGAAATATTGACATCGATGTTTTGAAACAATTCACTAAAAGTTTTATCAGAAACTTAGTGATCAATATAATATTGTTATTAACCCTTTTCCACATACAACAAATCTGCAGCAGACTACTTTGAAAACAATCATGAAAATCTCTTTAAAGTATAATTACTGAAAAAAGTTGAAAACACTGTGGCAAAAGGTGAAATTGCTTGTTTTGAGCAATTTCTCCTTTTGTCACAATGTTTTCAACAGTCGTCTGCGCCAGACTGCGTCTAAGTGGGAAAGGGTTAAAAGGTTAACCAGTTCCCGGATAGTAGACTATATATGGAACGTAGAAAACGTTCTAAGTGAACAATATAGTCTAGTCGTTACCGACAATATCTATCATGTGTTTGAAAATATTACTTTTGGGCTATTTCTTTTAACTATTTCAGTGGTTAATAGCCTGAAATAGCAAATCATGTGAATAGCTAATCAGAGTTTCCGATCACAAATCTTCAAAACCTTTTACTATTAATACAGACAACTTATGACACCTCAAACAATTGCGAATTTGTTTTTGACGCATCTGTGAAGATGACTTTTGAAGACATAGTCACAACAAAATAAATAGCTCCTAAATGAGCTATTTCCCTTTTTGCCATAATATTTTCAACTCTATTGTAAAATTTAACTTTCAATCTAAAAGCTTTTCCAATTTATCTTACCCCAGATTATTTCAAAGTCATCTGCTGCAGATAGATTTATTGTATGTGAGAAAGGTTTAACAGAGAAAGGAGCTTGTGAATCCATTGTATGAAATGGGAGAAATTGCTCAAATTCAACAGTTTCTCCTTTTCCCATAATATTTTCAACTCTGAATCTACATTATTCCTGCAACTTTCAAGACGTAATGGTTTTCTCTTCAAATAATTTCAAAGCAAACAATTCACAACAGGGAAAGGATAAAACTGCCTTTCAATATCAATCTTTAGTCAGATCTCATTCAACTTGTTAACCCTTACCCTCATACGACAATTCTGCAGCAGACGACTTTGAACAAGTTGGTCAAATAATGGAAAATCTCTGTAATTAATGGATAACATATGACTAAAAGTGGAAAACATTGTGACAAAAGGAGAAATTGCATGTTTTGTGCAATTTCTTCTTTTGTTACTTTGTTTTCAAAAAGCCGTCTGCTGCTGAGGCGTCAGAAAGCGTCTATATGAGGGAAAGGGTTAAACCTTTCCCATTTACAAAAAATCTGCAGCAGACCACTTTGAAAACATTTTGTCAAACATTGGAACTCGCTAAAAATGAAAGAACAATAATAGAATAAAGTTGAAAACATTGTGACAATAAGAGAAATTGCTTGTTAATTATGAGCAATTTCACATTTTGCCACAATGTTTTCAAAAGTTGTCTACTGCAAAGGCGTCAGAAAGTATCTGTATGTGGGGGAAGGGCAAATGAAACATTGTATAACATGATCAAATCTAATAAATTCAATAAATATGTGTCATAATAAATTAAATTCATGTATACATACATCCCATGCAAACTTAATATTATGAGTCAAGAAAACATATTTTATTGGCTTGGCCATGTATGAGAAACAAAACTCTGATTTGAGGTTGAGAATCATCAGACAATATCAACCCTTTCCCACATAAAACATGCAATCAAACATATGGAAATCTTATAAATTAAAGAAATGGTATAGAATCAAGTTAAACACATTTTGACAAATGGGAAAATTGCTCTTTATATAGATTAGCAATGTTTTCAAAAGTTGTCTTCTTCAGAGGGGTCTGTATTTGGAAATAGGTTAACTTAACCCTTTCCCTCATACGACAATTCTGCAGCAGACAACTTAGAACATATTTTGTCAAAAAAAAGAAAATCTCTATAATTAAATAGGATAACCTATGGATAACCTATGACTAAAAGTGGTAAACATTGTGGCAAAAGGAGAAATTGCTTGTTTAAAGCAATTTTTTCCTTTTGTCACTATGTTTTCATAATACTGTCTGCAGCATAGGCATCAGAAAGCGTCTATATGAGGGAAAGGGTTAATTAAATATTTAAATATGACCTGAGTGCAATGAAATTAACCATTGTAATCTGTATTAGTATTCTCAGTTGGATACTGATACACAACTCTACCCTTTCCCCCATACAAATTGAGCATCAAAAAGCTTTAACCCTTTCCCTCATATAGACGCTTTCTGACGCCTCTGCAGCAGACGGCTATTTGAAAACATAGTGACAAAAGATTTTTTAGAAATTGCACAAAACGTGCAATTTCTCCTTTTGCCTAAATGTTTTCCAGTTTTAAACATAGGTTATCCATTCAATTATAGAGATTTTCTACTTTTTGACAAAATATGTTCAAAGTCGTCTGCTGCAGAATTGTCGTATGGGGGAAAGGGTTAACCCTTTATCACATACAGATCATGCTGTAATAATGACACCACTGCACCAGGTTCATTATGAGTAATTTCTCCTTTAGTGACAATGATTTCAACTTTATTCAATAATTATACTTTCATTTATAGGGCTCTTCAACATTTGTGCAAAGATGTTATCCAAGTCATCTGCTGCACAAATTGTGTATTTGGAAAAGGGTTGAAAAGATCTTTACAAAAACATAGAAAATCTCAAAAATTGTCTACTGCAAACGCCAAAATGTGTCTACATGTGTGAAAGGAGCTCTATGCTAATTAACCCTTAACCCCCATACAATAAATCTGCAGCAGACACATTTGAAACCATCAAGTCAGAAAACAAGATGATTATTGAATATAGAGTTGAAATTATTGTGACAAATGGAGAAATTGCTCATCCTGAGACATAAAGCGTCTATATGCGGAAAAGGGTTAAGTGTATCAAGGTACTGAGCTGAGCTAGAGCAATCAAGGTATGTGTAATCTCTGAAGTGAAAACATGTGTAGATGTTTTTTGACATACAGCTGTTTTTACCTTTGGGGGAGACATAAATTGTCTGTTGCCTTTTTCATTTTCTCAGTTATTACTACTATGTAGGTTATGTTGATGGCATAGTGTCCCCTTCCCACTTGCAGACACATTTTGAAGAATCTGGGAAACATTGTGGCAATAGGAGAAATTGTTTATAATGAGCAACTTCTCCTTTGGCCACAATGTTTTCACTTTTATTCAATATTTATATTTTCATTAGAGAGTATAGTATCCACACCTTTGCCCGTGTGTTTCCCGAGTAATCTGTTAACAGTCATCTGTTACAGATTTGATGTATGTGGGAAAGGGTTAAAATTATCATATATCAGGTAAACAATTATCATTGAGTAACATGAAAATAATCCTTAACCACAACTATGTTATCCTGTTTTACCCCAATCCTTTATTGATCTTTGATTATTTCAAAAGGAGTATAACATCAAGGAAAAATGAGCCATTGGTTAATAACACCACATTGTCACCAGTATCTAGTTATCCCATCATGTTTTAATTACCAGTAAGTAAGTTGTGACCTTTTAAAAATTCAGGTAAACATGCAGTGAAATTTAGACAGTCCAGGACTATGGATATATTGTTGGAAATAACAGTTATTCTTTCCAACATGTTGACACTTTTTGATGCCTCTGCAGCAGACACATTTTGATGACATTGTCTAATCTAGGAGGGGGGATTGAATCCTAGATTATAGACACTGATTATTGTAAGGATTTGAAAACTATGAACAATTTCTCCTTTTGCAATGTTTTCAAGAATGGGGGGGCATGATGGCAATGTATAATCAGACTTTTCCCTCAAAAGGAAAAGGTTGACAAAGATATTTTAGGACACCCCCTGAGTTATAATGTTACCTTATAAGGTAAAAATAGTAGCTATCACTATGACATGGTGACTTGAAATATTTCATTAATGAAATCACTCGTCTTATCATGTTATGGCGTGATTGTTAACAATATAACATATTTCCTATGTTGCGTCATCATAACTTTTAATTGACCCTTTACCTTCTGTAATTATTGGCAATGACTCCTCGATGAATGTGCCAGATGATATCAGTTGCAGGAAATCACCAGAATAACGATTAAGAAATTACCCCCAAAAAAACTTATTTAAATAGAAACAAATGTTTTAATTTGATTGATCAACTTTGCCTGTTTACATGACTGTATTACACTGGAAAAGTTGGCTTATCAAATAAATTGATAAAACAAGAGGGCCATGATGGCCCTGGAATCGCTCACCTGATTTTTTTTTTCACTTTAGCTATATAAGCCCCGCCATCTGGCGGGCATAGTTTCCAACCAATCAACTTGGCTTTAAGGAATCTGATAGAGGGTCACCCTAGGAACATTTCTACAAAATTATTTGAAAATCGGCCTGACACTTTTGAAGGAGAAGATTTTTTAAGTTTTCACTATAGCAATAAAAGGCAAAATAGCCCCGCCCCCTGGCGGCCATGTTTTTTGACCAATCAACATGGCTTGAAGGAATCTGATAGAGGGTCATCCAAGGAACATTTCTACAAAATTATTTGAAAATCGGCCCGACACTTTTGGAGGAGAAGATTTTTTAAGTTTGCACTATAGCTATATAAGGCAAAAAAGCCCCGCCCCCCCCCTGGCGGCCATGATTTTTGACCAATCAACATGGCTTGAAGGAATCTGATAGAGGGTCACCCAAGGAACATTTCTACAAATTTATTTGAAAATCGGCCTGACACTTTTGGAGAAGAAGATTTTTTAAGTTTGCACTATAGCCATATAAGGAAAAATAGCTACGCCCCCCCTGGCGGCCATGTTTTTCGACCAATCAACATGGCTTGAAGGAATCTGATAGAGGGTCACCCGAGGAACATTTCTACAAAATTATTTGAAAATCGGCCTGACACTTTCGGAGGAGAAGATTTTTTAAGTTTGCACTATAGCCATATAAGGAAAAATAGCCCCGCCCCCCCTGGCGGCCATGTTTTTCGACCAATCAACATGGCTTGAAGGAATCTGATAGAGGGTCACCCGAGGAACATTTCTATAAAATTATTTGAAAATCGGCCTGACACTTTCGGAGGAGAAGATTTTTTAAGAATTTTGAAGTTTTTTCATTTCGTTGCCATGGAAACCAGAATTATGCATGGATCCCGAAAATTTTAAGGAATTCTGGTGAGGACATTGAGAGGATGCTTTCTGTGAAGTTTCATCCCAGTTGACCCACCGGTTACAGAGGAGAAAATGTTGACGGACGACGGACGACGGACGACGGACGACGGACGCCGGACATAGGGCGATCACAATAACTCACCTTGAGCACTTCGTGCACAGGTGAGCTAAAAAAAGGGCCTGGCAATCTCTAACCCTTTCCCACATTCAACAAATATGCAGCAGACAACTTTCGAACATCTTGGCAAAAATAGACAAAATCTCCATCAATTAAAATATATTATTATTAAAAAACAAGGTGACAAAAAGGTAAATTGGTCATAAAATGGGCAATTTCTCCTTTTGTCGATAATGTTTTCAAAGTCATCTGCTGCAGAGGCATCCAAAAGCCTCTGTATGGGGGAAAGGGGGGGTTATACATGTACCTGATTGATTACTGCTTTAGCCCATTTATAAACCCATTACCCCATACACAAATTGGAAGCCTAATTTTGACCCTGCTCATTGCAGGTAATTTCTCATTTTACCTTGGTTTTAAAGTTGTCTGCTGCAGATACGTCAAACTGTGTCTTCATTTTTGGTTTAATTCATTGAGGTTTTATGCGATTTTCAACAATAGTTCAGTTATATCGCATTTCACTTATACAAGATTCCTGGGTGACAAACTAGTACTAGGCTAGGAAATGTGCCTTTCCCAAGGACAATCCACTTTAACAGTTCAACCGTGATTGGAGATCAAACCCGGGACACCAGGTTCCAAATTCCTGACACTAACAAATCGCCTACGGCGGTTTCCTTATCTGCATGTTGAAAAGGTTTAATTGATAAACTGTTTTCATACAGATTTTTCTTCTGGGAAAATGACTGTTTGATATGACAGCAGGACTACATTGTTTCTATCATCATAACATTTTCATCATCCCTTTCCTTCATGGTGTCAGAGGCATTTTAAACTTTCTGCCACAAGGATATTTCCACCCTGTGCATGAATCAAAATATCACTTGTACAGAGAGAGTTGTGCAGTCTTTTCTTCGGACATTTCATATTGGAAGAATATTTGGGTCATGTAATAGGACAATCAACCTTTGAAGGTAATGATGTAAATAGTTCATCCCTTTCCCACATAAAGAGGCTTTCTGATGCCTCTGCAATATACATCTTTTGAAAACATTGTGGCAAAATGAAGTTTTTCAAAGTAAAACATATTTTTATTAGAAAATACTTACCAGTCAGTTAATACCTGATTATCATTCAATCCGGGTCAACAACAGAGTGGTTATACGAATATTCAGAGCATATTTCTGATAATGAGCAATTTCTCATTTTGCCAAAATATGTTCAACGCTATCCAATACTCAAAACTTTCATTCCTAAAGATGTTACTTATTTTCGCATCTAGATGTTTTCATCGTTGTCTGCTGCAGGTTTGATGTATGCGGGAATCAAATTACACACTTGTTTCCTCATTAATGTATAGTTTTATCATAGCCTTTCTCTGAGGAGGCTTCAAGAATGATTGTACAACAAGATGGCAGGCACATGTGATCAAGAAGTTTTAGGACCTGATCTGACTGTACAAAGGGAGTAGAATGTGTGAGGGGTTGAATGTTATCCCAGTTAATTAGGCAGATAGTTGTACAGATAGACCCAACAATAAACACACCTATTAAGTGGTGTATATGTGCTCAGACCAAATGACTGTTCAAACCAGATTCGGTTTATTCTCGACTGTCCCACATTTTGATTTTTGGGCTAAAAATCGATGTAGGACTATCGGGAAAAAATACAGGTAAGGTGTCGGCTAATCCCTGCCCGGGGCGAAGATATCACTACAGTTCGGTTCATTTAAAATTCCACTATATTGGTAACCATTTTTTATAAAACAGTATGTTACGAATTTATCAGAAAAAAGCTCTTGTTTGGTCCTCTTTTTGATATAACATAGCAATAAGGAAAATATCAAATTATTTAGAAAAACATATTTTAATTCAAATTAGGTAATTGAACTATTGTTTATAATACATACATTCAAATAACAAATAACAAATTAAACACATCATATAATCACATCGTCTGATCTGGGTTTTCACTGTTTTCAATTTTGTTGAATATTTACTCAGTTTATAAATGGTTACATATGTAGACAATATGTTGCTCTGTCCGCATACTCAATTGCGCTAATGGACCCATCACGCAGGCGTTCCTTTAGGGATGCTAGTCGCGTGTCAATGTTTTTATATTTCCTTCTCTTGGTTGGTCTTTTACCTCCGGTAGCATACTGAACTACCTTGATACATGAAAATGATTCAACTTCCTGGATAGTTCTAAGGATGGAAAATATGTTCGGATGTGAATGCTGAACAGCTTTCTTCAACATGCTATGCCAGCCTTCTACATTGTTTGTCGTCCTTGGACCATGGGTATTGAAGTGATTCCAAATCTGTTTGTCGCTCTCAATCCAGTTCTCAGTTACATAGTCTGTGAATAATTCAACTGCTGCAGGAAGCTCTAAAGTAGCAATGTCAGTGAGTGCTTCGAACCACACGTCTTCAACTGAGTTGACTGGTACAAGTGGTAAAACTGCTGCTCGTCTGACCAGGCGGTGAATGTCTTCGCCAGATACACTGTGTGTAGTGGAAGAAGCATGCCTTCACGTCCGTCGTCTGGAAGACTCGTAGAGCAGCTTTTCTTGGAGCGAGTTCGTGGTCCATGAACAGGATGTCGGGTTTCAACTCGAGTCCAAAACGGTTACATTCTCTATCCAGTGCATTAAACAGTCTCAGATAAGTTTCTTCCGACTTTCCTGGTAGGAAAGCAAACATCAGAGGATACATCTGTCCGTCTATAAAACAATGCCATGTGTATAACTGGTAGAACAGTCCCGGGCATGTGTAGAAGGTACCGTCAGCGTAGATTGTTCTGGCGTTGCATAGGTGCTCCAGATTTGTCTGCGTAGCGAACACGAGCATTCGGTTTTCTTCACCTTCGTCTATAAGCAGAAACTGCTCACCAGCTGACGTCTCTGTCCACTCCCCTTCCAGGCGTATGTCTTGTCTTCTTTTCGGAAGTACTGGTCTGTCTTTGCTTCGCTCACGATAAAGTTGAGACTTACATCCTTCAAAAGTCTGGATTCTTTTTACCAATTCAACAGATTGTTCATTCCAATCCCGATTTCTGAGAGCTGATACCTCTTCTTTGTAAATTGTTGGAATAGGCGTTGTTTCTTTTCGACACCGTTTTCGCATCTTCTGCATCACATCGTCTGTTTCTATATGGAAATTGTCAGGCTCGTGGATATGGTGAGCGTTATGTCTGACGAGAATACCTTCTCTGGTTGTTACTCGTGATGGACAGGCACGGTTAGAACATGTCCAGTACACCCTCTCTTCCCGTCGGCTCTTAATAACAAATTTGTGGCCATCAATAACCAGACTCATTCCGCCGCGCTGGTTCTTCACAAAATCTAGTCTTACTTGCGCGTTAGCCATGTTTTCAGTATGATGTAAAAACAATAATGATACTTTTCCCCAAAATTTTCAATTCAAGAAATGCATCAACAGTTTGTTCATTTATAATTAAGAGCATATAATTATATAATTTTCTTTAATTTAATTGAATGTTTGTGCAAACAGTTTAGAAAGAAATGAAACAAAGGTGAAATTAATAAAGATCAAATATGAATTATAAGTGTGTTTTTTTGCAAACAAATGAAATTAATAAAGATCAAATAGTAACCGCAATGAAACAAAGGTGAAAATACTGTGAAATTTACTATGTTTGTAGTGGAATAGGCATAAACTTAATTGAATGTTTGTGCAAACAGTAAAGAAACCGCAAATTTACTGTTTGTAGTGGAATAGGCATAATAACAGGACTGTATTCTCACCTTTCCCTTACCTCTCTTTACCGCTCGTTATCCCACCGCACTAAGGGTAAATAGTAAAATCAAAATGTGGGACAATCGAGAAGACACCCCAGATTCCTGTTTAGAAAGAAATGGACCAGAACAAATCCGGAATGAATGATGCCTGCTGCCAATTAGGATATTCTGACCAGTAAGACTGTTCCAAGATCCAACCAAGTGATTAAGAGCTGTAGATAAGCCAAGGGTGCATATTTTCATGTTCATAAATCATTATTTTACCTTCAAACTGTATGTTGCAATGTATGTATTAATTGAAAGTTTTGTTTGGTGATAAAAGAGATATGTTGGGTCTGGGAAAATACCTGTATACATTATTTAGATCTGTCAAGACTTCGTATGTAAAGTGTTTAGCTTAATAATCGGCAATCCAATTTTCTTCGCCTTGCATTGGCTTTAACCCTTTCCCTCATACGACAATTCTGCTGCAGACGACTTTGAACATATTTTGTCAAAACATAGAAAATCTCCATAATTGAAAGGATAACCTAGACAAAAAGTGGAAAACATTGTGGCAAAAGGAGAAATTGCACGTTTTGTGCAATTTCTTCTTTTGTCACTATGTTTTCAAAAAGCCATCTGCTGCAGAGGCGTCAGAAAGCGTCTATATGAGGGAAAGGGTTAAATATCATTTTTTTACCCTCCAACAGAAGACATATTTTGAAAAACAAGCTAAATTCCTTCTTTTACCCAAATGTTTACAACTATGTATCTTACAAAATCTTCCAATTTTTCGAGAAATAACACTTTATGTCTCGCAATATACAGAAGAATAGATAAGGAGGAGAAAACTGGTGTTTTAACACTAAAAGCTCTCTTATTCATGAGTACGATTCAATTAAAGCACATGTTGTCTCCGCAAGACAATTCTTTTGAGTACCCAAAACATGGAGTTCGAGTGTCATATTAAGATTTTGGGATGGGAAATACTCTTCTTATCTAGAGCTCTGAATATAACTATCATTCAAGTATTATTTATTTAATGAACCCTTTCACCCTTTCAGAAAATATTTGCTGCATCTGCAGCTGAAATCTTTTAATAATATTTAGGTCAAAGGAGTAATTGTTGTCATGAGCAGTTACTTCCTTTGCCACAATGTTTTCAACTCTATTCAACAGAGATTTTCCATCTTTAAGCAGTCATTTTCAAAGTCACCTGACGTCTGCGTCAGATTTGTTGTATGTGGGGGACACAGTTAATAAAATATCATATCAGGTAAACAGTTACAAACAGATAATTTGTTTCAGCACTTACATACTGATTCTAGCTAAAAATAACCTGACACTTTGTTATTTTGTGTTGTTTTATAATACAGGATAGATAGCCAATGCATTCTTCATAGACAGTTTTACAGTGAAAGGATGTGATAGACTAGTGATTTATGCCACAACACTTTCCAAATTTCGTAACACCTAGTCAGCTTGAACTGCTTCCCAAAATATAAATGTCAGAAACAGTTTTCATAGTTTGCACACACAATTCAGAATACATATTGTTTAGAATATATAATTTCATTAAGAAGGGCGCGAGATAAATTTAATATTTTTCACAAATACAACAAATTTGAAGCAGACAATTTTAAAAACATTGTGAAAATCTCCAAACAATTTGATGAGTTTAAATTATTGTGGCAAAAGGAGAAATTGCTCTTTGGTATGACCTAGCCGGGAATTGAACCCACAACCTTCCCACACACGAGGCAGATGCTCTTACACTACAACACCTCAAATCTACAGCAGGTGACTTGAAGCCATTGTGGGGAAAAAGTTGCACAAAACAAGCAATTTCTACATTTCTCACAATGTTTTTCAATCAATACCACTCGTTACTTCCTATTTTCCATTCAATAAAACTTTAACCTAAATTGTATATATCAGCTAAATAATTAACCATTTTCCTTCAGTAGATGCATTTTGATGCATCACCAGCAAACATCTTTTGAAAATATTGTGGCAAAAAGAGAAATTGCTCATGGTAGTTTAACCCTTTCTCATATGGAGCAGCATGGCACAGACTATTGTAAAACGTTGTTTCAACTCTATTCAATAATAAATGTATTCATTCTAATAGATTTTACATATTTATATTAGACGTTTACATTTAAAACTCATCTGCCTCAGACTTGAAGAACTGGAATGTGGGGAAGGGTTAACCATTTCCCTCATATAGACACTTTCTGACGCCTCTGCAGCAGACGGCTTTTTGAAAACATAAGTGACAAAAGAAGAAATTGCACAAAACGTGCAATTTCTTCTTTTCCCACAATGTTTTCCACTTTTTGTCATAGATTATCCATTCAATTATGGTGATTTTCTATGTTTTGACAAAATACGTTCAAAGTCGTCTGCTACAGAATTGTCGTATGAGGGAAAGGGTTAAAGTAATACTAAAAAGAGCTTGCAACTCGTCTTTCAGACACCATTCTATACCTTTGAACTTCAGCCCAAGGGTAGGGAAGCCATTCCTATCATATCTTCCATCTCCAACTAAGATTTTTAAATGGCTGCAAAATTGATGAGAATTTAACTCACAACTTCCCATCCCATAGGCAGCCATCCTTATTGCTTAACCACGGAAACTGTGCAATACATTTTGTTATCCAGACAGTGAAACCCAGAAATAACTAAATTGCGTGGTGTTCTGTTTTTCCCTCAATGACTTCTGAAACAGGCATATCAGGTAATAGGTGTAACCGTTTCTCACAAGCAGAAGCATTTTGACGCTTCTGCAGTAGAATACTTTTTTGGCAAAAGGAGAAATAGCTTATAAAGAATATTTTTCTTCTTTGGCCACAATGTTTTTTACTCAATACAGTATTCAATAATTATACTTTCATTTATAGAGATTTTACATTATATTTTCTTAGACCAAAATTGTCTGCAAAAGATTTGTTGTATCAGTGAAAGAGTTAAGTCACATGTGCAGCTAAATATAGACTTTAGACATTCATAGAGGTAGAGACCTCAACACTTGATTAGCAACCAAAGAAGGACTTGACTTAGTGTGAGAATCTGAGCCATTCTTCAGAATAGGCAAGCTCTGAACGAATTCACAATTAGAGCAGGAGCAAGAACTCAGAATTGCCACGACACGCCTGATAGTTCACAGCAGTTTAACAATACACTACCAGTCAGCAGAATTTGCTTTACAACTGTAGTAAAGTGAAGTACATTCACTGGAAATACAGATGTTCCTCCCCCCACTCACCTAGGTAAGTAAGCGCATGCCATTTTTGGGCATATGGTATACTCTTACAGCCCTCTGTGCTAGAGAGAGAGAGATAGTTACCTGTAGTAGCAGACAGGCTGGTGTGTGTGGGGGAGGGCTTGTTTCCATTGTTATTGCAGGTATTTATCATAACATAACTACCTCTTGATGACCAAACTGGCCCTATTAACCCGACATAACTGGACACAGATTTCCAGATTACATGTTTAGAACTATTTCCCACCTGCAAATGCATTTTGACGCACCCGCAGTAGACAAACTTCAAAAAACATTGTGGCAAAAACCAAAATTGCTCATAATATCTCCCTTTGTCACTGATTTCAACTAGATTCAATGTTCTTTTCCCACACTGACGTTTTTTTATTACATAATTCCTAACAGTCGATTTAGCTTCTTTAACCCTTTCCCTCATACGACAATTCTGCAGCAGACGACTTTGAACATATTTTGTCAAAACATGGAAAATCTCTATAACTGAATGGATAACCTATGACTAAAAGTGGAAAACATTGTGTCAAAAGGAGAAATTGCACGTTTTGTGCAATTTCTTCTTTTGTCACTATGTTTTCAAATAGCCGTCTGCTGCAGAGGCATCAGAAAGCGTCTATATGAGGGAAAGGGTTAAGTGATAGTAATTCTAATGAATATCTTGCTTCCCTAGGAACCTATTCATCTACAACTGCAGATCTGTCAAAATGCATCTGCATGTAGGAAAGGGTAAACTACTATTTTGAAAATGGTTTTTGTTGGGAGAGCTGCAGCACATAGTTGAAATCTGTGAATTGTTCATTTGACTGATCATAGTTAACCCTTTCTCACACTCAACAAATCTGCAGCAGACAACTTAGAAAACATTTAAATCTCCTTATGAGCAAATTATACTTTAGCCATGACTTGTTTTTTCACACAACTTCAAGTCATCTGCTGCAGAGGCATTAGAAAGCGTCTATGTGTGGGAAAGGATAAACACATGATATGCTTATAAATTCTCCCAAGATACAGACTTAAATACCTTAATCAGCAAACACTTTCTGAAATAAATTGACGAAAAATGTGAAATTGCTCAAAATTTCTATACATATATTTGCCACAATGTTTTCAACTGTATACATGAAAAACAACTTTACTAATTGCGATTTTCACATTTAAGCCTGATGTTTATAAATTCATAAACTGCAAATATATTGTATGATATTGTATGAGGGTAAGGGCTTAACTTATGAAGTAGCAGGGCCCAAGGATACATATGGGAATTTATGGCAGGTCAAATAGCTGACGCTATCAACATCTTAACTTTAAACTAGTCAAATGTAATCCTTCTTTTGGATTGGTTGTCCAAGGTTTGCTTTTAGTTTAGTTTTCCACTATTCATAATATCCAAATATTAACCATGTAAAGCAGCATTTATACCTTTTTTTGCTACCTTTTCAGTGTTTCATTATCTAAATTCTTCCATTGTCTCCTTTCAGAAAACAATGAACAAGTCCTACAATGTAAAAGTTGATTCTTTTTACATTTTAGGGAATTCTGCTAAAATTTAACAAGTCTGGGACTCAGGATGTTCAGCAAAATGAAATACTGCCTTTTTTCTAAGTGATAGCTATTTATCAAAGATAGAAGTTGTTGTTTTTAAAACATTTGCAACTTTGGTGACCAGCAAAGACCCAGATTAGCAGGCTGAGTGACTGCAGCACTGCAACTGCAGCAGTGCAATCTATCTATACAAGCAACCACAGAAAGATGTCCTGAGAAAATGCTTTTCATCAAAAAACTAACATACAACTGGACACCGATTTGATAGTAAAAGTTTGCGAATCATTTATTGGTTGCATTGTGACTCGACTCAATTGATACTTTTCGAATTTCTAGGACCAGAAAAAGTATGTAAACTATGTCATGACATGAGTTATAACAATACCAGTTAAATTCCTTTGAGAATATAGAAACATTTAAGGAAATCAGAAGAAAAAATACCCATTCCCCACATACAACAATCTTGCAGCAGATTTGGCTGGTTATTGAACTCAAAGACCTAGATATTATGCCTTCAAACATTTTCTACAAGTTTGGTGAAGATTTGATGAAAACTGATTGACTTAGAGATTACAAGTACAAGGCTAATTTGGCCAATATTTGATAATTCAAGGTCTATTATCTGAAAGTGCCCTGGGTGATTTGGCTGGTTATCGAACTAGGCCAAGAAATTATGCCCACAAACATGTTAAACAATGTTGGTGAAGATCAGATGAAAACTGTTCGAATCAGAAAAGGGACCATCATGTGGATGCCGCCAGCCATACCGCCACAGGTTTCCCATAATACGACAGCTCTCCAAAATTCCACTCGCCTGCTCGCATTTGCAGGTGAATATCGAGGTTGGGTGACATATATGCTTGTAGCTTTTTATAAAGCCAATTGCTTTGGGATCCCAAAATTGTATGATAAATGTTACAATATACTTTCTCTTCAAATGTAGGGCAAGTAAATTTTGTGCAGGACGAGTGTCCTTAAACAAAACAATGATGGCCTATACAGACCGTGTTAATACAAGTGAATCTCAAAAGTAAGTGTGGAAAAAACAATTTGGCAATATCTCTTTGCCACAATATTTTCAAATGTTGTTTACTGTGTATGGGTTGGAAAGAGCGAATTTCATGAAAGGGATTATTGATAATAAATATAGAGGGAAGGAAGACATACTGTTTTTGACAATTTTCAGCTGCTGCAAATACATTTTGAAAATTTGAATGGAAGCCAGCTATTCAAGCAATTTCTTTACAGGTTAAATTACCCATTGGCCAGGTTAAAATGCCCTGTAGGTGTGAAAGCTATAATACTCAAAATCAAATTTATAAATGGAGCTGCAATTGATTGGGTCATAAAATATTTTATCTTTACTTCTGTTAAACACATGAAATATCGAGAGATAATGGCAGATATAACAGCTACTGTCTATTTTTCACTTTTTTGTCACTTCTATAATACTATTCTATCTATTTGCTTGATTGATTGTATTTCAACTTTGTTTTAACTCTATCTCAATATATCACGGAGGCATAGTTCACCTAATGTATGTTTCTGCTATCTCACATCTGTATTCCACACCTTATTTCTCGGTAACAGACTACATTCACACTGAACATTTACTATTAAGCCCATTGGTGGAAGACAAAGGATGCTAGTCACAACAGCTTTGGTCAATCATCAGAAAGAAGAAAAGTCCGACTCAGGGTTCAAACTCTCAACCCCTGTTCTCATATATCCATCATTGCAGCTTAACAAGTTCTATGAAGGAACACAATATTGTGTCTCTTGTAAGTAAGTCTGTGTGACAGACAGGCAGAGAAACAGACAAAACAGAAAAAAAGACGAGACATGTATACAAAAGAGAATGATTCCCATTGTGTCACACCCGAAAAAAGCTCATGTATAATAATTATTAAAAATTAAAATTGATTTTGAACAATAAAATTGGTCAACCAATATTGAATTTAGTTTAGGAATGGTGCTTAAAGACCATTTTTAACAATTTCCAGTTTATACAAGTCCTGTCATGTGTTTCATACCAGTGCTTCAAGCAAGCTACAAACACTACAGCATCAGTAAAAAAGTAAAGGCTATCTAGAAACCCTTCACTTTTGAAGACCATGTTTGTTAAGGTTAATGATTTAGATGTAAAATTTTAATTTATGACTGGAGTAAAAAAAAATATCACCCTGAGGAAAAATGTGTCATATTTAACCCTTACTTACATACTGACACATTTTGATGCATCCACATTGATCCAACTTTTGAAAACATTGTGACAGCAAAAGAAATTGGTCATCATGTGCAATTTCTCCTTTTGCCATAATGTTTGAAACTTTAAAATACATGTAATTATACTTTCATTTATACTGAAAGAGTTTTCCATATCTTTGCAAATTCATATGCTGCAGATTTGATGTATGTGGGAATGATATAATGTTCTGAGTTGCTGAGTTCATACCACATAGAGTATAATATAGGCTACATATCAAATCTGTGAGGTATATAATATATTAGATCTGTGTGTTTTCTATAATGTAAGAGGCATGTCCTTAATCACATGTACCCACTCATACAGACTACCACATGTGTTTTATATGCCTTCTGCATGACTTTGTGTATTCTCAGGTACTCTGGGTTTCCATCATAATTCAGTTCTACAAATCTCTTGTAGCATTTTTGAGTAAATCTCAACCATTCAATGCTAACAATGGTCAGTGACAGCAACTACCTTTTCTAGTACATTAATACCTTTCAATACGTATTTGAAAGCCAAAATGGTCAAACTCTCTGCTTTAATTTGATGAATCAAGAGAGGTCAAATACTGACGGCTAGTCATTAGTGTCATCAACATACAACAAAGGGTTTAATTGAGTAATATCAAAGATATTGTACATGTAGGATTGATTTATTGATTGATTTGAGTTTAAAAGTGATTTCAGCAGTATTTCGCTTATAACCTGGCAAACCAGTTCACATACCAACATGTTTTCCTGGCTCATGCAGGGTACTGCACCCAATATTCAAACCAGGCAACTGGCTAACTTCCTACATTACATATTTTTTTTTCCCCTCGCTGCCCCATACATTAATATAACCATTTGATAAGACATTCAGAACTTTAGGTCAGAGGCCTATTTCAGGTTCTCTGATCATTATTTGACCTTCACATCCTAGAACTGTCTCCCTGAGAAACCAAAACACAAGTTTTAAACTATATTTCAGGATTGAGAGCGATACTTGAGTCATCTCCTTATCTAGGCCTAATTTAAGTCACTATGGCACACCCTCAGTAGGTTCAAGAAATTAAGTAACTCTTCCCACATACAGACACATTTTGACGACTCTGTAGCAGATGACTTAACCCTTTCCCTCATACAGCAATTATGCAGCAGACGACTTTGAACGTATTTTGTCAAAAAATAGAAAATCTCCATAATTGAATGGATAACCTATGACAAAAAGTGGTAAACATTGTGGCAAAAGGAGAATTTGCACGTTTGTGCAATTTCTTCTTTTGTCACTATGTTTTCAAAAAGCTGTCTGCTGCAGAGGCATCGTCTATATGAGGGAAAGGGTTAAGACATTTCTCCTGTTGCCACAATGCTTTCAAGCTTTTCAATAATAAAGTTTTCTCCTGTAAAGATTTGCCATTATTTTGCCAAGATGTTTTCAAAATTGTCTGCTGCCAATTTATTGTGTGGGAAAGGGTTATTCAGAATGTTTTGCTTTCATAAAGCCCCCTCTCTGCTCTATGAATCAACTTTGGAAGGTTTCAGAAGCAGTATAAGGGGTAACAAGTACATTATGCTACTCTCCCAAAGACACAGAAAACTGGCACAGAATATTTCAGGTAAACACAACAATATCGAGTATATATATAGATCTCATTGTATGTACATGGTTCTTCATTTGCCACAGGTATATTTTTGTCAAGGGCAAGGTAGAATGAATCCAAATCATTCACATCTTTTCCTTCATAAATGAGCATTCTCTACATTCAAGCATAAACCATTGAAAATGGTATCTTTAATGCCTGTATTGAATATAAGCTGTTCTAGCTTGCTAGTTGATTTTCACATGGACTTTCTGAGGCATTTCTGAGGCAATGTGAGTGTGTACCTGAGGCCATGACAACAGTTAAACCGTATAATTATTCTTGATTAGTCCCTAAAGATGTACATGCAGAAAGATGTAAGAAGAAAGGGTAAAAGTACTTGTGCATTCATGTCATAGCAAGTTGACATGCCTTGGGATAATAGTTCAAGGTTTAACCCTTTCGCACATGCAACAACTCTGCAGTAGATGACTTTGAAAACATACCCTAAAATCTTTGAAAACTCCCTTTAAATGAAAGTATAATAATTGAATAGAGTTGAAAACATGGTGACAAAAGCAGAAATTTCTTGGTTTTTTTTAGCAATTTCTTCATTTGTTGCCATTTTTCAAAAAGCTGTCTGCAGCAGAGGCATTAAAAAGTGTCTATGTTAGGGAAAAGGGTTAAAGTTTAGTTATGTCAGGTTTATTCAACCTATGTTTCTGCAACAGTAAATATAACCTTACGCTGATGCATCAGATTAAATGCTACTACTACAATCTTGAGGGTCGAGGAAGAAAGCAATTTCATACATTTTCAAAGTCTTCGGTATGACCGAAACAGGGATTGAACCCAGGGGTACAGATGTGTCCTTTATCAGAAAGTTTCTTGCTTTCCCTAGACATTGTGTTAAAAAGACAGATCAAGGCCCTCCAAATCAAACCTGATGCACACATTTTCAGGGTTAAGTTTCTACTGCCATCTGTTATAGTGTCTATACAGATTAAATATGAAAAAGGCATTATCTTGAATGAGTAACTTTAACATGGTTGAGGTAGTGTAATACATGTTTTTTAACCCCCCCTTTCCAACATGTATACAGATGCTTTTTGACACCTCCGCATAAGAAGACTTTTAAAAACATTGTGGAAAAAGGAGATATTGCTCATAACTGCTCTTTCATTTAAAGAGAGCTAGAATATTTTTGCAATGATGTTTTCAAAGTTGTCTGATGCAGATTTTATATGTGTGGAAAAGAGTTAAATATGCACTGCAGTAAAATACAGATGCACTATCTCATAATCTGAATTCTTAAAGTCTTTTCACATTTTTCTTTACTTATTTGAATTTATAAATATTCATCATACATAAAGAACACGGCAATATTTAACTTCAGTTGGAATGTTATTTAAAAGTTTATCTCCAGAAGCCAAATTCTTAAGAATTTACACACAGAAGGTATTTAACCCTTTCCCTCATATGACAAATCTGCAGCAGACGACTTTGAACATATTTTGTCAAAAAATAAAAAATCTCTATAATTAGATGGATAACCTATGACTAAAAGTGGAAAACATTGTGGCAAAAGAAGAAATTGCCCCTTTTGAGCAATTTCTTCTTTTGTCACTATGTTTTCAAAAAGCAGTCTGCTGCAAAGGTGTCAGAAAGCGTCTTCATGAGGGAAAGGGTTTAAGAGTTTGTGCTCACTTGACAAGGCCAGGGTTAAGGACTGATAAAGTATGTAATGCAGTAACCCTGGTAAACTGATCATGACAAAAGGAACAACCAGTGTAATACATCCAAAGGTATGAGAAAAAACACCATACCAAGAGCTTAGACAACCCACATAGATGCAACCCTTGATAAATACTTTCATAGGAAACTTATTTCTTCAAGATGTGTATTCTACTTCACACAATTTTTGCTACATGATGCATTTTCCCATTTCAATATTCAGATCATGCCTGTGATACTTTCTGAAATTCAACATACATAGTTTTCTAACATATTGACGGTGAAAAGAATTGAACCTGCTAGTTAGTTAATGAGAAAATGCCCTCTATACAAGTGTATGCCCTTTTTTTCTGTAGAAAGGTAAAAAATACACTGGGAGAGAATCATCAGTGAATCGCATATATAACTGCATTTGATCCTGAAGTTGAATTATCACTGTGCTATTAAATAGGATACTAATTTATCCATGTGACCTGAGCAATTGAAAATATGCCTTCAAGTCAGGAAGGAAGAGGACATTTAAACATAGATCCGTAATTTGTTGATTTTAAGTGGTATTCACTCTTGTATCTAAATATGAACAAAGTCCATTGTTTCATGTCATTAACCCTTTCCCACATTCAGATACTTTTGACACCTCTGAATCAGACAGCTTTTGAAAACAAACATTGCGGTATAACGAGAAAATGTGCATTATGGGCAATTTCTCATTTTGTCCGCTATGCTTACAACTCTTTTCAATAATAATAGTACATCTGACATTCATTTATATATTTCCAATAGTTTTGCTTAGATGTTTTTAAAGCCATCTAAAGTGGGTACCGTCCAAAGTAGATATGTTTAATATGAAAAAGGGTTAAATAGGGAACGAAAATGATGTGGGATCATCAATACCAAAAGAGGAAATTTTATAGGACTTCCTACTAAACACAAGACAACAAAGGACTCTTTTCCAGATAAACTTTATCATCATCAAATTTTTGGTTAAAATTCTGTTCTCCAAATGTGTTAACAGGATTAAGTTAAGAATCATTGAAAGAACCTGATTTTTTACTGGAAGTTCTCTTATTAAACCTTTCCCACATACAACAAATTTTCAGCAGACGACTTTGAAATCAGTTCTGACAAAAACAGGGAATATTTCTATAACTCAGTTTAATTATTAAACAGAATTGTGTCTATACTTTAACTTACAGCAACAAGGGAAATAAATTATGCTTCTTCAAATTCTGTGTAATGAATTATATGAAAAAAAATAACCTTAAAATAAATGGTTCGAGTAAGTAAAGATAACATTGTGGAGAGTTGGTGGTAATGGACAAGTAGGTTCAGCTAATGATAAGGATTAAATGAAATTTGATCCTACAGATATCAACAGACAGAAGGTTCAACTGAGAGATCTGGTTTATATACTGACTTGGATTGATGATATTATCATTAGTATGCCATTGAAATAGTTTTGTGAATAAAAATATATATCAAAACGTTAATATACATATTTAGACATCCAAAAATCACACTGATCCACATTCTAGACTAATGACTTGGTTTAAAACTATTTGTTTGGCCCGTGGAATGCAAGGAATTTGTCTTTTTACTGGGATTTGACAGCACACACATGTATGCAAAAATATGACAAATTATGCAAAATCTGACTGTAAAAATTAGATAACATGTTCGCATCTTCGTCATACGTTACACCCCAGCGATTACATAGGAGTGACATCCCTGCCTAAAGCAGTGTGACACTTAAATTATTGAATTTAAGGGCAAATTTTGAAACCGCCTACTTCAAAATGGCGGCTACCATTACCTTTAATTTTGAACAAAACCGGTTTTTCGATCAATGATAATAATACATAAATAGCCATACAAAACTTAGAATTTAGTTCGCGCTTAAGGTAAAGCGATACTCAAGGTGAAATGTCTCGCAAGTAGAGACGACGGTTCAAGTAGAAAACGTTACAAACCTTTTTCTGTTGTTTTTCCCATGCAGGATCTAAAAGTTGTTCGCGATCCCATTCGTCCTCCTCCACCATATACTCATCTTCGTAATACTGGTCCGCCATGTTTATGGCAATTTATTTCGCACTTTTATCCGTTTTAATAGTCCTAAAAATGAATATAATGTATTTAAAATAAAAGAAGAGGGGAAATCCTAACCACCGACAGGAGCGACGTTGTCACGTGATCGTTCCGGAAGAACTTGGCGCGTTTCGTCATCAGTTGAGAAGTCAAAGGTTATAATCCACACATGTGAACCGTTTACGCGGATTTTCTACCTGTAGGGCACACGCTCTTGGCATAATATACTGTCATACAACCTCACCCTTTCTCTGATAGAAACTGATTTTGACGCATAAGTTGAATCAATAAAATATCTACAATGACAAGTTATTCTTTTCCAACAATGTATACTTTTTAGCAAAAAAGATTACAATAAACGTCAGCTTTTAGTTGTCGACGTTTTCTTTTTATGTTTCTTGAGAGGTTTTGAATTTAGAGGGGACAAAACATTGCAAATGAGTTTGCGGGATAATTATCACCATATGCAATTACGTGTTGTGGGGATGGCGATATGATCTGCCAGTAATTATTATCAGACACAAGAGAATATGATAGATAGAAACATCAGCAATTTTCCCCAACGTGTAACACATTTGCACCTAATTGTAACTGATTGTGGAAAAATCATACAGAATCGATTATGTAAAAGACTGCTGGACCAATCGGATTATCCCCAATTAATAAATGAAACTAAAAATGGAGTTAACATAGCTGAAACCATTGTTACACAAGAAAAAAGTGCTTGTTTGAGAATATGATTTATCATTACGAGCTATATCTTCATTTGCCATAATGTTTTGAAAATTTGTTTAGTCTGGGTGTTGAAAGAGGTTTAAATCGCATTTCATTCAACTGAATAATGGAGCCATAAGATGTGGCACCTGTGACAAAATTAAAGTTACATATGTACATATATAGTTAGGCCTATAGATCTCGTTGTAAAAGAATAAAAGCGACTAGTCATAATGATGAATGGCGTGTATTCCAAACATGTTTATTTCTGTTTTATCATTCTGTACACGTCTATGTGGAGAAGTTTCAAATTGTCTGAGAATAGTTTTGCGTGGAGTAGCCTACTAGTGCGAGAAAAGCCATGAAAACACATGTGAACTGTCAGTCGTGATATAACTGAAAAACTGTTCAAAATGCCGGTAAGCCACAATCAATCTTTCTGTACTCAAGAATCTTCATTTCGCACAAGCTTTACCTGTTAATATTTTCATAATTGTCAGCACGTCGAAAACATCTGAAGAGAATCGTGACGAATTACTGATATGAGTTATAGTAGAATAACCTGTCAGAAATGGAAAAGGTGTAAGTTATGAGAAATATCTCCATTTAAAACAATATTTCACAGTGTTTTCTGATACAAATGCATGTAAAGTCAACTTTATTAGGTAAATAATTATTCCTTGACAAATTTAAGGTTTTAAACATTCTTAAACGCGTACTTCTATTTTCTAAGGCACTTAACCCTTTTCCACATGTAAACGCATTTCTATGACGAATCTGAAATAAATTATTTAGAAAACATTAAAATGCGCAATCTCCTTTTATCAAAATGTTGTTCACTAATTACGCTTTCGATCAAATATTTTCCATACTTTTGCCTTCATGTTTTCAAGGTCGACTACTGCATCATGTTAAAAAATCAGGGACTTTTAATAAGATAGCTTATAAATGATATTACAATTTAATTTTCCAGACCGAACTGGACATATATAATTCATGCATATATAAAGAAGATCTAGTTATTTCACTAGATCTTGAGGCATTAGGAACAGATAATTGTGTATGATATATTATAACGCGTTCAACCGTCCGTTAACATGGTCCCAGATACAAACAATTTACACAAAATAATATGGGGAAAGAAGAGAATTAAAAGCTGCTTTTATGCAGTCAGATCAAGAAGACTCATGTAGTGATAGGAATGATTATGACCACTTACCTACCAATATAAGTCTGCATACCTACCAAAATAAGTCTGCAAACCTACCAATTTAAGTTTGCAAACCTACCAATACAAGTTTGCAAACCTTCCAATATAAGTCTGCATACCTACCAATACAAGCCAGCAAAGCTATCAATATGAGAATGTAAACAAACCAATATAAGTTTGGAAACATTCCAATATAAGTCTGCAAACATTCCAATACAAGTCAGCAAACCTACCAATTTAAGTTTGCAAACCTACCAATATAAGTTTGCAAACATTACAATATAAGTCTGCAAACCTACCAATACAAGTCAGCAAACTTACCAATTTAAGTCTGCAAACCTTCCAAAATAAGTAATGCAAATCTACCAGTTTAAGTCAGCAAACCTACCAATATCAGTCTGCAAATCTACCAATATAAGTCTGCAAACCTTCCAATATAAGTAATGCAAACCTACCAATATCAGTCTAAAAACCTACCAATATCAGTTTTCAAACCTACCAATATCAGTCTGCAAACCTACCAATATAAGACTGAAAGCCTACCAATTTAAGGTCAGCAAACCTACCAATATAAGTCAGCAAACCTACCAATATAAGTAATGCAAGCATACCAATATAAGTTTGCAAACCTACCAATATCAGTCTGAAAACCTACCAATATAAGACTGAAAGTCTACCAATTTAAGGTCAGCAAACATACCAATATAAGTAAGCAAACCTACCAATATAAGTAATGCAAACATACTAATATAAGTTTGCAAACCTACCAATATCAGTCTGAAAACCTACCTATATAAGTCTGCTAACCTACAAATATAAGTCTGTAACCCTACCAATTTAAGTCAGCGTTTGCAAACATACCAATATAAGTCAGAAAATATACCAATATCAGTCTGTAAACCTACCTATATAAGTCTGCAAACCTACCTATATAAGTCTGCAAACCTACCAATATAAGTCTGTAACCCAACCAAAATAAGTCTGTAAACCCTACAAATATAAGCAATGCAAACCTACAAATATCGGTCTGCAAATCTACAGATATCAGCCTGCAAACCTACCTATATAAGTCTGCAAACATACCAATATAATTCTGTAAACCCTACAAATTTAAGTCTGTAACCCTAAGACTGAAAGTCTACCAATTTAAGGTCAGCAAACATACCAATATAAGTAAGCAAACCTACCAATATAAGTAATGCAAACATACTAATATAAGTTTGCAAACCTACCAATATCAGTCTGAAAACCTACCTATATAAGTCTGCTAACCTACACATATAAGTCTGTAACCCTACCAATTTAAGTCAGCGTTTGCAAACATACCAATATAAGTCAGAAAATATACCAATATCAGTCTGCAAACCTACCTATATAAGTCTGCAAACCTACCAATATAAGTCTGTAACCCAACCAAAATAAGTCTGTAAACCCTACAAATATAAGCAATGCAAACCTACAAATATCGGTCTGCAAACCTACAGATATCAGCCTGCAAACCTACCTATATAAGTCTGCAAACATACCAATATAATTCTGGAAACCCTACAAATTTAAGTCTGTAACCCTACCGATATCAGTCTGCAAATCTACCAATTAGAGTATGCAAACAGACCAATATGAATCTGCATTTTGATCATTATTAAACCACTTAAGAAATATTTCCGTGTTGACATCGAACTTAATGAGACAGTAATATCGAAAACGTCTATAAAGGAAAGTGCAATTATTGAAAAGAGTTAGAAACATTTTGACACAGAGAGAAATTGCTCAATACGCACTGCATGTATATGTTCTTGTCTTAAAAGTCTTTAAGAGGCATCGACGTAAGGGAAATAGAGTTAACATTTTAAGGGAAGTAACTTCACCTAAAACAGTAGTCTACACACAATGACGTCCCATCTTACCTCTACATGAAAATTGGTCAGCCGTGGCAGATGTATCTGCATATGAGAGAGAGGCGTTGATCTTAGGGAAGTTCTAGACAACAAAGTGTGAATAAAGAGATAAAGGGATATCTATAATACTCATAATTTGGATAGCATTAACATAGAAATAGTTCCACGATTGTAAGTCTTTCAAATACAGCATCGTTAACAGTCAAGAAGAACTGTGGATAGTGTTGAAGTATAGCACTTTCAAGTCTTGTATTTACCTTCCTGAAGTAACCTGATACACTTAAGTTGTTGAGTTATGGTTTGAACCAGGGTCCAATTCCACCAACCTTAACTAGTGATAAGTAATACTTAAATACTTGAATGCATATTTCATCATTTTTGTTTCCCTACTAAAAATGCCTGAACATTATTGTTAAACAAAATATTAGGGAAGCAAACATGGTGAACTATGCTTTTAAGTATTTAAGTATTACTTATCATTAAGTTAGGTTGGTGGGAATTGACCCAGGTTTGTACTGATGACCTTAAGCTACATCAAAGGTGCTGAACTCCGGATGGAGATCTTTTTTTTTTTTGAAAATGTTGAAAGTTCTGCAAATATTGCTAATAGTACAAACAAAGAAAGTAATAAGTAATTCAATACTATTTTGGCAGTAAATGTTGAAAAACTGTCAATTGAAAATGTACACAATTTGGATTACTGGGTATCATGTCTTCCCAGTAAAAAGGAAGCATAAACAATAAATATGTAGATATTTATGGTTCTGGAAAGTGAAATTATTACTCTAACTATATATCCCAGAATTATGATTTTAATATTTCTCATATATACGGCAAATAAGTCCCGTCCTAAAGCGGCAACGTTTTTCAACTGACCCAAATGATGTTTATATGACATGGACGGACGGTCGACGAGAGGGAAATGGGCTAAAAATAATAATATTGATTTTCAGTGAAGAATGAAATGCGCAAGCTTATCTGAATCTCCAAAGTTTGCATAGTGCTAGCTGTACCTGTTTGCCACCGTTATATGACAAACATGCTGTTTAAAGCGGCGTTTAACACCTGTTAACAGATACATGAGAACACATCCTACACACATTAAAACCGAACAATCCAAACGACATTTTAAGTGTTGGCGACAGAGATTAGTGACACGGTCCGCTATATAGTCCCCTGCGTATGCGTAAAAAATGACGTCAGTGACGTAATCAAAATTACGTCAAGTACGTCGTATCTATTAACAACAATCACAAAAGTAAAAGATTACACACAACAAGAAGACGCGTTTTTATTAGCTCTGATTAAAATAATATATTTATTAATGGAAACCGCAAGATTGATAAAGCATTTCTTACAGTCTGAACAGGTAGAACACGAGGATGGCAGGGGATATGATTACATCCGAAAACATACAGTTGTGGTAAGATTTTAAGCCTAATGTTATCTTTGGGATATTATCCGGACCTTAACAACCATTATTATTATTGTCAATTTGAATAGTTCGAACATTTACATTATCTACATAGGATTATATATACATGTATATAATATGTTATTTAATTTATCAATATTATTTACATAATTATTTAGGTTATACACATATGAAAGTTATTTTCTTTTATATATTTTTTCATATATCTCTTGGCATCATCATCTTGAATATCATCATTGATAGTTTCTTCCCCACATAAGCAAATGGTTTTCATCTACATGCGTTTTTATTATACAAGATATTACATTCGCTTCGAAAATTAATTAAATCGCCGTGTTGGACATTTCTACTTGATAAGTCTTAATCCTTTCTTAAATACAACAATTCTGACAAAAACATGAAAACCCTCTATAAATGAGTGTATAACTATTGAATATAGTTGAAAACATTGCGGCAAAATGAGAAATTGCTCATTATGTTTTCAAACGTAGTCTGTTGCAGATGCTTCAGAAAGCATCTTTATATGGGAAAGTGATATTAAAATGTCTTGTTCACAAGTTTCTATTGTATATGGTCTTAATACCGTAATTCGGTAAATCATTAAAATGAGTTAAATATTAAGATGTTAAAAACATCAAGTGTCTAAACTTTAAAAATGGAAGTATAATTTTGAAAACATTGTGACAAAGGGACACACATTTTGGTAATGTAATAGACAAATTACCCTTGGCTTGCGAAGATGAGGGACACGTGGCTTAAACAATTTCTTCTTTACTAACGCAATTATCCAAAATATTCTCATCTGCTAAGGCGTCCATTTTCGTATTTGTAGGGGATACCCCTTTAAACCATTTCTACAGTAGTTGTTGCATTCAGTGCTATGTTTTTACATGTAGGGGGACATCCGCTTTATATGCGTATGTACAGACTTGTACATGTATTTGTTTGTATGAAGTTTTACGCTGCTTTCAACAAGTTTATAATTATATCACGGAACATAATGAACACGTTACCAGGACTACTGGTCAATTTATCCGGACAACAGCAAATCAGTCATAATACTAACCCACACTTGTCTGGAACTTCAGTATAAGCAATGGCATCTAGACTCCTTGATGTCTGTTGGATTGTTCTTCTAATACTAATCGTCCATTGACAAAACGATAACATTTGAATTAAAGAAAGTATAATATTTAAATACGAATGGAAACATAATGTATGTACGCGGAAGTATTTGTAATTTGACCTTAAAACATTTTCTTTGCCCTTCAGAATCTTTTTTTTTTATGTGTATTTATTTACGAAGTATTAAAAACGCAACCTATGATTTTTCACATGTGGTCTTATCAAACAAACGGTTAAATGACACTATATTTCTTTATGTTTCAGGTAAGGACCCTGGCTTTAATAGACAAATACACCTTCGACAAAACCCAAATATTCTTGACCAAAGACACGACCAGAAACTGGACTGACGAACGAGACGGACAGACCTTTGACTTTCAACAAAGATGGACCTATGAAAGAAATGGACGGGCAACACTTATCATGTGCATGGTGTCCCTGGAGTTATTAGAGACTGCGACAGAGGTCAGTCTTAACTTCATTTTACATCGATTTATAAAAAAACATTGTAGGTGGGGAGGGGGCGATCGGTCTGTCTATGTTATCAATGTTATCAACATCACTGCCCCGCCCCCCCCCCCCCCCTCCCAATAGATTAGATATACTTCACCCATACCCGCTCTCCTCACCATATCTCGCTACCTCGTGATACGGAAAAGTTATCCATTTCACATATTGTACTCGTTTTCAAAGTTTACTGATTTATTGTCAACTGCCCGATATTGATTCTGCGATTTAATTTGGACAAGGGGCATAGTATAACAAACAATTAATGCTGTATTTCATTGTAAATATGTATATGCATTTCCCTGATAGCAGGGTTAAACGGTTGGGGTTAAAAGCAATTTCTCCATCATTTTTTTTTTTTTAAATATTGTATAACAGCCACAATTAACTATCATCATATACAAAAACAACCTAAGTGTAAATTAACCATAGACAATATGAATGACGGAGAGAACCTAAGACGGATTAAAGCTAAATGACTCTTGAACAAGCTCTGCTTTCCAATTACCAATTGACATTACGGAGAAATGAGAAGTAGATGCTGATATTTATAAATTTCTTCTTGATTTCAGACAGAAACGGTCAGGGTCAGGATCGATGATGATGATGGTGATGATGACGATAGAACTGAAGAATGTGTATTTACAGAAAGTGACGATGAAGATTGGGAAAGGTTTGTTTTAAGTGAGAGTATGAAGAATGGAAGGCAGGAAGGTGACGATAGTGATGGCGATAACGAAAGAAATACTGAACCAGATGCTGATGATGGGAATGGAGAATGGGTATTTACAGAAAGTGACGATGAAAAGTGGGAACAGTTTGTTTTAAGTGAGAATGTGAAGAATGCAATGGATGATCCAAATAGCGAGGAATGTCCTGGAAAGAATGTTACTGATGATGATGATGATGAAAACCCCTATGTTCGACTTTGCTGCTTTTCATGAATTAATTGTTTACTGTTTTGATATTTGTTAAGAAGATAAGTTAATGAAAACAAAGTATTTTTATTATCAACATGCTTTTCTCTTTTTTTTTTTTAAATTTCCGATAATTAAGTAACTGAATAGAATACAACCATTCTATTCTGTTCTTTTAGTATAATTCCTTAATCAAGAGAATCGCCCACATATCAGATATTAAACAAGTCCTGTAGGTCTAAAATCATTGACAAAGTTGTTCAATATGGCCCCAAATAGTTCACCTGAAAGTTTATAATAACAAATGTGTAACTACCTTTAGTCGCAGTTATCTGATCAAAAGTGGAAAACAAACTGAAAAGAGTATAGGCACTGTAAACGAAGCAGTATATCAGCAAAGGATAGTTAAGGTAATTAGCCTCAACCTCCAGAGGATACATATTTTAACCAATCAAACTTGCACGAACGATTTTTGCAGACGAGATGTTTTCAAAGCAGTCGACAAAAAAAATATACCATATCGGGTATCATTTCTATTTTAAAAAAGACTCTTCACATAATGAAGCAGCTTTCATTGAATCGGAAAGAATAAATCGCCAAGATAGGATTCAAACGAATGGCACCTTCATTGACAGTACCGGTTGAGCTATCATGGCTAGACTCAAGAAACCCACCCCCTTCCCATATGCAACATATCTAGAGCAGATCTCATTGACAATATTTAGGGAAATATATGGAAAATCTCTTAAAATGAAAGTATACTTATTAGATACAATTGAAATTTTTTCGACAAGATTAGAAGGTTTTCCTTTTGCCTAAATGCTTTCAAAATCATCTGCGGCAGATGCCTCTGCAAGTGAAAAGTGTTAAGAATGGCAGGGAAGGGACAACAACAATACGAATCATTTTTCTAAATTTACTTTACTAATAAATTATTTTACTTTGAAACATTTTTGATACAATCTACGGCAGCTCTAAGTATCTCGTTCGCAAGACTTATATACTATGTCGTGCGAACGAGATACTATCCTTTACGCACGAGATACAATGTCGTGCGCACGAGATACTAAGTCCTGCAAACGAGATAAGTATCTCGTGCGCACGAGATACTAAGTAATGCGAACGAGATACTATCTCGTGCGCACGAGATAAAAAAAATCGTATGTAATTTATAAAAAGGTGTGTGTCCCTTTAGATCTGCCGTAACAATCACAGAAATAAAGCATCTAATTTTTGTATCAGAAAGGTAAGTAACGGGTGACAACTATTTAACCTTTACAACATATAATAAAATTGCAGGAGACGATTTTAAAATCAATAATGTAAAAAGTATGGTACTGATTATTTTAATGAAAGTAATAACTAGTGGGAATATGTTAAATAGCACATTATAACAAAATCAACCTTTTTTTCTTCTTCAAAAGTCATCTGTTGCAGATTTGTTATGGACACGAACATGTGAGATTGATTGATTGGGGTTTTATGCCGTTTTCAACATTTTCTCAGTCATATCACGGAGGCCAGTTCATCTTCTCGCGTGTTTCCTGGCTTTCCCGCACAACAGACTGTTAAAGCAACTGGCCTCATTTCCACATATACTAGGCCAACATGTGACGGAAACGGTTAAATTATTCCACTTTAATATTTGACAATCACAATGAGATATGCAAGTGACCCAATCATTCACGAGAAAGAGGTACATGTATATACTATATACCAGTTATTTTTTATTCAACTATACTTTTTTGTAAATTAAAATCTCTGCACATTTTCCCTCTCAGTTTACAAAATGGTATGTTTGTTAATAGGTAAGTGTTTTAGCAAGTGATTATCACAATGAACTTGAAAACATGTTTATGCATGCAAGAGCTCAAACTTAGAAGCGAAAAAGGAAACTGGAAATGTGTAGGAACCAACATAGTTGTCACTGGTTGCCAAATGCAATATTACGCTATCAGTCTAATTCAGGAAAACATTTCTAATTCACTGGACAATAGTATTGCTGAATTATTATGAACATAAAATTGAATAAGTTAACCATATGTCTCTTATGACATTTATACATTTCTTCAGTTGTGGAAATACATGATAACATCTAATAAACTGGAAGAACTAGTTTGCACAAATTTCGTATGCATGTTGTAAAAGGTTTAAATGCCACCCAGGTAATGGTTCAACGGATTCACATAAGACGGAGCGATAAGAGTTGGCTCCTGTGTCAAAAATAAAGTTACATTATACTAGTATATAGGCCTTTAGATCAAGTTGAAAAACAAAAACAGTCACTGGTTATGACGATCGATGGCGTGTATTCAAAAAATGGTTATTTCTGTTTTTTCATCCTGTACCCGTCTACGTGGAAATATAATTAAATTATCTGAAAATAGTTTTGTGTGGACTACTGGTTGATTGATTGATTGGGGTTTAACGCCGTTTTTAACAATTTCTCAGTTATATCACGGCGGCCAGTTCACCTACTCATGCATTTCCTGGTTTTCTCACACCAGTACTCCACACAACAATCTTCCCAAGCAACTGGCTGCTTTTCCACATAGACTTAGCCCATTGGTGGAAGACGAATGACACATGTCGCATTGACTTTTGTCAATCCTCGGAAAGTAAGTTGGCCGAGCCGGAATTCGAACTCACAACCCCTGGAGTGACAGCCCGCGTCGCTACCGACTGAGCTACCGGGGCTCGGCTTTGGACTACTGGTGATGGAAGGTCAGGAAGGCACACGTGAACTTTCCGTCGTGATATTGCTGAATCAAAGCGCTTTCAGCGCTGATGGTATAGTGGCATATGTAAGTTGAAAATATATGGCATAGATAATATAGACAAACATTGTTGAAACAATAAACAATGACCTTTAAAACAAACTAAACCAAAAATGTGTGAAGCAACACATACTGCCTGCCAATAACATATACCTTATTTATCAAAGTTTGACCATTTTCTTGTATAAACAAAATAAATCAGGAAGGACAAAAGATTGTCAAAAAAACGAGCAGCGACCCTTAATTAAAATATTTCCAGTTCAGAAATCACTAAAGACCCACAATGTATATTGTAATCATGCTGATAAATGAAAGACAATCGAAAGCATGCTAAGAGTTATGTTATGCACATCTGTAGCTCTGAGTTCCCTATACACCAAGTTTTAAATTGATACATTGGACATCTATTGAGATAATAACCGAAGAAATGAAAAAATGAGTTTACACCTAAAAACCCAGATCAGATTAGTGTTCAAAATATTGTATCGATCTCCTAATCTCAATGTTTACGTGTGACGACTTTGAAATGGATCCGCGAAACAGAAACAAACTTCTGACCCATTAATGCAAACCGTAACGGACTAACGGACGGATGGATGAATACAAAGACGGACAGACAGTCAGTCGCTCCGAACAAAGTACACAGCTTGGGAAAGCACTCATTAACGAACAAGGGCATTTCACGGAACGCATGTGTTGCCTGTGAAAGTCATATAATAAGTGAGAACATGGAAAGACAAAAATATACACCTCCAAACGCAGCATGCTTAAGTTATGATAATGGTGCGCTGCAAATCTGTAGGTCATAAGTTACCTACAAACCAAGTATGAAATGGATACAATGGAAATTAATTGAGACAATCGCTGAACTAAATAAGGAAAAATGGAGATAACTAAAATAAACAGACCAGAGTTATGTACCTAGTACTTGGCCGTTCTCCTGAACACACGGTATAAGTGTGACCACTTTGAAATAAATCTGCCGTACAGTAACAACGTGTTGACCAATACAAGACAGCCGGCCGGACGCCGGATTATACCTCCAAGCTTTACAGACAGAGACAACTCATAAAGTATTGATTACAGAAGACTGGTTCGATGCGTCTCCGAAACGGGACCATACAAGGTTAATTTACAAAAACCTATTTAGACTACATTTCTAGTTTATTTGTCAACAGATACATCTAGGACTAGATTACACGTTGACGGACGTTGAGTCTTCAATTAACGCAAATGCATATACATTATAAATTTTGTCCCAAAACCGCTAGAAGCGCCTCAATTATAAAATAAATAATGACCTCGCGGTTATAACTCGTGTGTGTATGTTGACATCTTCGGCCAAATTTCTTTCCGACGTTTGACAAAAGTCAATGCGACATGCGTCATTCATCTTTCACTAATGGGCTAAGTCTATGTGGAAAAGCAGCCAGTTGCTTGGGAAGATTGTTGTGTGGAGTACTTGTGAGAAAAAACCAGGAAATACATTTGTAGGTGAACTGGCCGCCGTGGTATTACTGAGGAAATGTTAAAAACGGCGTTAACCACAATCAACCTATGTTGAAATTAACTTATCTCTAATTTGTAGATTTAATTTCTATTTCCTATTTTGAATAGTGATAAAAACATTGTGGAAAAAGATAAAAATGCTGATTATCATTCATCTGTTAAGGTGAGTCAAATGTGTCTAAAAGGGGCAAAGGTTAAAATAATAACTGAAGTTTTCGTTATCTAGGTTATAGAAAAAAATTGATTCATGTTTCAAAGCATTGTTTGGAAAGGAGGAACTGCTCATTATCAGCAATTGCTCCGTTTGCGAATACACTTTCAACATTCGTATGTAACTAAATAGCTATAACATATATTTTCCCGCTTACAGTTGCTTGTTGACGCATGTGCAGCAGGCGGCTGCAGAATTGTTTATCGTGACCCATTTCCTCTTTTTCCACAAAGGTTTCAACTATATATTTTTCCCCTTGATGTAAGGCAAGAATGCTCGTTATCACGCATCTCTAGCATGTTATTCAAAATGTGTCGAGTAAAAGAATGTCCATAGTAAAACGTTCAAATATGAAAAGAATTAATTTGAAACGTATTTGAAAGCATTGTGTGAAAAGGAAGAATTGCTCATTGTCAGCAATATTTTCAATATTCGAACTGTTATAGAATCACGGAAAGGGTTCTGCTTCCTTAGGGAAGATGAGTGTGTTTCACGCGTTGGGACTATTTTGTCTCATTAATTAATACAAGCGGAGGGTGTTTCGTGATTCGGAAAATGCAGATTATATCCAATCAAAATCTCGATTTTGGCGTAGGAATTCAATTGTGAACTGTGGTTGCAGCCGTAATCCGACTTTTCAAAAGCAGGTTGGCTATGGGATAGTGGCGATACGCCCCTATCCAAAAACTGTTCAAAATGCCGGTTAGTCAATCTCAATAGTTCTGTACTCAAGAATCTTCATTTCGCACAGGCTTTACCTGTCATATCATTTTTAAAACAATTCTGCACGTCGAAAACATCTGAAGAGAATCGTGACGAATTACTGATATAGTAGGAAAACCTGTCACAAATGGAAAAGGTGCTCGTTATGAGAAATATCTCCATTTAAAACAATATTTCAGCGTTGTCTGATACAAATGCATGAAAAGTAATCTTCTTAAGGTAAATAATTATTTCTTGACAAGTAAGGCTCCATTTCGATTGTTTTTAACTTTCTTAAACACGTATTTCTATTTTCTAAGGCGCTTAACCCTTTTCCACATGCAAACGAATTTCTATGACGAATCTGAAGTAAATTATTTTAGAAAACAATAATATGCGCAATCTCCTTTTATCAAAATGTTTTTCACTAATTACGCTTTCAATCAAATTATTCATGTTTTCAAAGACGACTACTGCATATTTGTTGCATGGAGCATCATGTTTAAAAACAGCGTTTTTTTTAATAAGATAGCTTATGATTTTACAATTTAATTTGCCAGACCGAACAGCATATATATAATTCATGCATTATCATGCATATCTAGTTATTTCACTAGATGTTGATCGAGGCATTAGGAACTGATACATGTGTGTGATATATTATAACGCTTTCAGTCGTCCGTTAACATGGTCCCAGATACAGACAATTTACAAAAAATAATATGGGAAAGAAGAGAATTAAGTGTAGTGATAAGAATGATTATGACCGCTAACCTACCAATACAAGTCTGCATAGCTACCGAAATAAGTCTGCAAACCTACCAATACAAGTTTGCAAACATACCAATACAAGTTTGCAAACCTTCCAATATAAGTCTGCATACTTACCAATACAAGTCAGCAAACCTACCAATATAAGTTTGCAAACATTCCAATATAAGTCTGCAAACCTACCAATACAAGTCAGCAAACCTTCCAATATAAGTAATGCAAACCGACCAATTTAAGTAAAAAACCTACCAGTATCAGTCTGCAAAAATACCAATATAAGTATGCAAACCTTCCAATATAAGTAATGCAAACCTACCAATATCAGTCTACAAACCTACCAAATCAGTTTGCAAACCTACCAATATCAGTCTGCAAACCTACCAATATCAGTTAGCAAACCTACCAATATCAGTCTGCAAACCTACCTATGTAAGTATGCAAACCTACCAATATAAGCCTGAATCACTACTAATTTAAGGGCAGCAAACCTACCAAAATAAGTTTGCAAACCTACCAATATAAGTCTACAAACCTACCAATATAAGTAATGCAAAGATATCAATATTAGTTTGCAAACCTACCAATATCATTCTGAAAACCTTCCAATATCAGTCTGCAAACCTACCTATATAAGTCTGCAAACCTACCAATATAAGACTATAATCCTACTAATTTAAGTCAGCAAACCTACCAATATAAGTCTGCAAACCTACCCAAATAAGTTTGCAAACCTACCAATATAAGTCTGCAAACCTACCAATATAAGTAATGCAAACATATCAATATAAGTTTGCAAACCTACCAATATCATTCTGAAAACCTTCCAATATCAGTCTGCAAACCTACCCATATAAGTATGCCAACCTACCAATATCAGTCTGCAAACCTACCAATATAAGTCGACACCCTAAACATTTAAGTCAGCAAACCTACCAATATAAGTTTGCAAACATACCAATATAAGCAATGCAAAAACTACCAATTCAAGTCAGCAAACCTACCAATACCAGTCTGCAAACATACCAATACCAGTCTGAAAACCTACCAATATAAGTCTGTAACCCTACAAATTTAAGTCAGCAAACCTACTAATATAAGTTTGCAAACATACCAATATAAGTCAGTAAACCTACCAATATAAGTAATGCAAACCTACCAATTTAAGTCAGCAAACCTACCAATATCAGTTTCAAACATACCAATTTAAGTCTGCTAACCTTCCAATATAAGTAATGCAAACCTACAAATATCAGCCTGCAAACCTACAAATATCTGCCTGCAAACCTATCAATATCCGTATGCAAACCTACCTATATAAGTCTGCAAACATACCAATATAAGTCAGCAAACATATCAATATAAGTCTGTAACCCAAGCAAAATAAGTCAGCAAACATACCAATATAAGTCAGCCAACCTACACATATCAGTCTGCAAACCTACACATATCAGTCTGCAAACCTACACATATCAGTCTGCAAACCTACCTATATCAGTCAGCAAACCTACTTATATCAGTCAGCAAACCTACCTATATAAGTCAGCCAACCTACACATATCAGTCTGCAAACCTACACATATCAGTCTGCAAACCTACCTATATCAGTCAGCAAACCTACCTATATAAGTCAGCCAACCTACACATATCAGTCTGCAAACCTACACATATCAGTCTGCAAACCTACACATATCAGTCTGCAAACCTACACATATCAGTCTGCAGACCTACACATATCAGTCTGCAAACCTACTCATATCAGTCTGCAAACCTACACATATCAGTCTGCAAACCTACACATATCAGTCTGCAGACCTACACATATCAGTCTGTAAACCTACACATATCAGTCTGCAAACCTACACATATCAGTCTGCAAATCTATACATATCAGTCTACAAACCTACCTATATCAGTCAGCAAACCTACCTATATCAGTCAGCAAATATACCTATATAAGTCAGCCAACCTACACATATCAGTCTGCAAACCTACCTATATCAGTCAGCAAACCTACACATATCAGTCTGCAAACCTACACATATCAGTCTGCAAACCTACTCATATCAGTCTGCAAACCTACCTATATCAGTCAGCAAACCTACACATATCAGTCTGCAAACCTACACATATCAGTCTGCAAACCTACCTATATCAGTCAGCAAACCTACACATATCAGTCTGCAAACCTACACATATCAGTCTGCAAACCTACTCATATCAGTCTGCAAACCTACCTATATCAGTCAGCAAACCTACTCATATCAGTCTGCAAACCTATACATATCAGTCTGCAAACCTACACATATCAGTCTGCAAACCTACCTATATAAGTCTGCAAACCTACACATATCAGTCTGCAAACCTACCAATATCAGTCTGCAAACCTACACATATCAGTCTGCAAACCTACACATATCAGTCTGCAAACCTATACATATCAGTCAGCAAACCTACACATATCAGTCTGCAAACCTACCTATATAAGTCTGCAAACCTACACATATCAGTCTGCAAACCTATACATATCAGTCTGAAAACCTACCTATATCAGTCAGCAAACCTACACATATCAGTCTGTAAACCTACACATATCAGTCTGCAAACCTACACATATCAGTCTGTAAACCTACACATATCAGTCTACAAACCTACACATATCAGTCTGCAAACCTACACATATCAGTCAGCAAACCTACACATATCAGTCTGCAAACCTACACATATCAGTCTGCAAATCTACACATATCAGTCTGCAAACCTACCTATATCAGTCAGCAAACCTACCTATATAAGTCAGCCAACCTACACATATCAGTCTGCAAACCTACCTATATCAGTCTGCAAACCTACACATATCAGTCTGCAAACCTACACATATCAGTCTGCAAACCTACCTATATAAGTCTGCAAACCTACACATATCAGTCAGCAAACCTACACATATCAGTCTGCAAACCTACCTATATCAGTCAGCAAACCTACACATATCAGTCTGTAAACCTACACATATCAGTCTGCAAACCTACACATATCAGTCTGCAAACCTACCTATATCAGTCAGCAAACCTACACATATCAGTCTGTAAACCTACACATATCAGTCTGCAAACCTACACATATCAGTCTGCAAACCTACATATATCAGTCGGCAAAACTAACTTTATCAGTCAGCAAACCTACCTATATAAGTCAGCCAACCTACACATATCAGTCTGCAAACCTACCTATATCAGTCAGCAAACCTACACATATCAGTCAGCAAACCTACACATATCAGTCTGCAACCCTACACATATCAGTCTGCAAATCTACATTTATCAGTCTGCAAACCTACCTATATCAGTCAGCAAACCTACCTATATAAGTCAGCCAACCTACACATATCAGTCTGCAAATCTACACATATCAGTCTGTAAACCTACACATATCAGTCTGCAAACCTACACATATCAGTCTGCAAACCTACACATACCAGTCTGCAAACCTACACATATCAGTCTGCAAACCTACACATATCAGTCTGCAAACCTACCTATATCAGTCAGCAAACCTACCTATATAAGTCAGCCAACCTACACATATCAGTCTGCAAAACTACCTATATCAGTCTGCAAACCTACACATATCAGTCTGCAAACCTACACATATCAGTCTGCAACCCTACCTATATCAGTCAGCAAACCTACCTATATCAGTCAGCAAACTTACCTATATAAGTCAGCCAACCTACACATATCAGTCTGCAAACCTACACATATCAATCTGCAAACCTACACATATCAGTATGCAAACCTACACATATCAGTCTGCAAACCTACACATATCAGTCTGCAAACCTACACATATCAGTCTGCAAACCTACACATATCAGTCTGCAAACCTACCTATATCAGTCAGCAAACCTACGTATATAAGTCAGCCAACCTACACATATCAGTCTGCAAACATACCTATATCAGTCTGCAAACCTACACATATCAGTCTGCAAACCTACACATATCAGTCTGCAAACCTACCTATATAAGTCTGCAAACCTACACATATCAGTCAGCAAACCTACACATATCAGTCTGCAAACCTACCTATATCAGTCAGCAAACCTACACATATCAGTCTGTAAACCTACACATATCAGTCTGCAAACCTACACATATCAGTCTGCAAACCTACCTATATCAGTCAGCAAACCTACACATATCAGTCTGTAAACCTACACATATCAGTCTGCAAACCTACACATATCAGTCTGTAAACCTACACATATCAGTCTACAAACCTACACATATCAGTCTACAAACCTACACATATCAGTCAGCAAACCTACACATATCAGTCTGCAAACCTACACATATCAGTCTGCAAATCTACACATATCAGTCTGCAAACCTACCTATATCAGTCAGCAAACCTACCTATATAAGTCAGCCAACCTACACATATCAGTCTGCAAACCTACCTATATCAGTCTGCAAACCTACACATATCAGTCTGCAAACCTACCTATATAAGTCTGCAAACCTACACATATCAGTCAGCAAACCTACACATATCAGTCTGCAAACCTACCTATATCAGTCAGCAAACCTACACATATCAGTCTGAAAACCTATACATATCAGTCTGCAAACCTACCTATATAAGTCTGCAAACCTACACATATCAGTCTGCAAACCTACCAATATCAGTCTGCAAACCTACACATATCAGTCTGCAAATCTACACATATCAGTCTGCAAACCTACACATATCAGTCTGCAAACCTATACATATCAGTCAGCAAACCTACACATATCAGTCTGCAAACCTACACATATCAGTCTGCAAACCTACACATATCAGTCTGCAAACCTATACATATCAGTCTGCAAACCTACCTATATCAGTCATCAAACCTACACATATCAGTCTGTAAACCTACCTATATCAGTCAGCAAACCTACACATATCAGTCTGTAAACCTACACATATCAGTCTGCAAACCTACACATATCAGTCTGCAAACCTACCTATATCAGTCAGCAAACCTACCTATATAAGTCAGCCAACCTACACATATCAGTCTGCAAACCTACCTATATCAGTCTGCAAACCTACACATATCAGTCTGCAAACCTACACATATCAGTCTGCAAACCTACCTATATCAGTCAGCAAACCTACCTATATCAGTCAGCAAACCTACCTATATAAGTCAGCCAACCTACACATATCAGTCTGCAAACCTACACATATCAATCTGCAAACCTACACTTATCAGTATGCAAACCTACACATATCAGTCTGCAAACCTACACATATCAGTCTGCAAACCTACACATATCAGTCTGCAAACCTACACATATCAGTCTGCAAACCCACCTATATCAGTCAGCAAACCTACCTATATAAGTCAGCCAACCTACACATATCAGTCTGCAAACCTACCTATATCAGTCTGCAAACCTACACATATCAGTCTGCAAACCTACACATATCAGTCTGCAAACCTACCTATATAAGTCTGCAAACCTACACATATCAGTCAGCAAACCTATACATATCAGTCTGCAAACCTACCTATATCAGTCAGCAAACCTACACATATCAGTCTGTAAACCTACACATATCAGTCTGCAAACCTACACATATTAGTCTGCAAACTTACCTATATCAGTCAGCAAACCTACACATATCAGTCTGTAAACCTACACATATCAGTCTGCAAACCTACACATATCAGTCTCCAAACCTACACATATCAGTCTGCAAACCTACCTATATCAGTCAGCAAACCTACCTATATCAGTCAGCAAACCTACACATATCAGACTGCAAACCTACACATATCAGTCTGCAAACCTACACATATCAGTCTGCAAACCTACTTATATAAGTGTAACCCTACCTATATCAGTCAGCAAATCTACACATATCAGTCTGCAAACCTACACATATCAGTCTGCAAACCTACCTATATAAGTCGGTAACCCTACCGATATAAGTCTGCAAACCTTCAAATTAATATAACCAATTCCAAATTTCATATTGTACCTTCCTTTATAGACATTTTCGATATTACTGTCTCATTAAGTTCAATGTGGTCTGTTGTAAAAAGGTTGCATATGGGACTGCGAATGTGAAAATCAAAACCTATAACACCACCAAATAATAAATCCATACTCCGACCATCTCAAATCATTTAGAAATATCATTTGTTTTGTCTTCATTGGTGTCTGGAAAAGGAACTACATGTACACGTTTTATTGGAGCCACTTAACTCGGAAATATTTCTTTGGTGGTTTAATAATGATCAAAATGCAGATACATATTGGTATGTTTGCGGACTCTTATTGGTAATGTATGTCCTCACTCATCAAAAACTAAGTACATAGTATATTGATATATATACATGAAAGTATAATTATTAAAAGAGTTGACACAGAGAGAAATTGCTCATTACGCACTACATGTATATGTTCAAGAGGCGTCGACGTAAGGGAAATCGAGTTAACATTTTAAGGGAAGTAACTTCACATAAAAGAGTAGTCTATACACAATTACGTCCCATCTTAACTCTACATGAAAATTGGTCAACCCACAGGGACTTGCTCCTCTAAAAATAGATATTCGTTTTTGGTCCAGGTTGTTGTCCTTTTGGCGAATTCGCAAATATTTCATAGGAATTAACATACATAGGGAGAACAAATTCACGTTATTTTGGTATCGTTCGATAGAGAAAAGCATTATTGATTGAGTCCGTAGTTCAAATTCATATTTTTGTTCGAATACTTTGAAAAAAAAATAAGTTGAAGCGAGGCGACCCAGAAAACTGTGTCCACCCTTGTTAATATATATGCATATATAGGGTAATATCTATTTTTAGAGGAGCATGTCCCTGTGGTCAACCGTGGCAGATTGATCTGCAAATGAGAGAGAGAGTCAGTTCTAGAAAACACAGTGTGAATAAAGAGATAAAGGGATATCTATAATACTCAACATTTGGATAGCATTAAAATAGAAATAGTTCCAGGATTGTAAGTCTTTTAAACACAGCATCGTTAACAGTCAGAAGAACTGTGGATAGTGTTGAAGTATAGCACTTTTAAGTCTCGTATTTACCTACCTGATACAGTAAAGTTATTGAGTTATGATGTGACCCAGGGTCAAATTCCACCAACCTTACTTAGTGATAAGTAATACTTATTTACGTGAATGTATATTTCATCATTTTTGTTTCCCTACTAAAAATGCCTTAACATTTTATGTGTTAATAAGTTCACTGTTGGTTAGTCAGCAATGTAACTATTTATGTCAACTTAAAATTATTTAATTAAATAAAACTTAAATACATTCCAGAATTCATGTTTAACAAAATATTAGGGAAGCACATATAGTGAAATATGCTTTTAAGTATTCATTTAAGTATTACTCATCACTAAGTAAGGTTGGTGGAAATTGACCCAGGCGTGTGCTGAGGACCTTAAGCTAAATCAAAGGTGCTGATCCCCAGATGGAGATCAAAATATTGAAAATATAAAAAAGTTTTGCAAATATTGCTAATAGTGACAACACAGTAAGTAATACGTAGTTCAATACTATTATGGCAGTAAATGTTGAAAAACTGTCAATTGTAAATGTACACAATTTGGATTACTGGGTATGTCTTCCCAGTAAGAGTTATGCATAAACAATCAATACTTAGAAGATTATGGTTCTGGAAAGTGAAATGATTACTCTAATCATATCCCAGAATTATGATTATAATATTTTAAGACAACTTTTGATCAGTTTCATAACTTTGACTATATTATCTAAGTTCTGGAGTTCAGCACTTTTAACACTTTGTATATATACATGTACATATATATGTCGAACATGTGCCCCCCATGATTTGAACAATATTGGTCGAGTAGTCTAGGAATGTTGTGCTTAGCTTGCAAACATATTAACAAATTAAAGCTCTAGAGCCTGTCAGTTTTTTACAAGAAGCTTTTTAAAGATGTTTATTATGCATAAATCAATTATTTAAAAAATCGGGCAACTACTTTTGAAACAAGAATATTGTTTTTACTATAAAACATATATACGGCAAATAGGTCCCGTCCTAAGGCGATGTTTAATAAGACATGGTCGGACGGACGACGAGAGGTGAGTGAGCTAAACAAAAATATGAAGATTTCCAGTGATTTTAAAGGGAAAAAAAAGATATGCGCAAGCTTATCTAAATCTCCACAGTTTGCATAGGGCTAGCTGTACCTGTTTGCATCGCAATGCTCATCACCGTACAGCAATGCTGTTTAAAGCGGCGTTTAACACCTGTTAAAAGATATATGACAACATTCTACACAAATTAAACCGGACAATGCAAACGACTCATTTTAAATGTTTGCGACAGAGATTAGTGATACGGTCCGCTATATAGTCCCCTGCGCATGCGTATACAAATGACGTCAGTGACGTAATCAAAATTACGTCAAGTACGTCGTATCTATTAACAACAATCACAAAAGTAAAAGATTACACACAACAAGAAGACGCGTTTTTATAAGCTCTGATTAAAATAATTAATTCATTAATGGAAACCGCAAGATTGATAAAGCATTTCTTACAGTCTGAACAGGTAGAACACGAGGATGGCAGGGGATATGATTACATCCGAAAACATACAGTTGTGGTAAGATTTTAAGCCTAATTTTATCTTTGGGACATTATCCGGACCTTGACAACCATCATTATCATTATCAATTTGATATTTCGAAAATTTATATCATCAACATGGGATTATGTATACATAATATATAATATGTTATTTCATTTATCAATGTTATTTACATAATTGTGTAGGTTATACACATATGAAAGTTATTTTCTTCTATAATTTTATTACATAAATCTCTTGGCATCATCATTTTCAATATCATAATTGATAGTTTCTTCTCACATAAACAAATAGTTTTCATCTATATGCGTTTTTATTATACAAGATATTACTTTCGCTTCGAAATTTAATTAATAACTTGTCCACGTGTTGGACATTTCTACTTGGCAATGTCTCAATCCTTTCTCAAACACAACAACTCTACAGCAGACGACTTAAAAAAACACAAAAAAAACATCTAGACAAAACATGAACACCCTCTATAAATGAATGTATAACTATTGACTATAGTTGAAAAGACTGTGCAAAATGAGAAATTGCCCATTGTTTTCAAACGTAGTCTGTTAGAGACTTCAGAAAGCATCTATATGTTGGAAAGTGCGATATTAAAATGTCTTGTTCACAAGTTTCTATTTTATATGGTCTTAATACTGTAATTCGGTAAATCATTGAAATGAGTTAAATATTAAGATGTTAAAAACATCAAGTGTCTATATATTTAAAAACGGAAGTATAATTCTGATATAAAGTTGAAAACATTGTGAGAAAGGAACAATTTCTCCTTTACCAACGACGATATCAAAAATATTCTCATCTGCGTCCATTTCCGTATTTGTAGGGGATACCCCTTTAAACCATTTATACAGTAGTTGCATTCAGTGCTATGTTTTTACATGTAGGTGGACATCCGCTTTATAAAGTCTGTGCGTATGTACAGGCATGTACATGTATTTGTTTGTACATGAAGGTGGACATCCGCTTTATAAAGTCTGTGCGTATGTAATACAGGCTTGTACATGTAGGGGGACATCCGCTTTATAAAGCCTGTGCGTATGTACAGACTTATACATGTATTTGTTTGTACATGTAGGGGGACATCCGCTTTATAAAGCCTGTGCGTATGTACAGACTTATACGTGTATTTGTTTGTACATGTAGGGGGACATCCGCTTTATAAAGTCTGTGCGTATGTACAGACTTATACGTGTATTTGTTTGTACGTGTAGGGGGGACATCCGCTTTATAAAGTCTGTGCGTATGTACAGACTTATACGTGTATTTGTTTGTACATGTAGGGGGACATCCGCTTTATAAAGTCTGTGCGTATGTACAGACTTATACATGCATTTGTTTGTATGAAGTTTTACGCCGCTTTCAACAAGTTTACAATTATATCACGGAACATAATGAACACGTTACCAGGAGTACTGGTCAATTTATCCGGACTACAGATAATCAGTCATAATACTAACCCACACTCCTGAGTTACAAGGAGGGAAAGCCATTACTACCATGTGTTAAGTATTAAGTATGACCCGGCTGGAGATTGAACCCGCGACCGATGCGGACGCTCTACCAGTACACCACGGAGGCGATACAAGCTTGTCTGGAACTTCAGTATAAGCAATGGCATCTAGACTCCTTGATGTCTATTGGATTGTTCTTCTAATACTAATCGTCCATTGACAAAACGATTACATTTGAATTAAAAAAAGTATAATATTTAAACACGAATGGAAACATAATGTATGTACGCGGAAGTATTTGTAATTTGACCTTAAAGACATTTTCTTTGCCCTTCAGAATCTTTTTTGTTGCGTGTATTTATTTACGAAGTATTAAAAACGCAACCTATGATTTTTCACATGTGGTCTTATCAAACAAACGGTTAAATGACACTATATTTCTTTATGTTTCAGATAAGGACCCTGGCTTTAATAGACAAATACACCTTCGACAAAACCCAAATATTCTTGACCAAAGACACGACCAGAAACTGGACAGACGAACGAGACGGACAGACCTTTGACTTTCAACAAAGATGGACGTATGAAAGAAATGGACGGGCAACACTTATCATGTGCATGGTGTCCCTGGAGTTATTAGAGACTGTGACAGAGGTCAGTCTTAACTTCATTTTACATCGATTTATAAAAAACATTGTTAGTAGTTAGTCATCGTATACAAAAACAACCTAAGTGTCAATTAACCATAGACAATATGAATGCCGGAGAGAACCTAAGACGGATAAAAGCTAAATGACTCTTGAACAAGATCTGCTTTCCAATTATTAATTGACATTACGGAGAAATGAGAAGTAGATGCTGATATTTATAAATTTCTTCTTGATTTCAGATAGAAACGGTCAGGGTCAGGATCGATGATGATGATGGTGATGATGACGATAGAACGGAAGAATGTGTATTTACAGAGAGTGACGATGAAGAGTGGGAAAGGTTTGTTTTAAGTGAGAGTATGAAGAATGGAAGGCAGGAAGGTGACGATAGTGATGGCGATAACGAAAGAAATACTGAACCAGATGCTGATGATGGGAATGGAGAATGGGTATTTACAGAAAGTGACGATGAAGAGTGGGGACAGTTTGTTTTAAGTGAGAATGTGAAGAATGAAATGGATGATCGTAATAGCGAGGAATGTCCTGGAAAGAATGTTGATGATGATGAAGATGAAAACCCCTATGTTCGACTGTGCTGCTTTTCCTGAATTAATTGTTTACTGTTTTGATATTTGTTAAAAGATAAGTTAATGATAACAAAGTAAAGAATTTTTATTATCCACATGCATTTCTCTTTTTAGTTTTTTTTATTTACACATCCGATAATTAAGTTTCTAAAGAGAATACAACCATTCTGTCCCGTTCTATTTTGTAATTCCTAAATCAAGAGAGTCGCCCATATATCAAATATGAAACAATTCATGTAGGTCCCAAATCATTGACAATATGGTCAAGATGACCCCACTTCGATCACCTGTTATACTAGCAAATATGTAACTTCCAAAGTCGCAGAAATCTGATTAAATTTAAGAGGTTAACAAACTGAAAAGAGTAGACACTTTTAACGAAACAGTATATCAGTAAAGGAAAGTTGAAGTAATTAGCCTCAACCTCTGGAGCCAACGTTTTTTTCACAATCAGTTTTTTGCAGAGGTTAACCTTTTAAAGGAACATTTATACAAATTATCTTGAATTAAGACAAGCACATTCAGAGTTGAAGAGAATTACCATTTTGACAAGATTAGAAGTCTCTCCTTTTGCCTAAATGTTTTCAAAATCGTCTGCATGTGGGAAAGTACGTGTTAATAATGGGAGGCCTAGGGACAACAAACAATAATAATCGGTTTGCTAAATTTACTTTACTAATAACTGATTTTACTTTGATACATTTTTTTTTATACAATCACAGAAATAAAACATTTAATTTTTGTACCAGAAAGGTAAGTAAAGGGCGACAACTATTAAACGTTTTCGACATGAAACAAATTTGCAGCGCACGACTTTGAAACCAATAAGGTAAAACGTATGGTAATTCTATTAATGAAGTATAACTATTGAAAATAAAAAACATAGTAGCAAAAAGAGAAATAGCACATTACGCGAGAACTAGAACTATCACTGAAGGTGATAAATACCCCCAAAACAGCGCCTTGACCTACACCATAACTTAATAAGTAAAATGGCCATAACTCTGTAAAATAGCATGCAAGTGTAAAACCTTTAGGATATACACATCTCCTCTTGGTATAGAAGCTTCATGTAAAATTTTATTAAATTCCACCCAGTGGTTTGTTAGAAATAGGCCGGACAAAATATGGCTTACAACCGACCAACATAACAAGTAAAAGGGCCATAACTCTGTAAAATAACAGGCAATTGTAAGACCTTTAGGATATGCACATCTCCTCTTGGTATAGAAGCTTCATGTAAAACTTCATTGAATTCCACCTAGTGGTTTGTAAGAAAGAGGCCGGACAAAATATGGCTTCCGACTGACCGACCGACCGCTAGACAGACAGACAGCCCGACACAGTGACTCCTATATACCCCCTCTTCTTCAAAGGCGGTATAATTAACCAAAACATATTCAAGTTATCTGCGGCAGGTATGTTATAGACATCAACATGTAGGATTAATTGATTTTATTTGGGTTGAATGCTGTTTTCAACATTTTTTCAGTCATATCATGGAGCTGTTTCCTGCCTTTCCCACACCAGTACTCCAGGCAATAGACCTTCCAAGCAACTGGTTACATTTCCACATAGTCTGTAAGCCCATTGGTGGAAGACGAATGGTGCTTGTCACAGTGACTTTTGTTGATCTGGGGTTTGAACTCACAACCCCTGGATTGCAAGCCCGCGTCGCTACAGCAGCTCTGTCAACATGCAGGAAAGTTTTAAATTATTCCACTTTCATATTTGACTATAATAACGCGATATGCAATTGACTCAATTTATTTTGTTGTCTGTAGCCCAAAAAAGTGTTCATTGACAGTGACATACATGTGACTGTGTCAGATTCACGAGGAAGAAGTATATATAGCACAATAGTTTTAATGACCAGAAATTCATTTCATTCAAATATACCTGTACTTGTTTGTAAACTAATAACTCCGCACAAATTTTCCCCTTTACAAAAGGGTATGGTATGTGTGTTAATAAGTAAGTATTTTAGCAAGTGATTATCACAATGAGTTTGAAAACATGTTCATGTATGCAAGAACTCAAACCTAGAAGCAAAAAAGGAAACTGGAAATGTGTAGGAACCAACATAGTTGTCACTGGTAGTCAAATGAAAAACTGGGCTATCCGACTAATTTAGGAAATTTTCTTATTCCCTGGGCAATGATTTTGCTGAATCAACTGAAATTATATTCATAATTAATATGTAATTTGCCACAAAACAACTAAATAACCGTTTAACGCATATCATTAAAATATATCTACATGCACTGCAAATACAACAAACAGAAACCATAACATAAGGATAAACTTACAGCAAAGGATATTCACATTATTTACGCTTGCCAATTTGATTATGATCTGCAAATTTAAGAATAAATGAGCTGTCTTGCGAAAAAAACAACATTGTGTGGCTTAAATCTATCATCAAGGCTTATGTAACAAGCATATACAAATCAAAACAATTGTAAATTGAGTAAACATATGCTTGCTCTACCAATCTTTAAACTTTGAATATTAGACAACTATAAAATAGATTTAAATATCAATATTAAATTACATATATAACTTTGTTCTTTGATCATAATAATTTATACCGATATAAGGGAAATAGGTGGGGGTTATATTGAAGAAGGAAATTAATCTTAACCCTTTCCCTCATATAGACGCTTTCTGACGCCTCTGCAGCAGACGGCTTTTTGAAAACATAGTGACAAAAGAAGAAATTGCACAAAACGTGCAATTTCTCCTTTTGCCACAATGTTTTCCACTTTTTGTCATATTATCCATTCAATTATGGATATTTTCTATTTTTTGACAAAATATGTTCAAAGTTGTCTGCTGCACAATTGTCGTATGAGGGAAAGGGTTAATTAAATAAAATGTTTTTAGACAATCTCTGATAGCTGCTTGGTTCGGTTCTTGATAGAAACACTTTCTGATGCAACTGAAGCCCAGCTAACAGCTTCTGACAACAAAAACACAGTTGGAAAACAAGCCTTACTATTCAACAATGTATTCCAAATTCATCTCATGATATCCTTTGTGTAGAATTATCTTTCTTCTATATTTGGCTTCACTGTTTCCCACATAAAAAGAAATCTGCAGCAGACAACTTCCAGGTAAAAATAAAGGAAATCTTATAAGTATGATTACATGTATTGAGTTGAAAACCTTGTGGCAAAAAAGAGAAATTGGGCATTATGAGCAATTTCCCCTTGCCACAGTGGGTTCAAAAGTCGTCTGCAATAAGGTTATGTTTAAGAATTCCAAAATAAATTTTTGATGAAAGAATAAAAGGCTTCAATTGAACAAGAGGGCCATGAGGCCCTGGAATCGCTCACCTGAGAATGGGCTATTTAATACTTAACTCTTTCAGCACCAATGGCATTATCATCAAGACAAACTTTCTCACAAAAAGTCAAAAATGCGATCTAGTAGTGTTAACTAGATTGTTCTACAATATTTGGCCTAGTGACCAAAAATGTGGCTTCCAGAGTGTTCACAAGATTTCCCTTAAATTTGGCCTAGTAACCTAGTTTTTGACCCGACATGACCTATATTCAAACTTGGCCTAGATATTACTTAGACAAACATTCTGACAAAGTTTCAACATGCTCAAGCCAAAAATGTGGCTTTCAGAGTGTTAACAAGATTTTCATTTTCGAAATTGGCCTAGATTTGATCGAGATATCTGTTCTGATAAAGTTTCAACATGCTCAAGTTGAAAATGTGGCCTCCAGAGTGTTAACAAGATTTCCCTTAAATTTGACCTAGTGACCTAGTTTTTGACCTCATACATGAAAATTTTTCATGAAGATTGGATGCAAAATGTTGCCTCTAGAGTGTTGACGACGGACTAAAGGCGATCACAAAAACTTGCCTTGAGCACTTTGTGCTCTGGTGAGCTTAAAATCAATTTAGCCATGATTTCATAGAAAAACATTGTAAATAAAGCATGCACATCAGATAGGAAATAACACCTCTTTCAACTGATTGTTCACACTGCAACTAAATCGTTATATACTCTAAAATAGAATAATATTCATACTTAAACCTATATTCTAAACAAAGACTTTCAACATTGAAATAAAAAAAATACAGACATGATAAAATTATGAAATAACAAACTTTGGGAGAAGGAGTAAAAAATATACAAATGACACAAGATATTAATAATTAAATATCACACTAATCCATCTATTCAAATATTTCAAACTTGAAATATTGATTAACAATGTGTTATACATGTATAAGTAATACAATTTATTATATTCTAGAAGTATTCCAAGTAAACATCTTTGACTTTAAATTAGTTAAAAATTAAACCCTCTTCCTCATACAGGTCACATTTGCAAACACTGTGGAAATTACTCAAAACAAGATAATTATATGTTCAAATCTGTATTGAAATTATACTTCTAATTTTAAATGTGTTTAGTATTCTTCCTCCCAATGATATAAAACAGGACAAAACCTGCATACAAATATTAGTTAAAGAAGTTTTGATGGCAATAGTGAATTCCCGTAAAAGTATAGGATGGTAAACCTTTGACATACGACCTTGACCTTCAAGCAAACAAAACGTGAATGATTTACCAGTACAGATTGACATCAATGCTTACATTAAGTTCCTATCTCAAAAGGGCTTTAATAATTGCAATATCGAGTTTTCTAAACAGACATGAAAATCAAATAATCCACAACAAAGTTATGAATCTTTAACGAAACATGTCTTATTATGAAAACAAAAATGAAATCAATCAAATACCGTGAGATTGAACGTAACCAAGATTCTAACATGCAACACATCTTTTTGATTTTGTACACCCTTTCGCAAATATAACAAATCTGCAGCAGACAACTTTGAAAACGTCCAGTTGAAAATCTCTATAAATGAAAGCATAAGTTATGGTTTAATTATTAAATTGAGTTGAAAACATTGTGGCAAAAGGAGAAATTGCTTCCAAGTTGTCTGTGGGAAAGGGTTAATTGGGAGAGAAGCCAAAAAGACATGTAGCTAGAGTAATGGTTTTAGGTTGCTGCAAGATATTTTATACAACATTTTCACTTAATTAATATGTTCTAGAACAAAGGTGTTGTGCCATATATAAAAGAAATTGGTAACAGCTGATAAAGGGTTGACTTTGCTCATTATGATATTATTATTCTTTCAGTTGAACAGACTTTTCCCATTTATTTAATACCTATAAGTTTTCAAAGATTGTTTGAAAGGGTTAAGGTAAAGGGTTAACCCTTTCTCTCATACAAAAATTCTGCAGCAGACGACTTTGAACATATTTTGTCAAAAAATAGAAAATCTCTTTAATTGAATGGATAAGTTACTATGACTTAAAGTGGAAAACATTGTGGCAAAAAGAGAAATTGTTTTGAGCAATTTCTTCGTTTGTCACAATGTTTTCAAAAAGCTGTCTGCAGAGGCGTCAGAAAGCGTCTATATGAGATTTGCAGATACATGTGTAACATAGATCTACATAGATCCCAAATGATCTCAACCCTAGATGGCAAGACAAAACATGTTAAAAAGTCACATTATAGCTTACACAATGACCATGCCCTCTAATGCTATAAACCCTTTCCCACACATACCAAATCTGCAGCGGTTGACTTTAACCCTTTCCCTCATATAGACGCTTTCTGACGCCTCTGCAGCAGACGGCTTTTTGAAAACATACTGACAAAAGAAGAAATTGCACAAAACGTGCAATTTCTCCTTTTGCCACAATGTTTTCCACTTTTTGTCATATTATCCATTCAATTATGGATATTTTCTATTTTTTGACAAAATACGTTCAAAGTCGTCTGCTGCAGAATCGTCATATGAGGAAAAGGGTTAAAAATATCTAGGCTAAAACATGCAAATACTCAAAAACTGAAAGTATAATTATTGAATCCAGTTGAAAACATTGTGTCAAAAACCCAAATTGCTCATTTTTTTCAACTTCTCCTTTAAACTGGTATTATTGCATTGCACACAAAGCTGATCGAATTAACCATATGCCTCAAACGACATTTCTAGTCACTTGACGAAATATATGATAACCTGTGAAAAACTAGCAGTATTAGTTTTACACACAGTTAAAAACATCAACAAAGAAGAGTAACGAATAATGGTTTAAAATACCTTCAGTTATGGATATTTTTCATATGTTTTGGCATATACCAAATTGTTTCAAATTGAAAGTCGTCTTATGTACATTTGTTATATGTGTGAAAGGGTTAAAAGAATTGTTTAATTCACAACTACATATTTTTTTTCATTGTAAACGTATTGATTAAATCTTTAATTTAGAGAAATAAACAAATTAATTCTGCCCCAATTCTGTTTGTACATAATTGTTATGAGAATGAAAGTTTAAACGTGAAATAAAAAACAATATGTCTTCTTACAATTTTCAACACATAAGCATAATTACTTAAAATGAAATGACAAAAAAAAGAAAAATCATGACAGTATCGTCTTTTGTGAAATATTTTATATAATAAGCTGCTATTACCTCATTGTTTTTAATAACCGTCTGCTGCAGATGTGTGAGAGAGGGTTAATGTAATAACCTCACATACTCTCAAATAATAAAACTCTTTACATATAAATTGGCAGTAATTTAGCTATCGAATAATGATATGACACATGCGTGATAGAAGTTAACCCTTTCCCTCATATAGACGCTTTCTGACGCCTCTGCAGCAGACGGCTTTTTGAAAACATACCTAGTGACAAAAGAAGAAATTCACAAAACGTGCAATTTCTCCTTTTGCCACAATGTTTTCCACTTTTTGTCATAGGTTTTCCATTCAATTATGGAGATTTTCTATGTTTTGACAAAATACGTTCAAAGTCGTCTGCTGCAGAATTGTTGTATGAGGGAAAGAGCTAATGTAACCTCACATACTCTCAAATAATAAAACTCTTTACATATAAATTGGCAGTAATTTAGCTATCGAATAATGATATGACACATGCGTGATAGAAGTTAACCCTTTCCCTCATATAGACGCTTTCTGACGCCTCTGCAGCAGACGGCTTTTTGAAAACATAGTGACAAAAGAAGAAATTGCACAAAACGTGCAATTTCTCCTTTTGCCACAATGTTTTCCACTTTTTGTCATAGGTTATCCGTTCAATTATGGAGATTTTCTATGTTTTGACAAAATACGTTCAAAGTCGTCTGCTGCAGAATTGTTGTATGAGGGAAAGGGTTAAAGGTGCAATTAACACAGTTTAGCTAGGATATTGCAAATCCATGTGTTGCACATCTGTTAACCATTTCCCTCATACAGATGAATTCTGAAAATATTGTGACAAAAGGTGAAATTGTTCATTAGCAATTTCTCCGTTTGCCACAATATTTTCAACCTTATTCAACCATTGTTCTATCGATTATAGAGAAATTCCATATTTTTGACTAGATCATGTTTTCAATACGTTTGTTGAAAATTTGCTGCATGTTGGAAAGAATTTAGAAGAAAATTTGGCAAGAATAGATCACACCACAGCCATTCAACAATGCACTTGCTGTGAATCTCAATGTTGATTATTTCCAACATGCAAGCCTTAATGAGCAATTTTGAATATTGACACAAAGTTTTAAACTCTTTTCAATAATTTTACTTTTTTTTTTAATTGAGATTTTTCATAATTGTGCCTAGATATTTTCGAAGTTGTCTGCTGCAGATTTGTTGTATGTTGGAAAGGGTAAAAGGTGGGATTTCTGACCATTACAAGTACAGGCAAAGATTTGATGATCTGCTTTAAGTGATCGCTAACACATTTCTTGAAGTAAATTTAACCCAGCCCAAATATCAATATATAAGAGAAAGTATAATTATTGAAAAGTGTTGAAGCCATTCTGGCAAAAGGGGAAATTGCTCATTATTTTTACAGAAGTTGTCTGCAGGTGGGAAAGGATTGCCACATACACACTTATTTTGACATATTTACAATAGACAACATTTGAAAAAACATTGTGGGTATTATCAAATTTTAATTTTCCAACATTATATTCAACTGGTGACTCAAAATAATGCTTTCCATTGTCAATTGTTGGCCAAAAAATTAGCCTTAAATATAACAGAAGTGGAGGAGTAAATAGCATTTTCTCTTTTACTATCCAATTAATGCTGGGTTTACACTAGGCCACGATGTCCACAATTTAAGGGGCGAATCGTAGTGATGGTGAGGGAAAAATGGTGGAATCGTAATGATCGTGACAACATTTTTGGCTGTCAAACATCTCCAAACCTTGAGAGAGCGTGATACATGCAATTGTAACTTTAGGATATCCACATCTCCTCTTGGTATAGAAGCTTCATGTACAATTTTATTGAATTCAACCCAGTGGTTTGTAAGAAATAGGCCGGACAAAATTTGGATTAACCCTTTCACACAACAAATCTGCAACATCTAGACAAAAATATCCTTATGCCAAGATGTTTTCAAATGTTTTCTGCTGCAGAGTTAAAGTTTATGTATGTGAATAGCTTCCTTTGCGCCATGATTTTGAGAACAAACAAGAGTTGAGTCAAACCTTTCAAGTTACTCTTATATTTTTGCTACAAGGACAATGCGGTTAACCCTTTCCCATATAGACGCTTTCTGATGCCTCTGCAGCAGACGGCTTTTTGAAAACATAGTGACAAAAGAAGAAATTGCACAAAACGTGCAATTTCTCCTTTTGACACAATGTTTTCCACTTTTTGCAATAAGTTATCCATTCAATTATGGAGATTTTCTATGTTTTGACAAAATACGTTCAAAGTCATCTGCTGCAGAATTGTCGTATGAGGGAAAGGGTTAAAGAAAAAAAATTGCATCATGACATAGATTATATCATTCCATACAATTCCCAAATTATTAAATCTGCAGCAGACTACTTAACATATTTTGAGTACATTTGGGCAATTACTTTGGCAAATTTGTAAAAATTAAAAGTATTCCGTTGTCACAACATTTTAAACAGTTGTCTGCAAATAAGAAATGGTTATTTCTATCTGATTCTGAACATTCCTTATTTCTAACCACTTTGTTCTTCAATCTTGTTGCAAAACCATCTATTTTTATTTATTACTTTGGAAGCTGCCAATCATGAGGCTTTACATTACGAGGGATTTTTCAAAACCCGTTTAAGTTTTAAATCATAGACATGTCGACACAAAAACACATTCTCTGGGTCAACATCCACTGGCGGAATTCTGTTGCTAGGGTAGGGCTCCTCAGGATCAGGGACTACTTTCTTGCGAAATGGTAAGTTGTATCTTATCCGGAGTACTTCGCCCATGAATCTAGAGAAAAAAATAAACATATAATATGAGCTCTTTTTTCAAATATTTTAAAAATATCTCTGCTGCAGATGTGTGCGTCTTGATAGTGTTAAAGCGTTTCTATATTCTGTAAAAACAACAAAGCTGATCATAGGAATTATTTTGTTGTCATTTTTTGAAAAGAATTTCCTTAGAAATCTTACTAAATAAATCTGCTGTATGGGCAACATAACTATCATAACATATAGAAACAAGTCACTGAAGTATTGCAGGCAATAGTGAATACAGAAGTTCCCGACTATTTAACCAATATTTTAAACCTTTCCCACACACATATAGACACTTTCTGAAGACTTTTGAAAATATTGAAGCATAAGATGAAATTGCTCAAAACAAGCAATTTCACCATTTGCCACAATGTTTTCAACTCTATTAAAAAAATAAACTCTTCTTTCTTTTTTTTTAATATGTTTTTGAAAAAATGTTTTCAAAGTTGTCTGCTTTAGATTTTTTGTATACATGTGGGAAAGGTTTAACAACCTACATTATCTTTCAGTTGCTCTCCTCTCTATGCACTTCGAGTTATCCCGCAGTCCAGCCAGAGGAAGGACTGTTTACCCTTGACCTTCACCTTAAGTTTAGGACTGTTCCAGGAAAAAATGTCTAAGGGGGGGGGGGGGGGGGGGGGGGGGACAACTTATCAAATTTTAATTATTTTTAAGGCACTAATTTTAATTTTAATTAAAAAATACCCCTAACCCACCAAATTAAAATAGCTCGTCTTTTCTCACCCCCTAGACATTATTTCCTGGAACAGTCCTTAACGGAAACATCTATTGACAGGCATAAATTCATAATTGCCTTATTTGCACATACTTCAAACTTATGAACTTAGTTCCCCCTTGCATGTTCCAAGTTACAGATGTTAACCCTTTAACTCTTTCCCACTTGTAGACACATTCTGACGCATCTGCAGCAGAATACTTTTGAAAACATTGTGACGAAAGGAGAAATTGCTCAAAACAAGCAATTTCACCTTTTTCCAGTAATTATACATTCATTTATAGAGCTTTTCCATATTTTTGCATGATTATTTTCAAATTCGTCTGCTGCATATTTGCTTTATGTGGGAAAAGGTTGAGACCTTTGGGATAAAATATGTAAAACCGCTATAAATAATGGTATTTAACATGAGTTGAAAACATTTAACCCTTTCTCAATTAAGTTACTTTCCATCGCCTCTTCATCAGACGTCTTTTAGAAAACATTGTGAGCAGTTTCACCTTTATTCAATGTTCAATAATCATGCTTTCACTTACTGATATTTTTAATATTTTTGTCTAGATGTTTTCAAAAATCGTCTGCTGCTAATTTGTTTATGTAGGAAAGGGTTAAGCAATAAACCCCTAATCTGTAAGTAGACCATTAGTACAAGAGAACCAACACACTGCAATATTACCTGCAGTATTCATTATAAGTCAGCACAAATCCCCTGTCATCAATACATGCTACAAGCGACTCATCCCGATGTTTAGCGGCAAACACTTCATTGTTCTGGTTTTCTGGTCGACGCCCACCCTCAACATGTTCTGGTCTATAAAACCACAGTAAAGTCATCATCATCTCCTCTGTAATGAAATATAGCCACAATTGATTAAAAGAGTTACTTACTTACTTACTTTACCATGACACAATTGACAACTTTTGAAAACATGAAGGTTTTGATCAAAAGAGTTAACCCTTTCCATGATACAAGTGACAACTTGAGAAAACATGAGCACTTTCTGACAATTTTTTCTTCTATAATAAGAAAACCAAGTTAGTTGGACAAATTGTAAAAGAATGCTTGGACTACATTTGTATACAAGTGGGTTCACAAGGTGTTTTTTTAAAATTGATCTAGTGACCGAATTTTTGATCCAGCATGACCCAATTTCAAGCCTGACTGGGAATTGATGGAGATGAATGTGCTGGTGGTTTTTCATGACTTTTCTTATATTTGACCTAGTGACCAATTTTGTTTACCTCATGCGACTTAGTTTCAAACCTGATTTACACATTAGGTTTGGTGGAGATAAATGTCCTTGTAATTATTCATAAGATTAGAAGACAAATGTGTCCTCTAGTGTGTTTAATAGGTTGTTTCTAAATGTGGCTTAGTTACCTAGTTTTGACACCATATGAGGCAGTTTTGAACCTGACTGGGATTGGATGAAAAATGAGGCTTCTATTCTAAAATGTTCACAAAATTTGACCTAGTGAAATGGATTTTTACCCCACATGACACAGTTAAGAGTTTGACCGAAATTTGATGGAGATGAAAGTTCTGATGAAGTTTCATGAAGATTGCATGTTCAATGTAGCCTGTAGAATATTCACAAGGTATTTGTGATATAAACCATGGTATACACATAACCAATTAAGTTTGAACTGACATAACTCCCGTACTTTTTAGGTAATCATATTGAAACTTGCAGTCTGACATTTCCCTATGGTGGTTAACATTACCATATTGTTTTCATCAAATCCATCCAACCATGCCTTAGATATGGCTCTGGTAAGACAACCCCAAAGCAATATTCGATCCTTCTTGGACGGGGCACAAATGTATAATATTTATTGTAGTGTCACTCACAGCTATTGGTTTGTTAAGACACATTTTGTCATGAACATCTCTTACTTCCAAAATCCTATATATCGATGGCTCCAAATCAGGTCTGTGATTAAGATATATTCAAAATATCATATTGTGTAAATGATTAATTTCATACCAAATGACATGTCAACAATTCAAATTCATCTGCTGCAGATGCGTTAAAAAGCTCAACTATATGTTGGAAAGGGTAAATCAAAAGGAAGCTCCCAAATTTCCCAGACACATGCTTACTTTCATGTAATAATGATTCTAAAATATATCATATCGAGGGCTTGGCGTGAAACGGTTGTAACTAAAATTGGTATTTTTATTACCAAGGTTAATCACCTCGCCATAATGTCTTTATAAACGTTAAATCTTTTTTGCTTGGTAAACAATGGAAATTTAGGTGCCATTGCTCGTTCTGAGCAATGGCACCTAAATTTGCATTGTTTACAAAATGGTCAAAATGGTTTTCAAAATAGGTTTTTAGTTACAACCGTTTCACGCCAAGCCCTCGATATCAGCTAGATAGATAGAGCCACCTCTGGTAGACACAGGTGCATGTAGTTGGATAACCCTTTCCCACTTGCGGAAGCTTTTGATGCATCTGCAGGAGTTGTTCAGTGACCAATTTCTTAATTTTTTTCTAATCTTTTCAATAGTTAATACTTAGATTACAGAGTTTCAATATTTTTACCTAGATACTTTCAAAGTCGTCTGCTGCAGTTTTGTATTTGTAGGGAAGGGTTATACTGCTTGCCCTGTATAGTTGCTTTACTTACTTGTTGCAGGATCCTCCCAGAAATTAGTCACCTTAGCAACATATGGAATGTCTTTGTCCTTGCGTCCTGAACAAACCAGGACGCAGTCCTTTACGTGAATCATCTCACCATCTTCATGCCGAATGGATGGAAAGCATTTGCGCTGTACTGGCAGACCGTCAAACTGTAAAGTAATCACATATGCAAATATAGATTAGATCTAGTTCATGAAAAAATGAAACAAGAGGGCCATGATGGCCCTGGATCGCTCACCTGATTTTTTTTTTCTTTTCACTTTAGATATATAAGCCCCCGCCCCCTGGCGGCCATAGTTTCAGACCAATCAACAAGTCTTGAAAGAATCTGATAGAGGGTCACCCTAGGAACATTTCTACAAAATTAATTGAAAATCGGCCTGACACTTTTGGAGGAGAAGATTTTTTAAGTTTTTACTATAGCCATATCATTCAAAATAGCCCTGCCCACTGGTGGCCATGTTTTTCGACCAATCAACATGGCTTGAAGGAATCTGAAAGTGGGTCACTTAAGGAACATTTCTACAAAATTACTTGAAAATCCGCCAACCAGTTTGGGAGAAAAAGATTTTTTAAGTTTTCACTATAGCCATATAAGGCAAATTAGCACTGCCCCCTAGCGGCCATGTTTTTTCGACCAATCAACATGGCTTGAAGGAATCTGATAGTGGGTCACTGAAGGAATGAATGTATATTGTTTTATGGCGCATCAACAGCTAAGGTCATTTAGCGCGCAATTAAATTTAATTATTCATGATCCCTGGGTAAACAAACCAGTACTAGGCTAGAAAATGTGCCTTGCCCAAGGGCACTCCACCATGACTGTAGTGCCGCGACTGGGGATCGAACTCGGGACACCCGGTTTCAAAATCCCCGACGCTAACCACTTGACCACAGCGGATTCCTGTCACTGAAGGAACATTTCTACAAAATTATTTGAAAATCGGCCTGACACTTTTGATGGAGAAGATTTTTTAAGTTTTAACTATAGCCCCCATGTGTTTTGACAAATCAACATGGCTTGAAGGAATCTGATAGAGGGTCATCCAAGGAACATTTCTACAAAATTATTTGAAAATCTGCCAACCAGTTTGGGAGAAGAGGAATTTTGAAAATTTGAAGGAAATCTGGTGAGGTCATTGAGAGGATGCTTTCTGTGAAGTTTCATCCCAATTAACCCACTGGTTACTGAGCAGAAGAAGTTGACGGACGACGGACAAAAGTCGATCACAATAACTCACCTTGAGCAAAGCTCAGGTGAGCTAAAATTAACTTAACCAAGAAGCCAAGAGGCCATGGATCACTCAGTCACCTGAGGATGTGCTTTTTTACCCTTTCCCTTCTGTATTGCATCAAATCTGCAGCAGACGACTTTGAAAACATATTGGCAAAACTGTAATAAATCTATATTAAATACAGTTGAAAGAATTGTGACAAAAGGAGAAATTGCTCATCATGAGCAATGATGAGCAATTTCTCCTTTTGTCACAATGTTTTCAAAAGATATCTGCTGCAGAGGCATCAAAATGTGTCTGTATGTCAGTCTTCGCGAAAGTGGTCAGTCCTTCCGTCCTGACTGACTTTCATGCAATAATTGGTTGAACAAAGAAGGAAATGTATGAAAATGAGCTTTCGGACTGACAAGTTTCAAACGATTTCGTGAAGTCGGAAGTCCGGTATGTTGGAAAGGGTTAGGTTGAGATCTATATTTACAGGACATTAATTTATTCTGCATAATGCTACTTTACACTTTCCATCTTTAAGTGAATTTACATTTATATAAGAGAAACATGTCCTAAACCCTAGGTTTTTTTAATTTTCATTTGAATACACTTTGAAGAGCCTGAGGGACACATTTCTGCCAATTAATCTTGAAATTAGACAAGAATATTAAAGCTTTTGTCATTTCATCCCATTCTGCTATGTTTTCAACAGATCAAAGTGGCTTAACAATTTTTGAAGTCACCTCAGGAAAAGTTCTGCTTACTTATATTTGAATCAGACATGCACTGGTTTTTTCCTTTTAATACCCATTTTTTATGCCACCTGAAGGCCATGTTATTTGTTATCCAATGTATATATGGCTTCACCATTTTTGATGCTTCTGCAGCAGATGACTTGTTAAAACATTGTGACAAAAAGAGAAATTGCTTAATATTTGCGTTTTTCCATTTGCCAAGGTGTTTATAATTTTATTGAATATTAAACTATACATGCACTTTCATTTTAAGGGATTTTCCATAATTTTTCAAAGTCTTCTATTGTAGATTTGTTGTTCATGTATGAGGAAAAGGGTTAAACAAATTATGTAGAGGGTCACCAAAGAAATCTTTTAGATTCCACCTGGTGGCAAGATTTTACAACTTATCATTATTACTTGAACAATTTTTGTAGAGGACATACCGGTCACTTTAGGAACATTTCTGCCAATTATCTATAAAACAAACCCCTGCTTCTTATATCGCAGTAACCAGGGTTATGAATAGAATTTAATTGCTTTTATTTTTAACTTTTAAAGAGGACCACCAATGGAACATTCCTGCAAAGTTTGGTTGACACAGACCTAGGGATTTAAAGAAAATGTTGATGAGGCACATCACAGGCAGCCAAATGCCATAAAATAATGAGACATGGATGTAAATATCTTGTAATTTTTAAGTACATGTTTGAACTACTTCAATGTATCTTATAAAGCTTTCAGAAGTCACCTCGAGCTGATGAATAAAGGTTAAAGGGATTTTTTTTTATCCTGTCAGAGCCATTTCTCCTTTCCCACAATGTTTTCTCCTCTATACCAATTATTTACTTTAATTCAAGAAAATGTATTCTTTAGTCAATGGGAGGATTTGAACGAACTTACTATGTTGATAACTTTTTTGACAATCCCTTCTCCTTCCCAAGTCCATCCATGCGCTGAAAACACTTTCTTCTCTTCAACTATATCATTTTCCTCGTTAGAGTCAGCCTTAAGATGTTTACCTCCCTTTCCACTTACTTTACTAGAGTTACCAGACTTTAAAGAGTCCTTGTTTCCTGACACTTTTTGTTTCTTTTGAGAACTGTCAGATTTTTTTCTTGTTTTTTCTCTAATTGAGTTCTCTTTTTCCTTTACTTGAGCCTGTAACTTTACATTTTTTCCCTTTTTCTTATCTTTCTCTTGCACGTTTGCTTGACTAGAAGTTTCAATTTTAATCTCATTGCTAGCACTTGGTTTTCTTTCTTTACTCACAGATCTACTATTAACATCCTTTATAATTATACCTGGCATACCAGATTTGGCAGTTTTAGCTGAACACTGTGGCATCACTTTCACAACATCATCCTTACCAACATCAATATATTCCTGATCAGACTGAGAATTTGTACGAATAATTATTTCCCCTTGTGATAACTGACAGCAGTGACTGATCTGCTGTATATTCGAGTCGTTGATCTGTAAGGGGACCTGGCAAGATGGTCTACCTGAGTCACTATGAGAGAGTTGTAAGGGGACAGGATGTGAGGTATCATGCAACGGGACCGTATGGCGCACTAATATAGGTGTGTCTGTGGACATGGGTAACTGTGGCTGGTGAATAAGGGGCTGACTGGGGCCATGAAAACTCCCTCCTGCACAGCAACTTCCACAACCTGTCAACAGAGAAGGTATATCAGAGTTCTATATTATAGCAAACCAAATGAAGAAGCATTTGATGCATCTACTACAGTAAACGAATTGTAAACATTAAGCAAAGTACCTCAAAATGAACAATTTCTTCTTTTGTTACATTTATGTCCTCTTGTATCAGTAGATTGAGAACCTAAGTATACAAAGAACTACCTTTCCCGAGAACTAAATTGAAAATATGAAATTATTAAAGTTATGTTTTTTGTCTTACGGATTGATTGATTGATTTTCTTCCCTTTTCTACCCAATATTACGATGCCAATAGAGTTCATAAATTCATTTTCCTGTGTCCAACATGTGTACAGCAAAGCAAAGGGCCATCTTAAAAATCCTTTAGTTTGTGATAAATGGGTTTATATATTTTGACAAATGAAAATTCAGGATATTTAGGATATTATATATATATATGCAAGACTACAAATATCAGAACAGTTTTATACACATTTTGACAAGTTATGATCAGAAAAATGTTTTGACATCAGAATTTCTTTTAAAACTACTCAGTTAACTGCTTGTACAAACTCACACAATAAAAGTATGAGAATAATGATGTCACAAACTTAGGATATAATTTATGAAGTTGGAATACTTGACGATAGAAACTTTCGTTTTTTTCCCCACCTCGTTGTTTTTAGTTATCTTGTGAAGATTTGTTGTGCAATGGAAAAGGAGAATTTTTTATTTGACCATCAGCTTTAGACATTGAAGAGGCATATTACATCTTCTTATATCATATGATCTCCCACTTGCATATATGTATATGCATTTGACGCATTTGCAGCTGAAGACTTTTGAAAACATTGGGACAACATTCAATTATTATGTATACATTTATTTGTATAATTTTTGCCCAGCTATATGCGGAGTTGTTTAAAGCAGATTTGTTGTATCTTGAAAAGGTTTAACTTTAACCCTTTTGTGTTGGGTATTCAGAGACGATTCTTCAGAGTGAGTAACCACATTTTAGAGTTTAATTAAATACTAAGACAGATATTGTGGGGGAAATGCCATCTTACTCCTCCCAACCTAAGTCTTTGGATAATGGATCCACAAGCTCTATTATAGCAATTTTGACAATTTCAAGGGCCATAATCCAGTCTTGCATGGGCGGATCTGGGTTTGCCAAAGAAACCGAGCTATCATGGATATCTAACTACTGTATAAGTTTGATTGAGATACAATCAAAACTGAAGACTTTATCGCGTTCACAAGCAATTGTTTACGGATGCACGGACGACTGACACAACACCATGGCATAAGCTCTACTGGCCTTTGGCCAGTAGAACTAAAAACAAGGGAGTTAATTTTTATTATTCATTATAGAGTTATGGTTCTTGTGTAATGCACTTTCTCTCTTTAATATCTCTATACATTTCAAGTTTCATCAAAATATCTTTAGTACTTTTCGAGTTATGGTCCTGACATGGAAATATAACGTCTAACAAGGGAGATAATTTGAAAATTATTCACTATAAAGTTATGGTTCTTGTATTATGCACTCTCTCTTATTGATATGTATGTATATTTCAAGTTTCATTGAAATATGTTCAGTACTTTTAGATTTATGCTCAATGCAAATAAAGTGTGACGGACAAAGTGTGACAGACAGATGGACGGACAAAGCGACAACTATATATATATGCTATCCCAAAATAGTTCTTTTTCCACCAATAACTATATTTTTCATGATAGAGTTCCTCCATATGCATATCCAAATGCTTTCACCTACTGCAGATTTGTTGCATACATGTTGGAAACAACAGTACGGCAAGTCCAAGTTATGTGACTTGGTATCTATAGACATGTGTAATTGTGTGTACCAATGTTCATCCGAAAATGTTAAACGTTTTTTTGAGTTATGAGGTTATGAAAATATTGTGTCAACCGAAGACATTGCTCTTTTTGAGCAATTTCTGCTTTTTTCTAAAGTCCTCTACTGTATGTGGGTAAATGGTTAAACCCTTTCCCACATATAGACGCTTTCTAATGCCTCTGCGGCAGACGACATTTGAAAACATAATGACAAATGGTGAAATTGCTCAAAACAAACTATTTCTTCATTTGTCTCATTGTTTTCTACTTCTTTCAGCTTATGTCCATTCATTTATAGGGATTTCCCATACTTGGTTTTGATGGTGTCAAAGTCATGAATCTGCTGCAGATTTGTTGTATGTTGGAAAAGGGTTTAAGAAGGATCATCTCAAACTCACCACAATGCTGGTATGAGCTATGTCCATGAGGATATGAAACTGAGTAAGTATTGCTGTATCTCTGGCAAGGTAGGACCGCGTAACCCTGACACTGGGCTGTGTGTAACATCCCAGTGTGCCGACACCCACACGCCGTACAGGTAACATGACCATGTGACATCAGCGGAGCAACATAAGGCCCCGAATCCAACACAGACACATGGGTTGGAGAAGAGTATGGTCGAACCTCACAGCTTGCATGTGCTGCTATGAAGTGATGGCTAGCTGACTGAATTAACTCTGGTGGATTTTGAGTTCCTTTGTCAACCAGCTGTTTGATTCTCCACACTTTGGTTCCCTGCTGTGGCTGACTTGGGTAGTATGTAGATTGGCAGCATTCACACCACTGCTGGGCAACACTTGTATTCTCAAACACTGTTTTAGCTTCCACATGTACATGTGTCCTAGCCGCCCTACACTGTTCACCTTCCTTTGCCTTCACCGTTGTATTACTAATTGATCCTTCAGTGCTTTCATCTTTTGTTTCCGCATCAGAACTTTCAGAGGAACTGTTAGACCCTGAATCATTGTCTTCATCAATTTCTTTGGCATATCGTAGCTTCTTGGCAATTAGCAGTTCATTTGCCTTTTTCAACCTAGCAAGATTAGCCTTTTGCTTTCTCTGTGCTCTTTCTTCCGGTGATTTGGCCAATTGAAGCTTGACAGAATTCACTGGTCTTTTACCAAGATCTTTATTGTATGTTTTTGATATTTCCTTCTTATTCTCAAAATTTTCTTCAAGACTTTTTGATGATGACCACAGTTTTTCATTCATTCTAACCAAACTTTTCCTTTTAATCATATTGTGTTGATTACAACTGGGTTTTTCCTGGTTTAATTTTGATGATTCAGGCTTTTGTTTTAATACTTGTTTAACTATTTCATTGAAATCCTCATCACTTATACTCACTTTACGCTTTTTGGGACTCTCTGGTTCTTTCTTTGGAATTATTAGTTCCCTTTCTTTACCAATCTCTGAACTCCAATTCAAACGTTTTTTTGGACTAGACTTTTCCTTTACTGGGCTAGTTGGCTCTATCTTTGGAGTTTTAAAGACATCACATTGAACTGATTGATCAAACATTGCACTAACATCTTTCACAACTATGTCTGTAAAACTTTGACTTGACAATAAGGACTTTTTAGGTGACAATGCTAAGTCGGATTCCGATTTGGATCGTTTAGCGTTCAATTTTGGAGATTTATTTTTTTCATATAAAATATTGACTAAAGTAGCTGCGTTCAAACTTGCTTCTCGCTTAACTCTCCTAAATACAACTGGTACCTTTTGTTTCTTTACCTTATCTTGTTTACTTTTAGAATTAATATCACTTTTCTTTGATTTTTCATCTTTTAAAGATTGTTTGTTCCTTTTTCCAATAAAATCACCACTTTTGGAATCCAAGTTTTCTTCTTTTATGACACATTTATCCATAAATGATACTTTACTATTTGTTCTTTTCCTTGTGTTTGTTTTTATTGCACTTTTCTCAATAGACTTCAGTCCAATATGCTTCACAACTGATTGTGTACCTTTACCATGATTTACCGTTTCCATCACACTATTCAATGTCCCATCTGTCTTCTTTGTCTTGTCCTTCACCAGAACACTTTTCACATTCCCTAGTCCACCCTCATCTTTCTTGAAACCTGGTGATTTATCTTTGGTAGATATCTTAACACTTTCAGAAGTGTCTGTAGCAGTTTTTAACTTGTTACCAAATATGGCAGATGGTTTCAATTTACTTAGGAGAGACTGATTCGGTTTTAAATGAATCAAATCAGACTTTTTTGATTTTCTAGTATCAGCAGGATAGACCTTCATGTTCGGTTTTAAAGCACTTTTCAAACTTAAATCTAACACATTATCATTGTCTAAACACGAAACAAATTCACTATTATGTTGTTGCTCTAAAGTATTCTTATAGGAACTTTTTAAACTTAAAGACTCCTTCATATCACTATTGTTAATCCAAGTAACTGTTCGAATTGCTTCAGTAGACTTTATTCCTGTTTTAGTAGCAGATTTACTAATGTGATTGCTCACATGTACATCTTGAGTCACTGTTTCATCACTAGAACCACCACTGGTACTTACTCCACTTCTAGACTGAGTCTTTTCGTGTCTTATCCTGTCAATAATGTTCTCAATTGAACATTTCTTCTTCACTTTAAACCCTGTATCTATCTTAGGTGACTCTGTCCTTTTCTTTTTGATATCTGGTGAAACAATCTCTCCCTTTTCTAAATCATCTGCTTTCCTTTTTCCCATGTTTAAAGTTTTTTGATTTTCATAGATTGTGTTTACAACAGATTGGAATATTGGTTCATGGTAGGTTATTATATTTTCCGTAACTTTTCTGGATCCAATGGGATGCCTGTCCTTGTAACTAGGATCACCTGTTGTTAGGGCAATACTGTTTGAAGTTGTAGATGTAGATGGATCATTCGGAACAGATGAAGATAACGTTAACTGAGAACTGTGGTGATAAGGTCGGACCTGAAATTACAGAAGCAAACAGGTTAAGTACAATGTCTAATACTCCAAGTCTTGCTTCATGAGGCAGTGACTTTCCCACATATGATAAACCTGCAGCACAGGACAGTAAAAACATCTAGGAAAATATATGAAACTCAATAAATAAGTTTAATTATTGAATAAAGTTTAACCCTTTCCCACATAAGATAATTCTGCAGCCGACGACTTTGAACATATTTTGTCAAAAAATAGAAAATCTCTATAATTGAAGGGATAACCTATGACTAGAAGTGGAAAACGTTGTGTCAAAAGGAGAAATTGCTCGTTTTGAGCAATCTTCTTTTGTCACTATGTTTTCAAAAAGCCGTCTGCTGCAGAGGCGTCAGAAAGCATCTATATGAGGGAAAGGGTTAAAAAATATTGTAACAAAAAGCAATTACTCATTTTGTCACAATGATCTAAACTTTATTCAATTATTTTACTTTTTCCATATTTTTGCCAAGATGTTTTCAGGCATCTGCTGCTGATATGTATTCAAGTTATAATGACAGTGATTTAACTCCTTCCCAAGTGCAGCAGCCTTTTGACGCATCTGCATTAAAAAAAAAGTTTTCAACATCATCTGCTTCAGATTTGTTTTTAAGTGTTTTAAGTTACTTGCACTTTTTTAATGATTAAGATGAAATGTGGACCAACATTTTACCAAGATCGTAATCCCAAAAGCCAGAGAAAATAATAATTCTTTTTTAAAGCACTTAATTGATTGAAACAGGATAAGATCCCTTGACAAATGCATCCCTTAAATATAATTTAATTTGTTTAGACATATCTTCCATTCTCTTCCAATATGCCGATGTATTCTGGTGCTTTTTCAGCAGACGACTTATGAAACTATTGTGGAATAAGCTAATTTGTTGAATTGAAATTCCTCCCCAAAATATCAAGAGAGCCAATATGGCCATATAGATCGTCTGAGAGATGGTATAGAAGCATATGGTAAACTGTTTATACAGGGGGAAATTTGATAAAGAGTGTGAATGAAGCTGCAAGGAGTGGACACTGTAAATGAAACAGCTTATCAGGATAGGACATTTAAAATAAGGCATAACTCTTTGAACAATTTGAAAAGAAGAACACCAAAGAAACATTCCTGAGAAGTTTTTGTTGAAATTGAATCATGTCATTTAAAGCTTAAAAGTTCACACAACCCTTTTTCTGATGCTGCTTGATTGGTTTGTTTTCCAACCAACCAATCAATATGGCTTAACACATTATGTATTAAAAGGGACTATTTCTACTTAAAAATCTTAAAATCAAACAAGCACTTTCATAAGAATGGTACATTTGGCCCTTTTCTATTGCCGCCTGGCTGCCATAATTGAAACTTGAGTAAAAAGTGTGACCTCGAATATGTTCACAAGGCTCGTCTAAAATTTGACCTAGTTGGATTTGATGGAGATTAATGTTCCTTTGATAATTAATGAAGATTGGATGAAAAATAATAAAAAAAATCTAAAATTTTAACTTCATGAAGCCCGTAGATTGTTCAAAGGGTAATATTTTGTGATTTAACCCTTTCCCTCATATAGATGCTTTCTGACGCCTCTGCATATTTGACTATTGCTTATGTATGCATTCGTAATTTAGTCTAGACTTGTTTGCACTATCTTTTTGTGTGTTCTGTTGCATTTACATCACATGACTTCAAAACCTGACTTACTAACTATAGTAGATTTTGCAAGCAAATCTACTAACAAGAAACCGCTGAAAACGGTAAGGCCGGATTGTCGGCAATTTGACCTTGAAAATCGACAAACCAAGGTCAAGGTCAAAGTAACCCTTCAGGTTTCAAGTTTGTAACCCTTGCTGAGATTTTGCCTCAACCTGAAACTTTAACCAAAATGTTGACAGACAGACGGACATCGCCAATCTATAGACCGGAATTACTAGAGCAATCCAGCCAAAAATTGCTCAAAACAAGCATTCTTCTTTTGCCACAATGTTTTCCACTTTTAGTCATAGGTAATCCATTCAATTATAGAGATTTTCTATTTTTTGACAAAATACGTTCAAAGTCGTCTGCTGTAGAATTGTCGTATGAGGTAAAGGGTTAAACCCATGATAATATATACATTACATAATATTATTCTATTTGAGTTCAATTGGACTGTTGTTCTGGTGTTTTTTAGACAATCTTCATGACACTTACTGTCTGACGTTTCCATAGTTTTAATCAAATCCATCTGACCATACCTTAGATAATGACCAGACTAAATTATAAATAATAATTGTTTTGGATGGTCGGACAGAAGACCAATCACACTCCAATATCCCATCCACCTTAGACCGGAATTATTTTAACAAACAATTTCTACTCTGTCAATTTAAAGGCAATACCTCATTTTGCCTTTACTTCTCATTTTTGTTAACAAAATATCTTTCCTTGCTTCCGACGCTTCAATTTGGAGAAGGATAGGAAATCATTGTTTATTAAAAACAAATTGGTCATTTTAATCCTTTCAAACATTCAACAAATCTGCAGCAGACAACTTGGAAAACATAACCCCACATCTCTGTAAAGGGAAGTAAAATTATCAAATAAGAGTTGAAAAAATTGTGACAAATGAAGAAATCGCTCATGGTAAGCAATTTCTCAATTTGCCACGTTTTCAAAGGCAGTCTGCTGCAGAGGCATCAGAGTGTCTTTTATGTGGGAAAGGCTAAATCCATCATAAGAGCCCTTCTAATGCGGAACAGAGTAAACAATTAGCTTGTACTCTCTTTTACAAGTACTGTTTACATATATATTAGTTACATAAAATATATGTGAAAATGTTTAGGTTAGTTTAAACTTATTTATTTTTCATCTATTGCGAAACAAGCTTTAAGCTTATATAAATCATACTAGATGTCTGCTTCCTGGAGACATAACCAGTACTCGAGCCGTTTGTGTGGAAAGATCCCAAAGGCAGAACCTGCTCATCACAGGATTCAAACCCGGGACCTTTGGTATGAGAGGTCGTACAAAAAACTCCAAGAACCTAGTAAATTCAGTTCCTTAGTTATGCAAGTTCCAAAATAGCTTGACGAAAAAACCAAAGGCAAAACAATACATCAACTACTTCAAGCTATCTACATATCCTAAAAGTTCACCTTTTCTCATGAAGTTTCCTCCTGTTACCCAGGAGTAGAACAGTTTTCGAGTGAATGTCAGCTTGAAGCCTTGTTTATCAGTACAGCAAATGTAGATCTAATGAGTTTTATGGTAATTCTACATGCACAAAAAGGTTAACAGAGTATTTGAGTTACAAGTATCCCAGTCATTAAACTACCATTTTCCCTTATGGAAATAATTTCTACTAGATCTAGACAACTCTTTACTGCAGACAACTTAACAAGGAACAATAATAAAACAATTAATATTTGTTAAATGTGGTTTGTTTTGTTTGGCCTTTTTTTCCACAGACAAATGTAATCACTCTCATATAATAATATAGTATGATTAACCCTTTCCCGCATATAGACGCCTCTGCAGCAGACGGTTTTTTGAAAACATGGCAACAATAGAAGAAATCCAGTTATTGTACTTTCATTTAAAGGGAGTTTCCCAAAGATTTCGGGTATGTTTTCAAAGTTGTCTGCTGCAGAGTTGTCGTATGCGGGAAAGGGTAAATAAACATTTAAATATGAGGCAGTAAGTTTTTCCAGTATGAAATTTTTCTCCGGAGCTTTGAGTAAGAATTTGTTCTTTATTCATTTAACGAAGCCGACACTAAATAACTCTCACTCTGTTAACCACTTTCCTGATTACAATCATCTCAACCCTTTCCAACATAAAACAAATCTGCAGCAGACGACTTCGAAAACATATATAGCAATTTTTCATTCAAAATCTCCATAAATGAAAGTACAATTTTTGAGTAGTGTTGAAAACATTGTGGCAAAAGGAGAAATTGCACATCATGAGCAATTTCTTCTTTTGCCACAATGTTTTCAAAAGGCGTTTGCTGCAGATGTCAGAAAGCGTCTGTATGTGGGAAAGGGTTAAACTACAAATGTACAAAAGTCGACTTTTATTTATCTTGGAAACTATTCAAATAATCATGCCACCAATTTTGTTTAAAACAATGGCACAAAAAAGAACTTGCTCATAATGATTTATTTTTTATTTTTTCTATAATGATTTCAACTCCATTAATTCATTGTTTTTTGAATGACGACACATTTTTTCATTAATATTTTAAAAGTTTTCTGCTGCATATTCGTTGTATGTGGGAAAGGGTTAAGACAAGACAGCTCCTGTATAATACTGTGAATCAAATGCTTGCTAAATTAAGTATGTAAAGTGTTTATTTGTTTTTCATCAAAAGTATTACCTTCATCATGCTGAGTCAAATTTCAAAATAAAACCTTTTTTTATAGCCCTTACCCAACACATGCATTTGTTATACCTTTAAGAATTCAAGTTTTAACAACATGTTATAGGTGAAATTAACTCTAATCTTCCAGATATAACATTTTTTAACTGTTTTTAAAGAAGATGACTCTAAAAATAGAAAGAGTATTAGTTGCACCAATTAAATAATAAATTTGTACTTTTGTCAAAACAGTTTCAACATCAACAGTTACTCTTCTTTCGAAAATTATATTTTCCCACATCTGTAAGTCGTCTGTTGCATTTTTTTGTATGTGGGAAAGGCTTAACCCTTTCTGAAGCCTCTCCAGCAGACAATTTTTGAAAACACTGTGGCAAAAGGAGAAATTGCTCATAATGAGCAGCTTCACCTTTTGCCACAATGTTTTCATCTATTTTCACTAATTATACTTGCATTAATTTTATAGAGATCTTCCATATTTTAATAGTCGTCTGCAGCAGAATTGTTGTATGTGGGAAAGGGGTTAATACAACATCTGTACACATTTTCTTCTAAATTGCAAGAGACAAATTCTCAAAAGAACAGACCAATTAACACCTTATAAAAACTTGTCAATGCCATAAAACTACAATGAACCAATACAGTGTCAGTATGTCTATCAATAATTCATATTTCTTTGTTAAATCAAGGATTTAATGTTCAATAATATCCAAACTCTCTACATTTAGTGTGGGCGTTAACATAAGGGATTTGAAACTGGGCATTCTACACTTTATTTCCTTATTATCTGTCATCAGAGAACTAGACAGGAGGGACTTGGAGTGAACAGGTTTTTTCCCCACAATATTTATCTTATTACTCAAACAAATCCTATGTTGTGTGTACTCAAAAGAATTGTCTCACATAGGGTTTGAATGCCAAACAAGGGCACCGCAAAGCGGATGCATCCCCTCGGTATTCAAAGTCCAATTTTGACCTTGACCTTTAACCTTGAAAATAAATAGGCTTCTAGACCTTGCTTAACTACTAACTGTACACCAAGTTTGGTTAAGATCGGTTGAAGGATGTTCAGTGTAGAGTGGTCACAAGGTTGTTACGGACGGACACAAAGACGTACGAACGGACAGTCCCGTTACTATATTCCCATCGCAAACTTCGTTAGCCAAGGGGATAATAAGGATTTGAGAATTTCCCTTATCTAGAGCCTGGTGTTATCGTGGTGTAACATTGAGCAAGACACATTTCCAAATCTAGTAGTACTGGTTTGTTTATTAAGTGATCATAAATCAAACAGTTTTGCCTCTCTGCTATGACTGAGATAATGTAGATAATGATGTAAAATTCAACTATAACAATAAAACTATGGGTGTAAAGGTTGCAATTTTTATTTCTCTTTTTCAATTAGGGCTTTAAATATGCCATTTCCAAAAAAATAGCTTAAGTTTTATTGAGGATTTGGCACTTTCTCCATTTGTCGAAATGTTTTCAAAGATTGCTAGCTGCCGAGGCACCAGAAAGCATATGTGTGGGAAAGGGTGAATATATACTTCATAATATTTTGCACGATTTTGTTTCTCTGTGACATTAAAACAAGCTTTATGATTAACAATTTAGCAAACTATAAATTGTTACATCAGATTTGAAATGCCATTGTATCCATAGTAACCAGACACATTACGAACCATTCAAACATTAACAGGAACTATTTCAATGATGGTACTGAAACTTCTATTATATCTCCTTAAATAATACTGCAACAATTCAATGATGCGACAATTATTGTGAAATAACTGTATCAACCAATTACTACCCTTTCCCACACCAGTTGCAATCCGACGTACCAGCAGTTTGAGTAGACAACCTTTGAAAACATTATGACAAAAGAAAAAGTTGTTCATATTATATGAAAAATTACTCAATTTCCCACGCAGTGTGTTTTACACCGTTACATCCTATGGATTATATAGATTTTCCCTTTTTTTTTTTATTTAGATGACTTAGTAAAGGTCAACTGTAGGTTTGTTGTATGTGGGAATGCATTAACAGTCTTTTGTAACAGACTTATTTGGCCAATTTGTTGTTCAAGGGCCATAAGAGCCATAATATGGTGTCTGAGAATCTGTGTAACATGACAGATTTGTTGGTTTAAAAGTATTTGAAGAAGTGTATTAAAATACTAAATAGTTTAAAAATTTGACAGAAACGCCACTCTACGTAATAAATTCATGTTTACATAAAAATATTATGTTATTTTACATTCATGCGCAGGGTTTTCCCTAAGCTTTTAAACTTGAGGGTCATTGTGACCCCCTTGTCATCAAAGTTGAGGGTCATCTTATAAATGTTGGGGGTCAAAATTAGAACTTTATTATCAAGTGATTGATATAAAAAACATTAAAAAACAAGTGTGTTGTTCTTTGTTTTTATGATCCCTTTAATATTAATAATGTCAATTTGTGAAAACATATTAAGATTATGATTTGGATGTAACTCAATTCAGTTCACTAATTTCTGTTTACTTGTATGCATGCAAATTGCAGCATTATAACTATACTATAAATAATAAAATTATTTTATAGTATACAGTAAATAATGCACTGCAGTCTAATTTTAGTTACTTGTTACGAAGTTTAAGAGCACTAAAGGCTCTAGCTGCAGACAAAAGATTATGTTATTGATAAAGCGTAAACCAGTCATTCAGAGTTAAATATAGTCCAAATAATTTAGACTTTCGGTTTCTCGTTTATTGGTCAACAGAAGTCTAAATCCATGGCATGTTTGCATGTTTCAGACAGACTCGATTCACGTTATTATGCCGTTTATATCCTTGACAGCTATCGCAACGATACAAAAAACCATATCTGTAATTATTATTATATTAATTTGAGCCTAAAATGTATGCAGCTTACCTCTTTACCACTTTAATCTATCAAATTCAATTCACAACGGCGAAAAATTTGAAATCTGTAACAAATTTGTTTTCGGTTAAATAAATTAGACGAAATCGGTAAAAAATAAATAAACGAAATATCGCCCAAACTTGTTTGAATAAGATTATAACTATTCCGTTTAATATCCATTTTGGTGTACTTTAACAACAATACCCACAATACCGTATTTCGGTTATCCTCGGTTCAAATCGACCACATTGTGAGTTATTAAACGTCAGGCCTCTATGAGGTGGATTAAAAGGATAAGGACTAAGTTAAATATAGATTTTTGGAAAACCGAGATTATAGAATGGACTTCGATTTACCGACATTGCGTCCATAGGGACGCACAGATATTATTTTTGGGGGTCATTTGAATTGAAAATGCGTCAATGACGCAGGATTTGCGTGTCATGGAAAACCCTGCATGCGAATGGAGAATAATTAATACTAAACATGTTTATGCTCTTATGTGACATAGAGAACAGACAACATGTAGATCCTGGCATGGGTTTCAAAATAACCTGGTAGCAGGGTAAATTACCCGACTACTAAAGCCCCTTTACCCGGCTACTTTAAACAGAATTTCCTTTAGCCCTACTGGACGAGGAACCCCTGACCCCTGTCTACTTTCAAGTATAATCCTGCTAAATTCTAAAACAAAATGAAACTCCTGCGCTGCCCGCTGCAGATGTTGCCATAATAATATATGGGCATTAAAACACATTTGAGGTTGTCAAAACACATCCATCCTCCCGATGATTTTGTGCAAAATATATCCCTGTGGGTTTTTCGACTATAGTTCTTTCATATGTCATAATAAGGTCTCTTTTAATTATTAACAAATGAGAACAGCACAATGTAGAGCAAGATTAAGCTACACAAGTGTACAGGCTGATCTTGGTATTCAGTGTTTGAAATTTTCATTTTAAAAGCGAGGCTAAATATTTAATTAGTCTCATACAGCTTGATACAGATTTATCCCTTTCCCACATATAGACGCTTTCTCACGCCTCTGCAGAAGATGACTTTTGAAAACATTGTAACAGAAGGAGAAATTGCTTGTTTTTTTTCAAAATCATCTGCTACAGATTTGTTGTGTGTGGGAAAGGGTTAACCCTTTCCCTGTTACAAACCAAATATGATGCATTTAAAGGAGATATCTTTAGAAAACTTTGTGGCAAAAAAGAGGTATTGTTCATATTAATGACTATAGGCAAATTTCTCCACTTGACAGCTATTGAGATAACAACAAATATTTGTGATGACACAGGGGAAAAAATGCTTATTGCTCAAGTTACTACTGTAAGAGTGTTAGGAAAATAGTTTTACTGTTGTGTCTTAACCCTTTCCCTCATACAACAATTCTGCAGCAGACGACTTTGAACATATTTTGTCAAAAAATAGAAAATCTCTATAATTGAATGGATAACCTATGACTTAAAGTGGAAAACATTTTATAGATCTGTTTTTTATATAAAGACATCCTATTCATAGTTTTAGACTGAATCTCATAAAAGTATTCATATTCTAAATGTTCATATGATGTACCTGAATTAAGAACATTAATTTAAATTTAACACATATGAATATAGCTCATCAAATAAGCCGCAATCTGTGGTTTTAAGTTCACAACTTATTCCGGATCTAAAGTAAAAACACAACGATTTGTAATATGAATGAAAGCAAATCATCCCTATATGTTAATGTGCATTTGTTTACATTGTCAATAAGCCAGTGCTTTGACATGTCAAAAGACACCAAAAAGAAAACACCAAATTCGAGGAAATAATATCGAATTTCAATTTTCTGACTGCACGATTTTCAATTATCATTGGTTTGCGTAATGTTTACATTAGAATTTTAGAGTATCAACCAAATTCACACGTTTTACTGTTGCTGTCATTTTTTCAGAAGATACATTCCAATGTTTGACTATGTATAACTTACCTGATCACATTTCTTATCAATATTATCATCAGTGTTTTTATCTGTAACGTTCAGTCCATCGCCTTTAGTCGCCATTTTCCCGATATTAAGATTCACGCATGATCGTACCGCGAGAGGGCGCTTTTCAAGTGTTACTTTGAACCACGTGGAGAAATAGTAAACATTGAATTGGCAATATAACTTTCGCTTTGACACATTTCATAAAACGACTAAAATATATTGTTTTAAAATCTACTATTAAATCAATTACTCAATTTTAAATCAGGAATTTAGGGGAAAGATTCCCGGTGTAATTTGAATAAGTTCGGTGCAAAATGGGAAATCTGAGGAAATTTATATGTCTATACACTTTGTGAGAAAAGGAGTAAACTTAACTTCTCCATTTCCCCAAACTATTTTTAATTACTCAAACAGGTGTAGAATTAGAATTGTGTCTAATTTACAAAACGCATAGAGAATAGAAACGGAATAGAAATGGCGCTATAACTGCAAACTGAGGTTGTTTGTGGTTTTATCACATTGAAATATAAATCTAAAAGAATGCAAAAGCAATACGATCTTTTAAATATTAACACCTTTTCCTCCTCTTTACTTTATTGTGACTTAACAATGCCCGTCATACAGACGCTTTCTGATGCCTTTGTAGCTGAGAAATTTCTCAATTTCTCAGTTTCCACAATGTTTTAAACTATATAGGCCTACGGAATGGTTTTACCTTCATTTATAGTGATTTTTTCAGTAATCTTTCAAAGTCGTCTGCTGCAGATTTTGTTGTATGAGGGAAAGCGGCGTAAGTAGAGAAGAAAAGGCGCGCAATTTTTAAAGATCGGATTTCTTTTGTATATCATTTTAATCATATTCGTGCATATATCAACGAAATCAAAGCGCAAACAACCGACGTTTAATTGTGGTTGTAGTACTAGTGGTTTATGAATATTCCCACAATATGTAAAATGTGATAGTGCAAATATGGAGAACCAGGCTGTATGAAATCTGTAAAGGACATCTAAGTTCCTGGCCTTTTCAGTAAAATAAAAACGAATAAAAAAAATCCCGTTCCCAACCCACCCTTACTCTCTCGCCATTCACCATGTATATATACATGGACGTAGATAAGATTAGTTTATCCTCGTGCCTGGTATATATATGAATTGATATGAGAAGTTGTCATTTTCTCTGTGTTGAAATTGCATTGTGTTTGATTGTATTTCGAGATACTTTTTTTTAATGTGTACCAAAATGTTAGAATATCTTGCAATAATTATCGTCAATAATTCAATGCCAAGGGTCAATGATTAAATTGGAGTATTACCAAAGAAACAATTTTATACCTTTAAAAACCACCACAATATTTACTTAAAATAAAAAACATAAGTCGCGTTCTACGTCTTGCAAAACTGATCAATTAATATTGAATATTACAACAACAAAAGGATTAACATATTCGTCCTAAAAAACAAGCCTGTAAGGGTCAATAAAGCAATAAACTTAGGATCGAGCTTGTCCCCAATTCAGTGTTATAACGGCATCACAGTGAAATCTAGCCTTAATTCATGCACCAATATATCTCTGATAGGATATTTTATTCTGCTGCGACTGAACCCTAACATACCTCGCTAACAAATCCATTCCTGTCCAAAGGGCTTTACATATGGACCTTTTGCTGGCTATACTGGAGTGACCGGCTATTACTCGCTGCCAGAATATTCTGGATACATTGTCTTGTACCTATATATATTATATATGTCATATCGCGATTTTCACAGAGTCAGAGACATACATTAACCTTTTTAGGTCTCTTCCAAGAAGTGAGCTATATGACTATTTCATTCTGATTGTCCTCAAGTTATCTTAAATTTGGACAATAGTGGTCTCAGTATGCACCGGAATTCCGTCCTATAATAATTACGAAGCCATCACCGCACTGACCCGTCTCTATTAGACAATGTGGCGTAGATTCTATTTTCCTTTCTCCGTACGTCGTATAGGTATGTTTCATTTTCGCCGAAGTGTATGTCTTCCAGGTTAGGTATCCCGGAGAACGAAATAAGCACTAAAAATAACCACTGCCCCATTTATCGATAAGTTAGTCTGGTATCACAACCGAGATTCGAACCCGACGTTTCATGTGTTAAAACCCTTACCCTCATATAGACGCTTTCTGACACCTCTGCAGCAGACGGCTTTTTGTAAACATAGTGACAAAAGAAGAAATTGCACAACACGTGCAATTTCTCCTTTTGCCACAATGTTTTCCACTTTTTGTCATTGGTTATCCATTCAATTATGGAGATTTTCTATGTTTTGACAAAATACGTTCAAAGTCGTCTGCTGCAGAATTGTCGTATGAGGGAAAGGGTTAATGGCAGATCTTTTGCGATTTCAATTTGTAAATCATTTGATGAATTCTCAAGCATAATAATGCGTTAACGGGGGAGGATGCTACATAGAATCAGATTGATAACAGTTTGATTCTATTAGACGGACGCATATAAATAAATGTTGAGTGCATACGAATAGTGTTAGCATGCCATAATTCAGCTTAACCCTTTCCCATATACAACAAACCTGCAGCAGATGGCATTGAACATATCAATCGGCATAATATGGACAGCTTATACAAAATGAAAGCCTACTTTTTGAAAACTAGCAAATGAAGAATAAGCCTATTACGAACAATATATCAATTTATCACAGTGTTTACAAAAGTCGTCTGCTGCAGATGCGTTTCATATGAGAAACTGTTAATAGTGTTTATAGAATAATACAACGCAAACATAAATCTAAACCTACCCTAACAGGCTAATGCAGACGAGAGATCTTGGAATCGACGTCTGTTCATGGAATGTCGTCTGCTACTCAAGTGACAAAGAATAACCAATAATACGACACACTAGATAACTCATCGATGGTCTATCATTTCCTTCGACGCACGTTTCATCTATCTCATAGCATCACATACCAAACTATATGTTGAATGTCTAGTTATTTTTTTTGCGATCACAAATACGTCATTGCTTTGACACTCCTATATTGAGATGAAATCATTCACGACAACCTTTTACATCTGTCCATCACCAAGCTGTGCATTCCTTTTAAAATGACAAATAATTAACCCACCATCACATTCTTTTCCACCACTGCCGACTATACTGCCTGTATTTCTATATTGATAGTGAGTCGAGGTTGGGTCATGTGACTATATTCTTTAGCTCGGCAGACGATCAATACTGTAATTAAAGGAGGAGGGAGTCAAACCCTTAACTTTGCTCGACCCTTAGCCTATCCCTTTCCCGCATATAGACGCTTTCTGACGACTCTGCGGCATACGGCTTTTTTAAAACATAGTGACAAAGGAAGAAATTGCTCAAAACGAATAATTTCTCCTTTAGTCACAATGTTTTCAACTCTTTTTGATATAACACCCTAATATATGAAGATTTTTCATGTTTTCGTCAACCAACATGTTTTCGAAGTCGTCTGCTGCAGATTTGCTGTATGTGGGAAAGGGCTATTCAAGAATAAAATATTGTATTCATGTATTTAGGCCACCGGCCCATAATCTAAACGTTAAATATATAGATTGTATCTAATATTATTTACATGGACGGTGGAAACTGTGTATAAAGACCACCTATGGGAAGCCAACAATCTGGTCGTTGTCAGAAAATGAGTAATTGGGAAACTAAAAGTGTGGCCACTAAAGACAGGGAAGTGCTATTTCAAAGTGATCTTTAGCGCAGGCTTGACTGTAGTTTTTATGTTGAACCCTTTCCCTCATACGACAATTCTGCAGCAGACGACTTTGAACGTATTTTGTCAAAACATAGAAAATCTCCATAATTGAATGGATAACCTATGACAAAAAGTGGAAAACATCGTGGCAAAAGGAGAAATTGCACGTTTTGTGCAATTTCTTCTTTTGTCACTATGTTTTCAAAAAAAGCCGTCTGCTGCAGAGGCGTCAGAAAGCGTCTATATGAAGGAAAGGGTTAAAGGAACTCTTCCCCGTGATGATTTGAACTAAACATTTCATAGTGTATATGGATTTTTTGTTGATAACTAAACTATATAGAATGATTAGCAAAAGAGTGTAGATACAGACTTTATACAGATTTTAGATGTTAAGCTTAGGCTCTTTATTCCTAACCAACAATATTTTGAGCACAAATTAACATAACTTGAATAATGCAGCTTGACACGAATCTAATGAAATAAGTCGTTTGCTGTGTTTTATGCCACCCATATAAACTGTCCTATAGTCTGTTAATTCACACTTGGCCACTATAGAACCGCAAAATTAGTTTGTTCGAGGTTTATTTTCATTGAAATATTCAAAATTATCAAAGAATTCAATACATCGTTACTCATTATAGTAAACGAAGAGAACATCGCAAATTATAAAATGACCAAATTAAAATGATACAAACTAATTTTACATATCAAGAAGCGCCAGTGTTACCAGGAGAATTCATAGCAATTGCGAATTTAATATCTCGACCAATCCCCCTTGTTGTTGGTTATAACTGCTGGCGTAGGAGTAATGGGGGATTATTTTCTATAAATGAATTGTGATCCTAGTAAACCAACTAACAGCGTCATTATTGACAACAATAGAATAAGATCTGACTGAACCTCCATTAACATCTTCCCACAGCATACAGCAGTTGACTGTGAAAATATGTATTCAATATTTATATGAGCCGTCCCGCGAGAAAACCAACATTATGCACATGGACACTGCGTAAAGTGTCGACCCTGATCAGCCTAAGCATGCCGTGCAGGCTAACCCGGACAGACACTTTTGGCCTCCTGTGGATTTTCTGTTTCAGGAATGATTACTCTATCCCCCTGAGACGGAATGTGTCGACCCGGATCAGTCTGCGCGGACAGCGCAGGCTGATCTGGTCGATACATTACGCAGAGGCCATAATGTTGGTTTTCTCGCGGGACGGCTCGATTATGGAAAATCTTTATAACTGATAGAACAATTATTGAATGAAGTTGACCACATTATGAGCAATGTATCCTTTAGCCACAATGTTTGTCAAAATTCGTCTTCTGCAGAGGCGTCAAAGAGCGTCTACACGAGGGAAATGGTTAAAGCTGTTTCTTAAGTACGATGCGATTCAGAGGTTTCATAAAAATCGTGAAGTGGTCAATAGGCGTAGTGCAGGTAGATCCCGGATCTAAAACGATCACTTATGCCATAATGTTGTTATCGTAGCCTATATACAACAATGATCAAATATTTATATATATATGAATTAGAATGATAACTTAACACATTCGTGGATTGATATCAATCCTCTCATTATTTACATTTAAACATTTACCCTTTCACACCTGTATACAACATGGACGAATCTGCAAGCAGACGACATTTGAAAACATTGTGGCAAACGAAGAAATTGCTCATAATGATCAAGTTCTCCTTTTGCTACAGTCTTTTAAACTTATTCAATAAATATACTTTAATTTGTTAATTGTTTCCATATTTTTGCCTATGTGTTTCTAAAGTCGTCTGCTGCATATGTGTTGTACGTGGGAAGGAACTAGCAATCTGTACTATCTGTCTGTTATGATTGGCTGTTAAGACGTCACAGCTCGGGTCGCCTCATCGAGGTTGATTAGACAGAAACATCACATAGCTTTGACCATATATATCTGCTTTGTTGAAATGTAGTCTCTTCATATATGAAATTTATTTTGTTTTTTACTTTTCTTCTCATTTCTGCGGGATCGGTACATGATTTCGTTTTACACCAAACTGATGGTCTAACGGGAACAAACCTCTTGGGAACACAGCCGTTGCTCACCCCATTCCAGTCGCCTTGTTTCTTACTATCCATGGGAAAATGTCAAAGTTAGTATTTCTGAACAGTGTAGGCACAGATCAGCATGTTCTTCTACTCCGTCTTATCAGAGTCTACATAATTTGACAGAAGTTTCCAACAAGCTCCTGTAAGTAATATGTGAACAGTGTAGGCTCAAATCCGTTTGAACATCGGCCAGGGTTCTGGATTTTTCGTATGTGCTTTAAGCGTTAAGTGTCTCCAACTCAACTATGGGGCAAGTACTGGTCTTAATCAAAGCGCTGAAAGCGCTGATGGTATAGGGGCATATGTAAGTTAAAAATATATGGCATAGATAATATAGACAAACATTGTTGAAACAATGACCTTTAAACAAACCAAACCAAACATGTGCGAAGCACACATATTGCCTGCCTATACAATACAAATACCTAATTTATCAAAGTTTGACCCTTTTCTTGTATAAACAAAATAAAAAGATTGACAAAAAACTTAGCAGCGACCCTTAATTAAAATATTTCCAGTTCAGAAATCACTAAAGCTTCACAATGTATATTGTAATCATGCTGATAAATGAAAGACAATCGAAAGCATGCTAGAGTTATGTTTCTTTTGCACTGCACATCTGGAGCTCTGAGTTTCCTATACAACAAGTCTAAAATTGATACATTGGACATCTATTGAGACAATATCCGAAGAAATGAAAAATGAGTTTTACACCTAAAATAACCAGATCAGATTTGTGTTCAAAATATTGTATCGATCTCTTAATCCCAATGTATACGTGTGACGACTTTGAAATGGATCTGCGAAACAGAAACAAAGTTTTGACCCATTAATGCAAACCGTAACGGGCAGACGGACGGATGGATGAACACAAAGACGGACAGACAGTCAGTCGCTCTGGACAAAGTACAACGCTTGGGAAACACTCATTAACGAAACAAGGGCATTTCACGGAACGCATGTGTTGCAGGCGAAAGTCATATAATAAGTGAGAACATGAAAAGAGAAAAATATACACACCTCAAACGCAGCATGCTAAAGTTATGGTAATGGTGCACTGCAAATGTGTAGGTCATAAGTTACCTACAAACTAAGTTTGAAATGGATACAATGGAAATTAATTGAGACAATCGCTGAACTAAATAAGGAAAAATGAAGATAACTAATATAAGCAGACCAGAGTTATGTACCTAGTATTTTGCCATTCTCCTGATCACACGGTATAAGTGTGACCACTTTCAAATAAATCTGCCATACAGAAACAACGTTTTGACCAATACATGCAATCCATGACGGACGGACGAATGCACATTCAGGCAGACAGCCGGCCGGACACCGGATTATACCTCCAAGCATTACAGACAGAGACAACTTATAAAGTATTGATTACAGAAGACTGGTTCGATGGGTCAAAACACGTCTGTGCTTAGGAAAGCTTAGATTATGGTATTTTTAAAGTATTTGCAAATTAATTGTATCTCCGAAATGGGACCGTACAAGGTTAATTCACAAAAACCTATTTAGACTATATTTCTAGTTTATTTGTCAACAGATACGTCTAGGACTCGATTACACGTTGACGAACGTTGAATCTTCAATTAGCGCAAATGCATATACATTATAATTTTAGTCCCAAAATCGGTAGAAGCGACTCAATTATAAAATAAATAATGACCTTGCGGTTATAACTCGTGTGTATGTTGACATTTTCGGCCAACTTTCTTTCCGACGTTTGACAAAAGTCAATGCGACATGCGTCATTCGTCTTTCACAAATGGGCTAAGTCTATGTGAAAAAGAATCCAGTTGGTTGGGATGATTGTTGTGTGGAGTACTGGTGTGAGAACACCAGGAAACACATTTGTAGATGAACTGGCCGCCGTGATGTAACGTAGAAAATGTTTAAAACGGCGTTAAACCACAATCAATCAGTGTTAAAATCTTATCTCTAATTTGTAGATTTAATTCCTATGTCCTAGCATACAGCGACACGTAAAAATATTCAACACAACACGCGACCTGTTTTACCAACAATTCTCCAGTAGCGGTGAGACCGTTAGTACCATTCTTTCATGGCATGTATACACAGTAGGACCTCTCTCTTTGGACGGATTATGTAATAACAAGTCCTTACCCTTAACCACGTAGACTAAATATACAGCAAACAACATTTAACTAAGCCTGAAAGTATTATTTTGAATAGTAATTAAACATTGTGGAAAAAGACAAACTTGCTGATTATCATTTATCTGTTAAGGTAATCAAATGTGTCTAAAAGGGGCAAAGGTTAAAATGATAACTGTCGACACATATTTTCGTTATCTAGGTTATAGAAAAAAATTGATTCATGTTTCAAAGCATTGTTTGGAAAGGAGGAATTGCTCATTGTCAGCAGTTACTCCGTAGGCAAATATACTTTCAACATTCGTATGTAACTAAGTAGCTATAACGGAAACGGTTCAATCCTTTCCCGTTTAAAGTCGCTTTTCGACGCATGTGCAGCAGACGGCTGCAGAATGGTTATTCGTGACCCATTTCCTCTTTTTCCACAAAGCTATGTATAAACTATATATTTTTCCTCTTGATGTAAGGCGAAATTGCTCGTTATCATTAATCTCTAGCATGTTATTCAAAATGTGTCCGGAAAGGAGATAGAGTAAAAGAATGTCCACAGTAAAACGTTTAAATATGAAAAGAATTAATTTGAAACGTGTTTGAAAGCATTGTGGGAAAAGGAGAAATTGTTCATTGTCAGCAATATTTCAATATTCGAACTGTTATATTATCACGGAAATGGTTCCGCTTCCATGGGGAGGATGTAACCATTTCCCGTTTACAGACGCATGTGCAGCGGACGACAATCGGAAACATTGTGACAAAAGGAGAAATTGCTTATCGTAGGCAATTTATACTTTTGCCACAATGGTTTCAACTCCTTTCAATAATTTTATTTACAGTGATTTGCTCATTTCTCTATGTAAGTCGACTGTTGTAAACTAATGGGGTCACAGCACGGTCGACGTTACCTTACACCACTGACATTAAGGTCAATCATAGTTCAGAGTGTGTTTCACTCGTTTGAACTATTTTGTATCATTACAATTCGGTCGAACCAATGAAATCGTTGAAAAGGCAGATTATAACCAATCAAAACTCGATTTTGGTGTAGGTATACACATGTGGACTGTGGTTGCAGCTTTAATCCGACTTTTCGAAAGCAGCCTGAGTATGGGATAGGTGCGAAATGCCCCTATCCCAAAAATGCTTCGCATGTATCAGTGCTATACGCTGACTGAGCACGTTCAAGAATCAAGGAGTCATTTTTTGGAAAGAGCTAGGGTATCGCAACCGGACTCCCTTTTATCTAACTCCGTCTCTTTAATTGATCTGCACCTGTCAGATACGTGTACATGATATCGAGGGCTTGGTGTGAAACGGTTGTAACTAAAAACCTATTTTGAAAACCCGGGTTTAGGGGCGATTTTGACCCCTTTGTAAACAATGCAAATTTAGGTGCCATTGCTCAGAAAGAGCAATGGCACCTAAATGTCCATTGTTTACCAAGAAAAATTATTTAACGCTTATAAAGTCTTCATGGTGAGGTGATTAACATTGATAAAAAAAATACCAATTTTAGTAACAACCGTTTCACGCAATAGTGTACACTAGCACATGGGCCTATAGAAGCTCTGAAGCTAATGCTCAATTAGAGCAAATGATCTCTATAATTTACATTATATTTACTCCTTCTATAAGATTCTAAACAAGCGCACAGAAGCTTCTAACAAGCTTGTATAAGTAATATGTGAACAGTGTAGGTTCAAATCAGTTTGTTCATCTACTCCTGCTTTAATAATCTACATACGTTTCTTACAAACTTATGTAAGTATTTGTGAACATTGTAGATCTTGATCATACTGTGCGGATGCATAGACTGATCTGGATGCAGACATTTCACCAAAATCCCCCATTCATAATACTGTGTGCTCCAACCAAAGGTCCCGGGTTCGAATCCCGTGAAGAGCGGGTTCTGCCTTTGGGATTTTCAACGTAAACGGCTCGAGAACTGGTAATGTATCTAGGAAGCAGACATCGAGCGTGATTAATAAAAGGTTAAAACTGGACTCTTTGCGTGACTTTGAATTCGCACAAAGCTTACAGCTTGCGTATGCAGAGTGGTTGTGCCAGGGACATAGGTAAGATGTCCCTGGTTGTGCGTTAAAAGTTAGTGAAAAAACAGTCTTGGGCTCTCACACCTTTAACATACATTATGCTTAGTAGTAAGTCACATTAATCTATAATAGTTTACGATTTAAGTTTTTAACAATAGCACACCGTGATTTGGGTTTAACGCCGTTTCAAAAACAATCAGTCGCATCACGGCGGCCAGTTAACCTACTCATGTGTGTTTCCTAAGACATACTTAAAACAGGGATGAAAGAAATTATTAATAAACACATGACACTGAGATAAGTTATCCCTTTACCTCATACAGACGCTGTCTGACACACCTCTTTAGCCGATGACTTTTAAAAACACTGTGACAAAAGGAGAAATTGCTCATAATGAGCAAATTTTACATTTGCCACAATGTATTAATCTTTATTCAATAATTGTTCTTTCATTTACGGAGATGTTTCATCTATTTGCCATTGTGTTTTCTCGTGGTCGTCTGCTGTATTTGGGAAAGGAAAAGGCTAAGGAAATCCGGTCCATAAGATGTATATTTCTTCTAAATGAAAACCGCAAACTGTTGCACGCTCACGTTTATCTTTGTTCGGAAGGGTTTCTTGGAAAAGGTGTCTTTGTTCGGAAGGGTTTCTTGGAAAAGGTGTCTTTGTTCAGAAGGGCTTCTCGGAAATATAGTGTATGTCTGACTAAACTATGTGTAATTTATTATTAAGTATGATTATCCATCCTCATTGATATGTGCATGTTATTTTGTGTTTTGATATGTGATGTATGTATATATTTACTTTCTGATGTTGTTTTGACCTTTTCACTCATCTGGGCAACTTTTGACCCAACAGCAATAGTATAGGCGTTTTAAAGTATTGTGACAAAATGTGAAATTGCTGAACAATTTCGCCCTTAATCACAATGTTTTCAACGCTGTCTAATGATATAGCCGGTAGTTTTCGTAAATGATGTATTATTATCTATACGTCTCTAAAGCATCCATCAATCTGCAAAGTGATTTCTCGTCATCTTGTCTCGGAGGGAACTCAAATTATACATTACTTCATCATTTTACTTCTGGAATGCGGGTTATATTATACTTAGGCCTGCAATCAGAAACATTCTTTTTTCATTAGAAAAAATATTACTGCTGTTGTGTTTCTCCTTTAAACAAAAGTGCTTTTATCTATATTCAATACGTATACTTTCATTTAGTAGGTAACTTAGTTAGTGTTTGAAATATAAAAATATGAAGCAGTACAATAAGTCGAGAGCTCTAGATAAGGGGCGTTTTGCAAGTTCTAAAAGCCTAATTTGACCCACCAACCCGTTGTTGTGGGTACGAAAAAGAAATCGTCTCAATGTATTTTTTATATGTTCGAACATTTTTTTTTTTTTTTTTTTGTCGTGATGTGTTCATTTGTTCTCTTGTATAATACTATGTGTTAGGCATTCTGTTTGTATTCTATGTATTGCAATGCTCTTCGTTATTGGAGGAATAAAGAATATATACTCTGCAGCAGAAGACTTTGAAAACATCATGGCAAATCAATTGAAAGACTCTCCAAATTAAAGTATGATGAGCATTGTTAAATTATGAATAACTTCTCCCGTTGTCCCAATGTTTTGAAAAGTCGTCTGCTGCTGATGTATCTACTTGGTAAATGATTTAAAATTGTCAATTCTGAACTGTAGAACAAGACGACAATTTTCAATGGCTGCTGTTAGGCTAGTTAACCCTTTCCTGAATACAATACATTAAATCGACAGCAGGTAACTTTTTAAACATCTTAGTAAAACTGTGGAAGTTATAAATAATTTAAATAATAACTATTGAAAATAGTTCAAAACATTGTGGCAAAATGAGAAATTGCTAATTATGACTGTCACCGTTCGGACTATTGCATATTATATGTTTTATTTGAAATGCATACTCGGGAAACAATGATTGATTTTTGGTGTTTTACGCCGCTTTCAACAATGTTTCAGTTATATAAAGGCGTTTCCTAGGTAAGTTACCAGTACTACTGGTCCATATATCCTGACAACAGCCAGTCAGCTGTAATGCTAACCCCACAACCCTGAGCCCCATGGAGGGGCTTCCATTTATACTATTCTTAAACGCTTTAGTATGACCCGGCCGGGTATCGAACCCGCGAACTCCCGCACCCGAGGCGGACGCTCTATCACTACAACGTCGAGGCGGTCTTTGAAAACACATATTATATATATATATATGTAGATCTATACAACAACATTGAAATAACGTATCATTATTGAAGAGTTTAGAAACGTTAGAACATGCTGCAAAAGGAGACATTTTTCACGATTATTTTTTCCCTTTGCCACAAATTTGTCAGAAAGTGTCTTCATGCTGTAGATGCGTCTACATTTAGAAAAGGGTTATATATCATTGTTTTTATGTCGCTTTTTAACCCTTTCCCTCATGTAGACGCTTTCTGACGCCTCTGCAGCAGACGGCTTTTTGAAAACATAGTGACAAATGAAGAAATTGCACAAAACGTGCAATTTCTCCTTTTGCCACAATGTTTTCCCCTTTTTGTCATAGGTTATCCATTCAATTATGGAGATTTTCTATTTTATGACAAAATATGTTCAAAGTCGTCTGCTGCAGAATTGCCGTATGAGGGAAAGGGTTAACATTTTCAGTTATATCAGGGCGTTTCCTGTGTTAGTTTCCAGTACTGCTGGCTGATAAAATAATCCTGACACCAGCCAGTCAGTCGTAATAATAAGCCCGCAACCCTGAGCGCCAAGACGTGAAGGGCAGCCAGTACAATTAATTTCAAAGTCTTTGGTATGACCCGACCAGGAATCGAACCTGCGATCTCCAGCACCCGAGGCGGTATCTCTATCACTACACCACCGAGACGGTTTAATAACAGAGAAATGGCGAGCGAAATGAATTCATCTCGAAATATTTAATTGAGCCGCGATCTGCGAAAAACAAACCGTAATGCATTTGCGGCCATTGTAGATCCATATTACCCAGTGCATTCCGAACAGTCTGATCCGGAGCTGTACTGGTCGTTAATAAGTCAAATAAGCATCAAAGACTCCCCTGACATACAACGTACATTAAGCCGAAATTGCTCTAAAGTTTGGTTTCGGAACTAGTACTATTCAAATATAAAGGAAACCGAATGGAATTTTAGTAGTCACAATGAATTAATGTTCTTCTGATCCCGAGCGTCCTCAAACAAGAGGGCCATGAGGCCCTGAACCCTGAATCCGATTCATCTGAGAAAGGGCTATTTAAGACTTAACTCTTTCAGCGCCAATGGCAATATGAGGTTTTTGCCTGGCGGCATTGTTTGTTGACTGGAAGCATTTTCTGATAAAGCTTATTGATCTTTAACGGTTTGTTACAAAGAAGTGTTAATGCTTCTCTACACAACTGTAAATGAAATTATGTGCTGTTTTATACTAATTGATTTGGACTAGAGTTAATGCCTAGTTTGTATTCTTTAATCAAATAAAAAAGAAAGCTGACTAAATTTGACCTAGTGACACAGTTTTTGATCCGACATAACCCATATTCAAAAAGGCAATATATTCAAGGCAAACAATCAGACAAATATTTATCAAGATCAAGTAATTAATGTGACTTCTGCAGTGTAATGTCCAAATGCTTTTTCTTTAATTTTATCAAATGACCTAGTTTTTTACCTGACATTTCCCATATCCAACTAGGCCTAGATATCATCAAGACAAACTTTCTAACACAGTTTGAAGCTGCTCATGTCTAAAAATGTGGTCTCTATAGTTTTAACAAGATTTGTCTATAATATGGCCTAGTGACCTAATTTATGACCGGACATGACCCATATTCAGACTTAGGCTAGATATCATCAAGACAAACATTCGGACAAAGTTCCAACATGCTCAAGCCCAAAATGCACCTTCCAGATTGTTAACAAGATTTTCCTTCAATTTGACCTAGTGCCCTAGATTTTGACCCCAAATGACCCATATTCCTAGATATCATCAAGACAAACTTTCTGACATAATTTCAAGCTGCTCAAGTAAAAAATACGATCTCTATAGTGTTAACAAGATTTTTCTACAATTTGGCCTAGTGATCTGACCCGACCCATATTCGATCTAAGCCTAGATATCACCAAGACAAATATTCTGACAAAGTTTCAACATGCTCAAGCCAAAAATGTGACTTCCACAGTGTTAACAAGATTATTCTTTAATTTGGCCTAGTGACCTTCTTTTTGACCTGATATGACCCATATTCGAACGTGGCCTAGATATCATCAAGACAATTTTTCAAGCTGCTCAATTAAACAAGAGGGTCAAGATGGCCCTAAATTGATCACCTGAATGATAGTAAATTAGTAGCAAATATTCAACTGAAAATATCTGGGAAAATTTGATCAGGAGTGCTAATGAAGTTGCAAGGAGAGGACAATGTTAAAGAAATAGCTTATCAGTAAAGGCCATTTGTATCTTGAAATCTAACAAGAACTTTAATAAGAATGGAATTATAAATTTGTGTCATTTTGCACCTTTCCTGATGCCGCTTTGCTGCCCTGTTTATCAACGAAATCAATATGGCTTGAACATTTTTTGTAGAGGGTCAATCAAAGATTATATCTACCAAATTATCTTGGAATCGGACAAGCAGATTATGGAGGAAAAGTATTTCAAAGTTAGGGTATTTTCTCACTTTCTGATGCCGCAGAAACCAAATTTCTGCAAAGAATGTAAGTCTTTGAACAATTTTGAAAGAGGACCAACAAAGGAAAATTCCTTTGAAGTTAGGTTGAAATTTGACCAGTGGAATGGTAGGAGTTGTCATTTGTGACTTAAAGTTCAATTTACCCCTTTTGTGATGTGATGATGATTGCTATGATTTTGTAACCAATCAAAACGGCTTGAACAAATTAAGTAGAGGATCACTGAAGTAAGATTCCTATTCTATTTTCTAAAAATCTGACAAGCACTTTGAAAAAAATGGAATTTTCAAATTTTGTCATTTTATCCCTTTTCTGATGCCGCCTGACTGCCATGTTTTTCAGTATGGCTTATTTTTTTTTTATTGTAGAGGGTCACCCAAGGAACATTTCTACCAATTTATATTGAAAACTGACGAGCAGATTCAGAGGAGAAGTTTGGACCTTTTGCCCCCTTTCTGATGCCACAGCAACCTAAGTTTTCAATGGAATTTAAATCTTTGAACAATTTTGAAAGGGGGCCACCAAAAGAACATTCCTGTGAAGTTTGGTTGAATTAGTCCTGTGGTTTAGGAGAAGATGATGTTTAAAGCTAAACGGACGGACGACGGACAGAGAGTGATCAGAATAGATGTGATCTCTATAGTGTTAACAACATTTTTCTACAATATGGCCTAGTGACTTCGTTTTTGACCTGACCAGACAAAGTTTCAACATGTTCCAGCCAAAAATGTGGCTTCCAGAGTGTTAACAAGATTTTCCTTAAATTTTGCCTAGTGACCTAGTTTTTGACCCAACATGACCTATATATTCGAACTTGGCCTAGATATCATGTTGACAAACTTAAAGTTTTAAGCTGCTCAAGTAAAAAAAGCGGTCTCTATAGTGTTAACAAGATTTTTCACAAATTTTGTGCAGTGGCCTAACATTTGACAAGACATGGCCCATATTTGAACTTAGCCTAGATATCACTAAGACAAACATTCTAGTAGAGTTTCAACATGTTCACGTTAAAAACAGGGTTTTCAGAGTGTTAACAAGATTTTCCTTTAATTTGGCCTATATCACTAAGACAAACATTCTGACAAAGTTTCAACATGCTTAAAATGTTTAAAATGTGGCTTACAGAGTGTTAACAAGATTTACATTTAATTTGATCTAGTTACCTAGTTTGTGACCCAGTTTCAAACTTGGCCTAGATTTGATGGAGATGTATGTTCTGATAAACTGTCATGAAGATTGAATGCAAAATGTTTCCTCTAGAGTGTTAACAAGCAAAAGTTGAAGACGAACAACGGACAAAAGGCAATCAATGTGAAAATTTAATATTTAACAACAATGTTTTCAAAAGTTGTCTCCTGCAGACAGGTCAAAAAGCGTCAACATTTTGGAAAATAAGTCAAATTCACTAAAATACGTATAAATCAAGAGACCAACATTGAGATCAAGTCTTTGAAATTATTTTAAATATATAAAAAACGTCATCATAAGCCCTTTCCCACATATAACGAACCTGCAGCAGACGACGTTGAAAAAGAATATGCACAATTTTTTGAGATTCTGTTAAAGGGAAGGCTTAACCCTTTCCCTCATACAACAATTCTGCAGCAGACGACTTGCTCGTTTTGAGCAATTTCTTCTTTTGTCACTATTTTTTCAAAAAGCCGTCTGAGGCAGAGACGTCAGAAAGCGTCTATATGAGGGAAAGGGTTAATCACTGAAAAGACAGTGCAGGGACAATAATTATATACATGTAATACACAGTCCCTGGACTGTGTGAGCAATGTATACTTTTCAATTCGCCACAATGTTTTCAAAAGACATCTGCTGCAGAGGCATCAAAACATGTCTGTTAGGGGAAGGGAAAACCAGAATCGATTCCATATGATTTCAACATCATAAAAGCACATATATTCAATCCAATAAAATGCTTGTTATGAGTCGGAACCTTTTTAAAAGGAACAGTTTCATGTTTTTTGAATAATTGTAAAAGTCATTATGTTTGCAAATCGTGACATTCAAACACTAAGCATATCAGTATAACAAGGTCTAAGCATGTTCTTTATGTTAATATAATGTTATAATGCATTTCACATCTTTATAAACTAACTATATCTGTAGACTAATACAGTCAGATTGTTTAACCCTTTCCCTCATACGACAATTCTGCAGCAGACGACTTTGAACATATTTTGTAAAAAAATAGAAAATCTCTATAATTGAATGGATAACCTATGACTAAAAGTGGGAAACATTGTGGCAAAGGAGAAATTGCTCATTTTAAGCAATTTCTTCTTTTGTCACAATGTTTTCAAAAAGCTTTCTGCTGCAGAGGCAGCAGAAAGTGTTTATATGAGGAAAAGGGTTAAGCAAATTTGCATCCATAAACATTCAAATATTGGTAAAGCAGATAGAAATGGTATTTTTTTTTATTTATTTTGACTTTAAATATTAAATAAAATTTGTTGCTTAGAAGATTATGACCTCAAACCATGGGACAATTCTTTTTCACCAGGGTTTCTTACTTAAACATAGATGAAAACTGTTTATTAGAATGGAACGAGATGACCAAACCATACAGCATAATTTGATTTTCATAAGGGCGAGACTATAGCTTTTCTTTCGGTAAAAACCTTTCCTCATATATTTGAGGATCCACAATTGATGCTCAGCGTGAATAAAGCAACAATATGAAGTTCACGAATATTTCTACACATACAGAAATTAAAACACAAAAAGTCATACAAATAAAATATATTAATTTATATCACCTAATTGTTTTGTTACATTGAAACTCATATCTTTTATTTTTTTAAATACATCAAATATATTTGTGCATGATGAAGTAAAAAATATCTCAATTAAAAATCAAACTAATCATATGCATGTTTGCATTTGGGCATTTAATTATGAATTCTCCTATTCTGTCTGGAATAAATACTGTAAATTGTTCAAAATTATAATAAAATTCTACAGATATCTTTTTCTGGTCTAAAAATGCATATTATAATGGGAACAAAACATATGTTAACCCTTTCCCAACAGCAGACGACTTTTGAAAATATTGTGACAAAAGAAGAAATTGCTCAAAACAAGCAATTCCTCCTTTTGCCTAACCTATGACTAAAAGTGGAAAAAACATTGTGACAAAAGGAGAAATTGCTTGATTTGAGCAATTTTCTTTTTTTGTCATTATGTTTTCAAAAAGCCGTCTGCTGCAGAGGCGTAAGAAAGCGTCTATATGAGGGAAAGGGTTAAATGAAAGTATAATTATTGCAGTGATAAATACAATGTGACAAATGGAGAATTTGCTCATTATGACCAATTGCTCCATTTGCCAGAATGTTTTTAAAGTCATCTGCTGCAAAAGCATAAGAATGCGTCTGTATGAATGAAAGGGTAAATTCAGTTTTCAAAGCAATATCACGGAGGCCAGTTCACCTTACTATATCTTGTTTATTGCTGAGCTATTCATGAAGTTAGGATGTCAGACTACCGATCAAAATGTGTAGGCTGATCTGGTCTGATGGAAATCACCTTAGTAATAGTATAGTACCGGTAGCAAACTGCTGATGTCAGAGAAAATATGACCAAGATCTATAAAGTAAAGAGATAGTACAAAAGTGGTTATCAAACTTGGGCGAGACATTATACCCACAAACATGTTCAACTAGTTTGGTGAAGATTGGTTGAAAACTGTCTGACTTAAGAGATCAGAAAAGGCTAATTTGGCCAATTTTTGATAATTCAAAAGCCATAACTCAAAAGTACCTTAGGCGATTATGCTGGTTATAAAACTTGGCTGAGACATTATACCGCCCACCTGCAGCAGGTGAACCCATAATTTGTGATAAAATGCAAAGGATAGCTAGCCCATGCAGCAAGCTGCCATGATTTTCATGTAATCAATATGATGTGAGCAATTTTAGTATCAACCAGAATTCTGCACAAAATGTTTTCAAGGAATTCTGGTGAGGACATTAAGAGGATACTTTCTGTGAAGTTTCATCCCAATTGACCCACTGGTTACAGGGCGAACACAATAGCATTAACCTAGAGCAATTAATTCCCAGGAGAGCTAAAAATTATAATCTATTCATTTATGGCAATAAGCCAACCAGTAAATGAAGAGAAGCCGTTTCCCCACACTTTTCCTGATCCATGATCTTCCTCGTCTCTTGTCCGAACCCAAATCTGGTTCCCTTTTTCTAAAACTGCAACAAGACTCCTACTAGATGGTACATAGTCTTTGGCATTTTTCGCGTCTGCGTAATTCATCATCAAATGTTGCCCATCTTTAACAAACTCTAAATATTCATGATTTCCCGCTGATTGAAAAATATCCATGTTAAAACTATAAACTCCATTGATTGGCGCGGTAAAAATGCCTGTATTGGCGTTATAACAGTCTCCTACATTTGTTACTACTCTGTCAAATAAGATTGTCTGTTTTCTCCCAAGCCCAGTAAGAATGTTTGTCAATACAGCTGTAAATGCTATGGTTGAAGTTTCTAACTCATCTGGAAAAAAAAAATACCATATAACCCTTTCCCTCATACAACAATTCTGCAGCAGACGACTTTGAAAGTATTTTGTCAAAACATAGAAAATCTCCATAATTGAATGGATAACCTATGACAAAAAGTGGAAAACATTGTGGCAAAAGGAGAAATTGCATGTTTTGTCCAATTTCTTCTTTTGTCACTATATATGTTTTCAAAAAGCTGTCTGCTGCAGAGGCGTCAGAAAGCATCTATATGAGGGAAAGGGATAACTGATGTTGAATCTTAACACTTTCCCACATGGAAAAAATCTGTAGCAGATGACTTTGAAATCTTTTGAGGAACAAAAGATATAGTAATTGCATCGAGTTGAAAACATTCTGGCAAAAGGAGAAATTGCTCATTTTCAGTTACTTCTTTTTTTGCCACATTATTTAAATAGATTTACCATATTGTTTGAGCAATTGTTTCTTTTGCAACAATGGTTTCCAACTCTATTCAATTGATATACAATAATTTACATAGATTTTTCATATTTTTGCCAATATGTTTTCAAAGTTGTCTGCTGCAGGTTTGTTGTATTTGGGTAATAATTAAAAGCTATAATTTGATTGGTGGCTTCAACAAACAGCCTCCTAACAAATTTTACTCATATGAATACACCCATGGTAGACTAATCCAATAAGTTTATTGATAGCTATACAGAATCATGAATTGTCCATATAATACTGCTGAAAAATAAATCAAATCCATATATTGTTTTGACCTAGTGATAGCTGAAATTGTTTTCGTTGTGTGAAAAAAGTGGCCCCAAAGTTTTGAGACAGTACCTCTTAACCTTTTCCATATATGACAAATCCTCAGCAGACGACTTTGAAAAGATCTAAGCAAAACTGTAGAAAAAATCTTTAAAGTTATAGGTAATGTGATAGAAAAGAGTTGAAAACTTTGTGAATCCTCTTGCCACAATGTTTCAAATGTTGTCTGCTGGCAGGCTTTTTTTTCTGAAAAAGGGGAAGGGGCCTGGGGCCTTTGAGAAGGGGAAAATTTCGCTGCGTTTTAGTAAACAAGAGGGCCATGATGGATCAACTTGGCTTGAAGGAATCTGATAGAGGGTCACCCAAGGAACATTTCTACAAAATTATTTGAAAATCGGCCTGACACTTTCGGAGGAGAAGATTTTTTAAGTTTTCACTATAGCCATATAAGGCAAAATAATCCCCCCCCCCCCCCCCCCCCCCCCCTGGCGGCCATGCTTTTCGACCAATCAACATGGCGTGAAGGAATCTGATAGAGGGTCACCCAAGGAGCATTTCTACAAAATTATTTGAAAATCTGCCAACCAGTTTGGGAGAAGTATTTTTTTGAAGTTTTTTTCATTTCGTTGCCATGGAAACCAGAATTCTGCATGGATTCCAAAAATTTGAAGGAAATCTGGTGAGGTCATTGAGAGGATGCTTTCTGTGAAGTTTCATCCCAATTGACCCACTGGTTACTGAGGAGAAGAAGTTGACGCACGACGCACGACGGACGATGCACACCGCATGATGCATGCCGGACAAAAGGCGATCACAATAACTCACCTTGAGCAAAGCTCAGGTGAGCTAAAAAGAGGGGGGAAATTGTACCGAATTCTACTAATGGTTTCTTGTTTCGGTGTTTTATGTTTTACATTTTCTCTTTGTCAACAATTAACTTGAAGACATTCACATTTTGTCTTGATTGAGTGTATCTATGTACAGAGTCCTTGTGGGGTCCAGAATTGTCATGTTTACTATGGCGATTTTTGCATTTCGGCAATGGTTCGGAGGAGAATTTATATTTTTAGGGGAAAAACTATGGTTATTTTCTGAGGGGAAGGGGCCTTTAAACGGCCCCTTTTATATAAGGTAAAAAAAACCTGGCTGCAGACAGGTCAAAATGCCCCAGTAAGTGGGAAAGGGTAAAAAAGGATGTTGATAACACACACTTACTTTTCAACCTTTTGATGCTGCTCCTTTTCTCATCAATCTTTATCAGCATATTCTTTTTTGCCAACTCTTTCTTCATTGCCGCCTCCTCTTCCGTAAGCCTGTCCAGCTCCTGTCTCATCTTGTCCAAATCTTCATCAGACGACGTACATGAATCATTGTTAGCCATTTCAATCTTTATTACCTGAAATCGAATCATGAACCCTTTTCTCACATGCAGATGACTTCTGAAAACTCTGTGATAATAGGAGAAATTGCTTATTAATTAATAGGACTTGTTTCTTTTGCCACGGAAATTTTCAACTCTATTCCATAGTTTAACTTTCATTTAAAGAAATTTCCATAATTTTGTCATTATAAGTTGACTAAATTTGAGCCAGTGCATGAGAAACTGTACTTTTTGGCATTAATTTAACCCTTTCCCACATACAACAAATCTGCTGCAGACAACTTTGAAAACATACCCCCAAAATTATGGAAACTATCTTTAAATGGGAACAATGTAGATTTTGATCAGACTGTGAATACATAGGTTGATCTGGATCTATTCTGTTCACAAAAGCAAACTTGTACCTTTTCTCAAGCACTAGCTCAATTATTATGATATTTTCAGAGTCGGCAAGAAATGTGTTGAAATGACATTAATGCCCCCTGCTGGCAATCAAATAATAAAAAAGGTCAATCTAAAACATTTTCCCAACTACAGAATTAGGGATGGGAACGAGTATCGATATTAGTACTTTGCTACAAGTATACTCTTCTGATCGAGTACTCGGGTACTCGCAAACAATCAAAATGTGTTCACTTGTTAATCAAAATGTCTTATCCCTCGGTATATTCTGGCCATCAATCACTTACTTTGAATTTAATTTTATAAGTACCAACGTGTGTTTGTGTTGGCTTCTATATTTAATATTGGATAGTTGAAGCAAACGCATTGGAGCAGACTTTCATATATGCGTTTACAGTCGCAAAAGAAAGACTTAATGAAAAACAACACTACGATTAATAAGTAAATATTATTATCAAATATGAAAATAAGAAATATAAAACAACAATTACAAGTGATTTGTATGATTTTTACTTTCGGGAAGAGGGTAAATGATACTGAAAATATATATAAAAAGCTTCAAAGATAAATGTAAACCAGGAGCTGATCAATTTTGAAAATTTTAAAGGGGAAATAAGATGCTCTAGCTCTCAGGCCTTTTTCTAAGCATTTTGGCAACAAGAATTTGGCCCTTTATTTGGGAATTAAATGCGATTATTTTGTATTTGGGGGAAAAAAAAAAAAGATTTAACATAACAAAATTGGGAATTCAGCATGATTTTTAAGACTTCTGCAATTGTTAGCCCTTTCTTTCATACGACAATTCTGCAGCAGACGACTTTGAACATATTTTGTCAAAAAATAGAAAATCTAGTTGAATGGATAACCTATAGATGACTAAAAGTGGAAAATATTGAGGCAAAAGAAATAATTGCTAGTTTTGAGCAATTTCTTCTTTTGTCACTATGTTTTCAAAAAGCAGTCTGCTACAGAGGTGTCAGAAAGCCTCTATATGAGGTAAAGGGTTAATGGGTCAGAATATCTGACCCATGAGATGCCTAGAAAAAGGCCTGGCTCTTGTGGCAACAGAACAATATTTCAAAATTCTTAGGAGACATTTAACCAGTACTAGATCGCAGAACTTGAGAAAAGATGTGACATACAACTTTAAAATAATCCATCAAACTGTTTAACACCTCAGCTGCTTGTGAAGGCAGACAGACACCATAACAACATTGCTGCAATGCATAGTTCTTCTGACCTTCAGCTGGACATCCAAAATTTGACCTGTTTCCTAATACAACGAATATGAAACTTTGACAACTTTGAAAAAAATCCATGGAAAAATATGAAACTTATTTTATATATGTTTAATTATTGATTACAATTGAAAACAATGAGGCAAAAGGAGGTATTATTATAAGCATTTTTTTCTTTTTTTCACAATTTTTTCAAAATGTGTCTTTCAATAAATTGCAGTGTACATTGGTTTTCTTCCTACATTTGCTCGCCCAATACGGCAATAGTTAATTCTATATGGTGAGGGTGAATAAAAACTAGAAAATCATTTTCATCCCACAATTTCTCTCTGCTTTCGAACCTAAATCCTGTTTTAATGTGTTAATTCTCCTTTAAGACGTTTCTTTTTCAAGAGTATAATGGATTTGTCTGTTTGTATAGTAGGTTCTACGAATACCGTGTTATCACGAATACCAAGGTAAACACAAAACCGGTGTTTTTTTGTTGCGCTCGCACAACCGTATGAAGTATGATTCCATCAGGACACCCTGTTATCACAGCTTTCAAATGCTACAATTTTTTTTTTTCAAAATATCAATATTCTCAGAAATTACAACACATCATGATTGTTACCCATAATAAAAAGAAAATCCTACATGCCCTGACCCCTCACCAACAAAATCGTCATTTTTTTAGTAGAAAACCTGTTGTTGATTTTTTCTTTCACATTTGAACATGTTGTGTATTAACTGCTTATGACATCATAGGAATTTTAAGTCACATGATTACATTCCGTGAAGTTTTCTCGACTATAGAAAACATGGAAGAAATTAAGGACCAAAATTCTAAAAAATGTTTTTTGTTTTTTTTGCCTGTATGTTTGTGGTGGTTATAAATTTTAACATATATGCTATTTTTAAACTTCTAAATCATATACTGTGTTGTTCCAATAAGAAAATTTAACAAATTGATTCTGAAAATATTGTGTTAATAGTTTGGAACAGTTAATAAGTTAAATATAATTGTTCTAGTGACAAATATTTTATAGGATCAGCATTCTCACATTAAACCTCACAATCTTGTAAAGAGTTGATACAACAGGACCACCATACTAATGCTTTTTGTAATTACACTGGTGATTGATTGCCTCGCTTGAATATCAATTTCACAATGGCTGCGGATGGACTCGATTTTTGGAAACAGAAGTGAATGATTATTTTGTGTAAGTTAATTAACAAGGACATATAAAGGAATGAGTTACACTGGATATAATTTATAGTTACATGTGCACCGATAACAGGGAGTCCCATCCTACCATTTTCACCAGTATTAAAGTTATATTCAAGCACTTACTATTAATTGTTAAGTATTTAGTATAACGTGACTAGGATCGACCGTGGCCTCAAGTTCTAAAGGAAGAATTATGGAAATATACTCCTAATCTTGAACTCTGTTTGCACCCAGAAACTCAGGTTTTGTTTATGCCCTTATAGGAAAGTTTAGAATAACAATACAGATACTTCTAGAATGGATGGCAGGGGTCTTCAGGTTCAGGACTAGTCTAGTCCTATAACATAAGACTCCGTTGACAAGCACAGCTAGTTCAGGACTTACTTCTGATTCAATATCTCTTTCGGACTCGGCTCTCTCATTGTGTAATTTTGTCTTTAAATGACGCACCAGATCATTCCTTCCACCACTTCTGACCGACAAATGAGCGTGACATGTGGTACAAAACGCATACTCAGCTCCCTTTTTACTTTCAGTGATACCCGGAAACTCTGTTATCCAGTTGTCCCTGAAATGGCTACTGTACTTTGCTCTCTTCTTGACAGGAGTTTCAACGCATATTTCATCTGTGGAAACTTGCTCGCAGGCCTGTTGCTCGTCTTCTAGATCTACTACTTCAAGCTTTATAGACATCGTGAACTAATTAAATCAGATATCCTAATCTTAATTAGGGAGAGGGCGAGTAGTTTCAAATTGCAAGTCAGATAAAACGCGTTTCGAAAGTGGAATATTGATTTTCGTAACTCCCGGAAATGCTGAGTTGCTCCCGATACACCGGGGCCGGACGGGATGTTGAATTCCGGGCTCCCGGGAAATCCGGGTTGTGTGTACGACATTTCCCCCCCCCCCCCAGAAGATGCCTGTTTACCATGCTATTTCATATGATATAAAATCTATTGATATCATAAGGCAAATTGTATATGATTATGTTATTGAAATATACATGAAATGTTGTAATATCTGAGAGGCCATGTGCTAGAATAACGTTACATGTATATAACTTACCCTTCAGCAGATATAGACACGATATTACAATTTTAACATAAGATAGGTCCCATCAAAACAGAAAGTAAATTGGTTCCGCGATGAACATATACATGGATTTCGATAGGTAAACCGTAAATATTAGGGGCGTAACCGATCTAAACAGAAAGTAAGACAAAAACCCACAATATAGACTGGGATCTGTATAGTCTTTGGAACTTTCTTTGCAACAGGTTGTACCACCGTAAAAAACGTTAATTATTGTCAGACCGATAATCAAAAGGTAAGATGGGAAGAAACGTTGTTTAAACACAGGATTGTGCTATACAGACCAATACAGCTTTGGATTCTTAGTAGTATGTCTGCCGTTAAACCTTTATAAAATAGACGACAGGGGACATGTCTAAACTCTGACTAAGAACTGACTATAGAATCAAACACGACCGGATGAAAACTCTTTACATAGGAGGTAGTCAATAGATATGGCTAGACTTCCGTGTTGAAAGAAATTATTAAGTTTTGCAAACTTGACAAGGGTGAATCACTTTTCAAGATGTCGTTTGAAGAATTAGAACAGGTATTTTAAGAACTACGTATACCCATTGCACATCTAAGTATGAGTAAAGGAAAAATAGCTCAAATTGTTGACTCAAATATAAGATACACTGTATCGGAATTAGTTACTTCGTACCCTAGTTATTTTGTACCATGTCGATTTCGGTTGTTTCGTACCATCGATTTCGGTTATCTCGTACCCTAGTGTAATCAACATTATGCGTTGTATTAATTCCTGCAAATGTTGTATTTGTCTAGAAAAATGTAATTCATAACTTGTTTTAGTATTTCTCTGACCCACAGGAGCTTGACTCATGAAAAAAAAAAATCCGAAAAAAAAAAATCCACCAATACTATATATAAAGAAAAGGACTACAACTCCGAACTCTCCGAAAACCGGCTAAGCCTACTGTTACCGTCGATTTCTCTAACAATGTTCAAGATATCTTAACATGCTGTACATATCCATTTAGCTGAATCCCTAACCTATCCAACGGTATATAACACTTTACCCTTTTTAAGCCAACCAACGAGTAATTAGGCCATTTATTAACCAAATCTGGGTGATATTGCTTAGTCGGAAAAGTAGTGGGACACCTACAACGGCTCTACAACAATGTCGTTAAGAAGGGAAATCACGCTTAAACTACAATCAGCAGCCAGTTAACGGTCTGAATAGATCAATACCTTCACTATTTAACAAATTCGGCTGTCATAGCTTACCTTTTTAGTGTTTACCATGCACAATCCGTCGATTTACATCGCCACCGATTGAAAATTTCTCGCTACGGCCATTTACTATTGCAAGCGCGCACATGATGCAGATCGGTGATTGCTGATTCTTCGCTGGATCTCCGCTGCGCTTCTATATTACCGTTGCGAGCCGGGTCAAAGTAAGCAATATGATTGAAAACGAAAGTAAAAAGATGAGCCAATCAGATTCGGGGTCACCGATCTGCATCATGTGCGCGCTTGCAATAGTAAATGGCCGTAGCGAGAAATTTTCAATCGGTGGCGATGTAAATCGACGGATTGTGCATGGTAAACACTAAAAAGGTAAGCTATGACAGCCGAATTTGTTAAATAGTGAAGGTATTTATCTATTCAGACCGTTAACTGGCTGCTGATTGTAGTTTAAGCGTGATTTCCCTTCTTAACGACATTGTTGTAGAGCCGTTGTAGGTGTCCCACTACTTTTCCGACTAAGCAATATCACCCAGATTTGGTTAATAAATGGCTCAATTACTCGTTGGTTGGCTTAAAAAGGGTAAAGTGTTATATACCGTTGGATAGGTTAGGGATTCAGCTAAATGGATATCCACAGCATGTTAAGATATCTTGAACATTGTTAGAGAAATCGACGGTAACAGTAGGCTTAGCCGGTTTTCGGAGAGTTCGGAGTAGTAGTCCTTTTCTTTATATATAGTATTGGTGGATTTTTTTTTTTCGGATTTTTTTTTTTCATGAGTCAAGCTCCTGTGCTCTGACCCTAAAAGCCTTTTTTTTTTTTTTGCTACACAGCAAGATGAAATATCAAAAATCGTAAAAAAAGCTGCTTAGGGTCAGAGAATTCGCGCATTAATACTCCATACAACATTCTTCCAAGCCAACCTGCTACCTTTCCACATAGATTATTTAATATGATTATAGGTGCTACCTATTTCGGGTAAACATTTATTATATGTTGTGATCGGTGAATAATTCCCCGCGAACTGCAGTTAGCCCCTTGCTTGCAGCACGATCAGTTATTTACGTCAATTACGAGTCCTACCGACCTAAGCAAAGAAAATAAAAATCATCATCAGGTTAAGCTTATATTTAACTTTAAAATATAGCCAAGATTTTACATCCATGAAATTATGATGACAGGTACAACAAATAATCAACTTGCCCTTCATAAAGTACTTCAAATAAAACGATTCCATAATTTACGGAACTACATTTGTGACAAGTCAAACTAACGTTTCCTATACTTTCTGTCGTTTTCCTTTTGGTTCATTTAGTTTAAACTTATTTATATTACATCAATTGTGAAACAAGCTTTCAGCTTATATTAATCACGCCTCGATGTCTGCTTCCTGGAGACTTAAATCCCAAAGTCAGGAACATAGAACATAGAACAGATTTATTGATTATAAACATACATACAATGTTTCGAACCAAATACAATGAATTAACAAATCAAAATACCAGAACAAAAAAAAAAAAAAAAAATCAGGACCCGCTCATCACGGGACTCGAACCAGGGACCTTTGATACAAGAGGCCGACGCTCTACCTCTGCACCACTAATAGAATGACGTCACATTATGATGTCATATAACAGAAATTTGGATTTATAACTTCCGGAAAGTCAAAAAACCCTTACAAGTTTTTATTTGAACTCGTTTTAGAAATAGACGACGAGTGTTATTACACGCAAATTATCACACATAAAATAACTTGTGCTTGTTCCTTTATCGTGTACGTATTCAGCATGCCCATTCACGCAAAATGTTGCGTGAATCACGTAAAATAATCAGCATGCACGTAAAAGTTCTGATGTTGAGGGGTACATGCACGTAAAATTAATATGAAGAAATAAGACACTCTATTCTATTATTTTTATTGTTGTTGCCTTTTAATTTTCGGCTTCAAGTCTTTCAACTATGAAAATATACGATCGGGCTGAATCGGCCATTTGTTGATGGGAAAACCCATCTTTATCGGAAATGCATCGGATCGTTTCGTCACATCTCAACTGTTCTTTAATATATTATACGGAAATATCCGATTGAACAATCGGTTGTCATCGTTCAACTTCGACAAGCCAATAAGCAATGTACAAACTGGTCACATGATCAGTACAGGCAGGGCACAGCTCATTATCGAGAAGTTGCGATTTGGGAAGGGCAATTACGTATCCAAAACGTTGCATCGTCTGCGCGGGCGAAATGAACAAAAAAAGACAATAAAAAGCTTCTTCCAACCGATAAACAGTAAGCGAAGATATTAAAATAAAAGAAAATGTCCTATTTTGAAGAGCTAGTCATTAATTAGTCCCGTTACGATTAAAAATCGAAATATGATGAAGTGAAACTAGAGTAAAACTAGACGTATATTCGGATGCGCTTTTTTCGGATCCTTTTTATGGCGAAGTAACCATCAAGTAAATTGAATTTAAAGACATTTGATAGTGACACAAGTTCTTTTTACATGATTACACAGTGGTATTTGCCGATTCATATTGGCATGCTTTACTTTGCAGAAAATAAAACATCACCAGACAAACAGGTTGCCAGTACATCAACAGAGCCTGAATTGAAGAGAACAGAATGCAGATGTTCTGTTTGTCCTTTGCAGATATTTTTCTTTTTGTCTACAACAGACACATTTTAAATACACTGTGGGAGAGGGATATATTGCTCATACTTTTGTCTACTTTCAATGATAATCTTAATTTGTACTTTCTCTTTAATTAGTCAATCTGTTAAGTTTTTGTCTTTTCCTTGAATGTGGAGAGGGTGATGATAAAAAAGAACAAAATCAACATTTCCTTGTTTATTATATCTGTACCCCTTATTGTTACTGTGTACCCCAAATTTCCAAAGGCAGTGGGTACATGTACCCAAAATCTCAGAACTCAGTGGGCATGCTGCGTATTATCATATTTAATTATTTCCTCTAGAAGTTTTTTTTGTTTCGATATTTTCTTTTCATCCAATGAAAACGTACGAGTATCGTGACTGCATATCACTGCATCGAAAAGTTGCTCTGGACACAATTTTAGGAAAGACGGTATAGCAATTTTTTGCAAAGTTCATACACATTACCTATTGATGGGAAACATCGATTTGTTTACCCGTATAACTTAACCCTTTCCCTCATACGGCAATTCTGCAGCAGACGACTTTGAACATATTTTGTCAAAACATAGAAAATCTCCATAGTTGAATGGATAAACTATGACAAAAAGTGGAAAACATTGTGGCAAAATGAGAAATTGCACGTTTTGTGCAATTTCTCCTTTTGTCACTATGTTTCCAAAAAGCCGTCTGCTGCAGAGGCGTCAGAAAGCGTCTATATGAGGGAAAGGGTTAAACAACTGGTGGAAGAAGAATGACGCTAGCCTTAATTACTTACGTTAATCATAGCACAGGCGTCCGAATTTCTATGATAGCAAAAAATGCGAAAAATCACACAATACCTCGTTAAAATACTCAAAAAGTCTCTCTATATTGTCTATACGGTTTGATAAAAATGATCGTAATGGTAATTTGGGGAATCCCACGCGTGTTACTATAAATAGCCCCTCTATATGTCCATATAGTGTAATAATAATGACAAGGTGTGCAGCGGCATTTTACCCCCTCGCTCGATTCGGGCTATAATTTCCACACAAAAACGTCTAAAACGACCTGGTCCCAGGTAGAGACAGGTTCATAAATGATTTTTCTCGTGATCCACCACATCAATATTTGCCAACCGCCAGCGTTTTTAAGCTTAATGTTCATTATATGCGCTGACGTCACAATAATCACGTTCCGCAGCGAATATTAAGCGCGAAATGACGCGCTTTTTTAGAATATTGTACCTGAGCAATGTTTGTTGGGGTTGGCATTTAATCATTTTTCTTCCAAAAATAATATTATTCATAAAAAATACGGTATTTATTTGTACGTTTTCGAAAGAAGCAGGGTTTTCGATAAGCTTTTAAACTTGAGGGTCATTGTGACCCCCTTGTCATCAAAGTTGAGGGTCATCTTATAAATGTTGGGGGTCAAAATTAGAACTTTATTATCAAGTGATGGATATAAAAAAACATTAAAAAACAAGTGTGTTGTTCTTTGTTTTTATTATCCCTTTAATATTAATAATGTCAATTTGTGAAAACACATTAACTTCAACGCCGATTAAGATTATGATTTGGATGTAACTCAATTCAGTTCACTAATTTCTGTTCACTTGTATGCATGCAAATTGCAGCATTATAACTATGCTATAAATAATAAAATTATGTTATAGTATACAATATAAACGGCATAATAACGTGAATCGAGTCTGTCTGAAACATGCAAACATGCCATGGATTTAGACTTCTGTTGACCAATAAACTAGAAACCAAACGTCTAAATTATTTGGACTATATTTAACTCTAAATATCCATTTTGGTGTACTTTAACAACAATACCCACTATACCGTATTTCGGTTATCCAAAGTTCAAATCGACCACATTGTGTGTTATTAAACGTCAGGCCTCTAAGATGTGGATTAAAAGGATAAGGACTAAGTTAAATATAGATTTTTGGAAAACCGAGATTATAGAATGGACTTCGATTTACCGACATTGATGACGCACAGATATTATTTTTGGGGGTCATTTGAGTTGAAAATTCGTCAATGACGCAGGATTTGTGCGTCATGGAAAACCCTGAAGAAGTAAAAAAATAATTTTTAGACCGTGTTTTAAATCGATGTTTGATTTATCTGTCGCTGCGGAATGTTGCAAATTGTGACGTCAGCGCATGGCGGTAAGGACAACTGCAAATTTCCAAATATAATGAACATTAAGCTTAAAAACGCCGGCGTTTTTGTCGGTTGGCATATATTGATGTGGTGGATCACGAGAAAAATCATTTATGAACCTGTCTCTACCTGGGACTAGGTCGTTTTAGACGTTTTTCTGCGGAAATTATAGCCCGAATCGAGCGAGGGGGTAAAATGCCGTTGCACACCTTGTCATTATTATTACACTATATGGACGTATAGAGGAGCTATTTATAGTAACACGTGTGGGATTCCTCAAATTACCATTACGATCATTTTGTATCAAAGCGTATAGACAATATAGATAGACTTTTTGTGTATTTTAACGAGGTATTGTGTGATTTTCCGCGTTTTTTGCTGTAATAGAAATTCGGACGCATGTGATCATAGCTAGCAAATGAATGATGGTTATTTATTTATTATTAAATTTTGTTTAGTATTAACCCTCGCCCTGAAAAGATGGATAACAGAAATGCATCTTATATATTTGAAGAATGACTACAAATAAGACTTTAAAAAATATGCAAAGTGCTGCTCCTTAATAATTTGCGAACTGTTAAAACAACCATTATCAGTTGATTGAAAACGTAACCAAATTAAGATCTAAAATAACAACTAGTTATGAAAATGGTCGCCGTACAACATAGTTTATTGTAAATGCGGAATTGTTGTATGAGGAAAAGGGTTAAAAACATCTAGGGGATAATATTGTTAATCTCTAGAAATAAAAGTGTAATTACTGAAGTGAGTTGAAATCATTGTAGCAAAAGAAATTCCTCATTATGACAAAAGTCCTCTGCTTCATACACGTTGTTGGAAAGGGTTAACCTTTTCCCTCATACGACAATTCTGCAGCAGACGACTTTGAACATATTTTGTCCAAAAATAAAAAAATCTCTATAATTGAACAGCTTTTTAAAAACAAAGTGACAAAAGAAGAAACGAGCAATTAATCCTTTTGCCACAATGTTTTCCACTTTTAGTCATAGATTATCCATATAACGGATAACCTATGACTTAAAGTGGAAAACATTGTGGCAAAAGGAGAAATTGCTCGTTTTGAGCAATTTCTTCTTTTGTGACTATGTTTTCAAAAGGCTGTCTGCTGCATAGGCATCAGAAAGCGTCTATATGAGGGAAAGGGTTAATAAAAGAAGACCTGTGACTGTGTACACCAAATAAATTCCTTCTTTGTTCCATGTAAAATAATCCAAAGAAAATGGGGGGGTCATGTATTATGCAAGAACGAATACACCCGCAAAGATGTTTACCGTCATTTTGGACGAAACCAGGTTTTCACATAATCTACTTTCAATTTCAAACAAAGTCAAAATACTAGAAAAACCAAATCAAACATTTTCAGTTCATCCTATACATATTTACAATGAATTTAAACTCAATGTCATTTATTCAATGCATTCTAGTGATGGTATGCACTAATTTCTATGCATTCAAAAGGGTTTTTTAGGGACTATTTGGCTGTAGATCAGCATGGCCGCGGATGTTTTTGGCATAATTTGACCTTGAAGATACATTGTATACATTTGTTAGGTCTATTTTAACAGGATCCATTTGACACACATGAGTTTGTCGAAAGAATAGCATGGCGTACAATGGGTACAAAGGCCAAGAGCCAGCATGAGGAGTTTGACCCGATGATACTGCATGGAGCATTTGAACGGATGATTTCTGACCTCAAACACAAAAATGACCTTGTACAGCAAAGAGTCGACAAACTGGAAGAGGAGTGTAAAGAAGAGGAGAAGAAAATGTGGTCAAAAGTCATGGAACAACAGAAAAACAACCAGGTTGGTTTGGTCATTCCTTTTCTGACCTCCTGAAACACTTTTGATGCACCTGTAGCAGATCTCTTTAGGAAACTTTGTTAAAAGGGAGATATTACTCGTAATGAGGCAGTGAGCATCTAACAATAGCCTGGTCAAACAGCATTACAGAAATATATTTTTACAGAACCCACCGCTAACCCATTGCCAATTTCCAGGGATCAAATATCTTGAGAAGGTTACCATTGCAAACGACTGGCATTATAAAAAAAGTTTTAGTTTGATTGAAAATAAAAGAAGTTGTTGACTTGGTTTGCTTTTAAAAGAAACAAAGAAACTGCTTATATCATATGGCTATATTTATAATTATGTCCTTGTTTTCACTTTCGAGTTAGGAAGCCATTTAAATTTGTAAAATTATATGAGTTACGACGATGGATGTTTTTTTGGAATAATATAAATGTTCTAGAACAAAGTGGTCAGAGTAAAAAGTTTATAATTTGATAAGAAACTTATTTTATTATTTTATTATTCCTTATGTCAACTTTCTGTAACATAATGTTTAACCCTTTCCGTCATATAGACACTTTCTGATGCCACTGCAGCAAACAGCTTTTTGAAACAAAGTGACAAAAGAAGAAACGAGCAATTAATCCTTTTGCCACAATGTTTTCCACTTTCAGTCATAGATTATTCTGATTATCCATTCAATTATAGAGATTTTCTATTTTTTGACAAAATATGTTCAAAGTCGTCTGCTGCAGAATTGTTGCATGAGGGAAAGGGTTAATGGGAACTATGTGCACTATAATAATTGACATAGTAAATCTTTACCTCTTTCAAGTATATACAGAATGCTGTATGTCATAAAACTATCAAACTATGGCAATCTGTGTACAATATAATCTTGATTTCAAATTGTGGTTGAGTTCTTAAAAGAAATATTACCGGTATTGGGTTAAGACCAGTTCATTCCACTTTATCTTGGCCTATGTATTCAGAGGTCCCATTCTTCTGTTTTCATATAGTGTTGTTAAAACTTCAATGCAAATTCATATTTTATTTTAGGCTTCTTTTTCGCATTTCCAATCCTTGGATGAAAGGATTAATCTAGTGGCCACAAAAGTTGTCCATCTTGGAGACCAGTTGGAGGGAGTGAACACACCCAGGGCTCGAGCTGTTGACGCTAAAAGACTGATGAGCTACCTGTCAGAATTCCTCACAGATGAACCGCCCAAATCTGCTATTTTTACAGATCCTTTTCAGGTACAGTAGATCCCATTTAGCCTGAATGCAGCTGAAGGCTTTTAAAATTTGGGAAAAGGAGTAATTGCTCAAAAGATTTTATCCAACTGAATCATAAATAGAGAGCCAATTAAAAAAATTATCTCCGATGTTTCAAAGGTAAGCTGCACTTAACCCTTTCCCATTTGCAGACACATCTGCAGCATATGGCTATTGAACACATTCTGGTAATGTAGACATTGATAGTAATGAGCAATTTCTCCCTTTGTCTCAAAGTATTCAACACTAATTTTCAAAGTCATTTGCTGCAGATTTGTTGTATGCGGGAAAAACGTGTTAAAATACCTTACAAGGTAATCTGTTAATTGCAAGTCTGATATGTCTATTTTTTCTTTCAATTAGTTGACTTTTAAATGGAGAGAACATATTCATTCCATCATAAATAAAAAAAATTGTTGTACATTTACTCGTTTTATTGGATTTGTTGGCTGTTTTCAACATTTTTGGCCAGATTGCTCTATCAATTCCGGTCTATAGATTGGCGATGTCTGTCCGTCAACATTTTGGTTAAAGTTTCAGGTTGAGGCAAAATCTCAGCACTGGAAAGGGTTACAAACTTGAAACTTTGCCTGAAGGTAACCAGTTACAAGTTCTATTGATTGCTATGGTTACTTTGACTTTGACCTTGGTTTTTCTATTTTCAAGGTCAAAATGCCGACAATCCGGCCTTACCGTCTTCAGCGGTTTCTTGTTTTTGTAATATCATGGCAACAGTCACTTATTAAGTTATTTACAATGCCTGGGTAAACAACCCAGTACAAGGCCGAAATGTGCCACAGATAATGTCTTGACTTTTTGTTGCATCTCTATTTGTAAATAAGCAGTATTTTGTAATAATCTGTTATCTCTTTCCCATCTGTAGACGCATCTGCATCTGCAGCAGATGAGTAATTTCTCCTTTTGCTACAAAGTTTTCATTTTTTTTCAGTAATTATACCTACAAAAATAGAGACTTTCCATATTTTTGAGTAGACGTTTTCAAAGTAGTCTGCTGCAGATTGGTTGTATGTGGGAAAGGGTTATGATATAAAATAGGATTATTAACACAGCAGATTCTTTCTTAACCTTTTCTTATTTACAAAAAATTTACAGCAGCAGACGACAGGCAAAAGTAGATAACAAATCTCCATAAATGAGAGTTTAATTATTAAAATGTTTTCAAAAGTCGTCTGCTGCAAATGCGTCATCTTCATTTACAATATATCAGCAGCATATGACTGAAAATGTATAGGCAAAAGTTGGAAAAAAATCTCTATAAATGTAAGCATAATCATTGAATAATTTAACATTATGGCAAAAGTACAATTTGGTCATGATGAGCTCCTTTTGCATCAATATTTACAATAGATATCTTCTGCAGATGCGTTTAAATATGTCTGCTTTTGGGAAAAAGTTAATTGCAAATTTCAAATCCTTGTCTTCCATAGCCAAACAATGGAAGACTATTTTCAAAAACCCTCTGCTAGAGAGGTGTAGCAGACGCTGTTTGGATTGGGGAAATTGTTATCTGTAATTGTTTATATTTCAGTTACAAATTGCTACAGAGGTGTAGCAGCAGCTGTTTGGATTGGGGAAATGGTTATCTGTAATTGTTTATATTTCAGTTACAAATCGCTACAGAGGTGTAGTAGATGCTGTTTGGATTGGGGAAATTTCTATCTGTAATTGTTTATATTTCAGTTACAAATCGCAGCTGAGATCATACAGAAGTTACACATGATTGCTCTAGAGTTACCCAGCTCAGATAAAAAGTAAGAAAACAACATCTTGTTGTTTCTGGTTTTTTTACAGAGAAAGTTGAAGTAATGTTAACCCTTTCCCTGATACGACAATTCTGCAGCAGATGACTTTGAACATATTCTATCAAAAAATGAAAGTCTCTTTAATTGAATGGATAACCTATGACATAAAGTGGAAAACATTGTGTCAAAACGAGAAATTGCTCGTTTTGAGCAATTTCTTCTTTTGTCACTATGTTTTCAAAAAGCCGTCTGCAGCAGAGGCGTCAGAAAGCATCTATTGCCATGTTTGCAAATTTAAGATTTTCATTTGGAAAACACATGCACCCTTATAATTTTGTTTCTCATATTACTGTTTAGATATAATTTGTATACAGTGTGGATTACATTGTTAGTGATTCACAAAAACAACATGAATAACTGTTATTATTTCCTATTTATAATTTCTTAACCCTTTCCCATATTCTGGCGCAGTTTGATGCAAATTTAGCAGATAACTTTTGAAAACATGGAAAAGGAATAATTTGCTTAATTTCCTATTTTGTCACAATGTTTTCAACGTTTTTTCCAATAATTATACTTTCTTTTATAGAAGTTTTGCCTAGAGAGTTTTAAAGTTGTATGCTGCAGATTTGTTGTATGATGTTAAAATCAAAATATTTTTCCGGTTCAACATTGATGTCTGTGCTTCATATTTTCAGTACATATTCATATTACATTGAATGAATAAGAAAAACATGAATAGCCTGGATGATGATTGTGATTTTTTATGCCCCGGCATACGAAGTATGAGGGGCATATAGTTTTCCGGTCTGTTAGTCCGTCCGTCCCGCTCAGGTTAAAGTTTTTGGTCAAGTTAGATTTTAGTGAACCTGATGTCCTATCATTATGAAACTTCACACAAATGACAATCAACATATCATTGTTTAAAAAATTGTATCAATTTGAGGTTGGACCAACTGTTCATCCGTCTGTTCGTCTGTCTGTTCGTCCATTCCATTCTCAGGTTAAAGTTTTTGGTCAAGTTAGATTTTAGTGAAGCTGATGTCCGATCATGATGAAACTTCACACAAATGACTATTAACATATCATTCTTTAAAAAATTGTATCAATTTGAGGTTGGACCAACTGTTCATCCGTCTGTTCGTCTGTCTGTTCGTCCATTCCATTCTCAGGTTAAAGTTTTTGGTCAAGTTAGATTTTAGTGAACCTGATGTCCTATCATTATGAAACTTCACACAAATGACAATCAACATATCATTGTTTAAAAAATTGTATCAATTTGAGGTTGGACCAACTGTTCGTCCGTCCGTTTTAAAATATAGTTAACAACCGGGGCATCCGTGTTCCATGGACACATTTTCTTGTTTCTTTTCTTTTCAGATTTGTTAAAGCAAGACAGAAGATTGCAGGTACTCGGTTTTTTATAGGGGCGTCTTTTTTCAAACAAATATGTTTTTAGAAATATTTCCTTTTCCTTCAACTCAATGAACTCCGTCAATGACAAGCTTACTTTTAAGCCATGGTCACATCTTACGTAGTTGACTGTAGTGGGAAATGACCGTAGTTGGTCTTAGTTGAACGTATTAAACGTAGTTGAAAGTAGTTACACGTAGATAACCATAGTTCAACGTAGTAATGAATGTAGTTTGAACTTATGATTCGCCCGTAGTAAGCACATAATTTTTTAACATGTTCAAAAATTGGTTACGGTTAAGTACGATGTTGTGACCCTACTGTGACCGTAGTTTGAACTTAGTTAACCGTAATTGATCCTACTTAACCGTAGTGTGTACCGTAGTTGACCGTAGTACCTGCCAAAACACATCAACACTACGTTTAACACTACGGTCAACTAGGGATCTACTAGGGTTGAACTACGTTTGAAGTTTCTTCCTAGGCGGCATGGCAGAATAAGCGATCAGCAATGTTGGCTCGTCAACTTCCAAAAGCACAATGACTGTAGCTTACCCGTACTGCGCAAGTCAGCCACAACGTTTTACCGTAGCTTAACGCAGTTGACCCTAATTTACTGTAGTTACGCGTACTTAGGACGTAGTTTATACGTAGTGTAACGTAGTTACTCGTAGTTAGACGTAGTGATACCCTAGTTAACCCTAGCCACTTTGCTCGTAGTTGAATGTAGATGACCGTACTTACACGTAGTTCAACCTACTTAGACTTTCTATATTTCCTCTTTTTGCTAATTTTGAACCTACTTCGAACATACTTCAACCTAGTTGACCGTAGTAACACTACGGCAGACTACGTTTGACTACATGCATGACCGTAAATGTGACCATGGCTTTAGACTTTGTACTCAGGGAATTATTAACTCTTCTCAACATACAACAAATCTCCAGCAGACAACTTTAAAAACATCCAGGCAAAAATAGAGTCGAAAATATTGTGAAACAAGGAGAAATTTCTCATTATGAGCAATTTCTCTTTTTGCCACTATGTTTTCTAAAACCTTCAACTGTAGATGCGTCAAAATGTGTATGTAGGTGGGAAAGGGTTAAATTAGCTGTTCCTTTGTACAGTTTGGACAAGGTGTTCCCAAGTTGTCATGATTTAGTCTTCTGAGAATCTTAATCCTTGACACATACAACAAATCTGCAGCAGATGACTAAGTTTAGTTGAAAACTCATTATGCGCAATATTCTCCATTTGCCATAAGGATTTCAAAAGTCATCTGCTGCAGAGGCGTCAGAAAGCATCTGTATGTGGGAAAATATAAGATCCCAACTCACTAGACGTGGCTCACACATATATTCTGATTTATTGCAGAATCGTTTTCAGAAATAATTTTGAGTTAGACATAGACATATAATTTTTTGTTGAGTATTTAGACCACCAGTTAACAATACAATATACAACAACATATAACAATTAACCCTTTCCTACATACAGAAGTTTTCTGACACCTCTGCTGCAGACGACTTTTGAAAACATTGTGGATATATCCGATATAGATCAAATTAAATTTCTTTTATTGATTTTTTCCGCCAGATAAATATGATCAGATTGAGAATGAATTGATTGAAGAATTCAGGATTGCCCATCATGAGGCTGATAAGAGAAAGATGAAACGATGTGCTTCCGTACTCTCCAATTTTAAGGTATGAAAGTTCTAACAATACCACTTCAAATATACCTGAGTTTTTTATGCCCCTTACTTTGAAAATGGGCATATAAATCACAAACTCTTGTGTTAAGCATATCTCAGTAACAACTGAGCCAGAGTCACACAATTATACAGGAAAATTCAGCAGTATGCAAAGTTGAGCACCCTTGTTTGCTATTTCACCCTATATGAGCGTAGTTATGGCTTTTCAATTACTTTTGAAAAATAGCCTATAGAGCATGTAAGAACATTATGTAACCAAACTACAATCAATGAATAGTTACAGAGATGGACATCTCAGGGCCGGCGCTGTCAATTACTGTGGCGAATATAAGTGGCGAAAGGTTTTTATCATCAAAATTTACCTGTTTTGGATATCAATTTACGACATACAGTGACTGTTTCCGTTAATCTAAGATAATGCACTGCCGTTTGATTCAATGTCTGGAACCAGTGACCACTTTACAACATTTTGTCACCATGTTTTCAACTCTATTCAATTATTGTACTTTCATTTAATGATTTATAGGGAGTTTCCAATTTGTTTAAGGTAGACATTTTTAAAGAAGTCTACTGCAGATTTGTTGTTTGTGGGAAAAGGGTAAATGACAGATGATTCTAAAACTATCATATCAAAGTCCTTTAATTAGAACATATGATAATAATATTTGGATCAGACTATTGTTGTGCTAGTTGAATCTTTTAATAGATTGCAAGCAAAAGGAGCAATTTGTCTTGGGCTATTGTGAACACATAAAATATGTTAAGTCTTGGAAGTTAACATGAAATGGCTTTCTAAGAGCTGTCTGCTTTGAAGATGACTGTAAGAAAAAGTGTGGGTATCTGGAAATTGGAACTGTACTTTTGTTGCAGAATTGAAACTATTGGAGGAAAAGGAGAAATATATTGTCTTATGTTATCATTTTAATTAGAGATTTTCTATTTATTGACAAAATATGTTCAAAGTCGTCTGCTGCAGAATTGTCGTATGAGGGAAAGGGCTAAGGGATATACATGTATATATAATTTTACTCTGGAATGATGTATAACTGTATGACTTTAGAAATAAAATTCAAATCTTTATTTTGGGATTTAGGGACATGGAAAATGTATAGATACATTTATAGAAGAAGCTCAGAAGGTAAGTGTTTAATTATTCTTATTTTATCGACTGACCCAAAAGCCCAAGATGATCTGTTTTGATCACTTTCTATTGGTCATCTGTCCATCTTTAGCAAATCTCCTCCTAAACAACTGGACACAAAGTTCAACCAAACTTCACAGAGTGTTCCTTTGGTGGTCCTCTTTTAAAATTGTTCAAAGAATTATATTCTATGTGGAACTGCTGCATCAGAAATTGGAAGAAATGCCAAATCTTTAGAACTTTTCGCCTCCAAATCCGCTTGTCAGATTCAAATATAATTTGATAGAAATATTCCCTGACTTACACTCTATTAAAAATTGTTCTAGCCTATATGTAATATAAAATATGAGTATAAAGTGTAATTATGTAAAAACAAGAAGTATGACCCCAAAAGTTCCATTCCATTTTAACTTTATGTGAGGCAACTTTATGCAGTTCATTTATTGCATTGCATTGCCTTGCCAAGCTGTGAACCCAGGGGTTGTAAGCTCTAACCTAAGCTTAGCCAGCCACTTCCCAACATTTGACAGAAGTCAATGTGACAAGCGACATTTGTCTTCCATCAATATGCTCGCAGTCTATGTGGAAAAGTTACTGTAGCCTGTTGCTTTGAACAAAAACCAACCTCTTGTGTGGAGTACAGGTGTGAGAAAGCAAGGAAACACGTGGGTGGGTGAACTGGTGATCATGATATGATGGAATAATTGTTGAAAACAGTGTTAAACCCCAATCAATCAACCTTTGAATTGGCAGATACATAGGGGTCATCCCCTGTCAACTTTTTGTGTCACCCTGCATAGCATGGTAGGCACTTAGGGATTACTTTCTTTTTGTACAGCGTCTGCCTGTCTGTCTGTCCGTCACACTTTTTCGTCACACTTTTTTTTTTGTCCGGCGTCTGTCCGTCACACTTTTTTCGTCACACTTTCAATGAGCAGGTGCAGGTGACACACCGTGCTCCGAGGAGCACTCCATTCTAGTTATATATATATCATCATGCTTTAAATTATGGACGTATTAGATGGTGACATATGTGGAATGCTCTTGTTTCCTTTCAGAATGCTTTCATCAGTTCGGATCCTTTCAATGAAGTGTTACCCCTGTGTAAAAAGACCAATGATCTGATACAAGAAGTGTTCAGTAACCCGGATATAGTGATGGGTAAATTAGTACAGAACATCTACCTTACAAAACTACAGGTATGGCACATTCTCTCTCTAGGTATTGAACTTTAACCCTCCTTTCCTACTTACAACAAATCTGCAGCAGACGACTTTGATAACATATATGCAAATATAGGGAATAGCTCTATATCTAATATATTAATTATTAATTATAGAATAGAGTTAAAACATTGTGGCAAAAGGAGAAATTGCTCATTATGAGCAATTTCTTCTTTTGTTACAATGTTTTTTCAAAAGTCGTCAGCAGCAGAGGTTTCAAAATGCGTCTTCATGTTGGAATATGTATTTCTTTCTCATGTACAACAAAGCTGCAGCAGACGTCTTTGAAAACATCTATGCCAAAATATTGAAATTCTCAATATTGAAAGTTTAATTTATAATTGAATTAAAAACATGTGTTTGCTATGTTTTCAAAAGTCGTGGTCTGCTGTAGATGTGTCAAAATGCATATTCAAGTTGAAAGGGTCTCCTTATAATCAATTTTATTTGTACCCTTTCCCTCATATAAACGCTTTCAACGCCTCTGCAGCAGACGGCTTTTTGAAAACATAGTGACAAAAGAAGAAATTGCACAAAACGAGCAATTTCTCCTTTTGCCACAATGTTTTCCACTTTTAGTCATAGGTTATCCCTTCAATTAAAGAGATTTTCTACTTTTTGACAAAATATGATCGAAGTCGTCTGCTGCAGAATTGTCATATGAGGGAAAGGGTTAAGGCATCTGCAGTAGACCACTTTTGAAAACAATGTGGCTATAGGAGAAATTGCTCCATATCTGCCTTAAACATTTACTGATATCATTGACAGTGTATGTTAATGGAAGCTTATCTTCTATAATTATGTGTATCATTATGAAACCAAAGGTATATGCCATTCTGTCTGCGAGCAAGTCAAGAGTGAATAGCTTGTCAGCTGGAACAAGCACAAATAGACAATTTCAGTTCATAAACTATCTTTAAAAGATGAACACACTTTCGACCTTCCTCGCTGTCAGATGACTTTTGGAAACATTGTGGCAAAAGGATTAATTGCTCATAATGAGCAATTTCTTCTTTTATCTCAATGTTTTCAACTCAATTCAGTCATTTTATTTTAATTTTTAGGGATTTTTAATCATTTTGCCTAGATGTTTTTAAAATTGTCTTCTGCAAATTTGTTGTACGTGGAAAAGGGTCCATAATTGATGTTAGGTGTCCTTGGTGTGAGAATTTTATATTGAGAGTAAAAAAAGCCAACAGTTCAGCTAACTCTTTCATCTTTTGTATTTTCAGACCTTTATAAAAACTAAATTAGACAAACAAGATGACCCAGAGCAGTATCTAAAAGATTTCTTTGATATTTATACACGGTAACTAAACTCAGTCTTCATTTGAGAAATTCCACATATTTATCTTTATTTGTTACAAGTTTTATCACATCTTTTTTTATGCAATTGCCTTCGTTTGGGTGATACTTCTATTTGTCAGTTGGTTTAACCCTTTCCCTCATATAGATGCTTTCTGACGCCTCTGCAGCAGATAGTTTTTTGAAAACGTAGTGACAAAAAAAGAAATTGCTCAAAACAAGCAATTTCTCCTTTTGCCACAATGTTTTCCACTTTTAGTCATGGGTTATCAATTCAATTATAGAGATTTTCTGTTTTTTTGACAAAATATATTCATAGTCGTCTGCTGCGGAATTGTCGTATGAGGGAAAAAGGGTTAACACCTTTTGACTTGGAAATCATAATTTTTTCGCCTTTGTGTATTATTGGCACAAAATAAAAGGGAAGTAAAAACTAAATTCATAGACAGATCGATGATATAAGTCATTAAGTTTTTTCAGACTAATTGCTTTCAGAGATGTTAAAGCACAAGTCATGCTGACAATAAGTACATATTCCATTTATTGCTTTGTTGAATTCTGAATATTTTAACTATATATATGTACTTTTTATTTAACATTTGAATAACAAATTCAACTTCCACAAAATAAAGTTACATCATCAAAACTGTTTACATATTTACGTCATGTAGAGTTGAGTTTTATCCCAATACTTTTTCATATTATTTCACAACAAGGCATTACATAAGAACTGAATGACAATACGCATTTATTGGGATCTTTTTTATTTACAGGACAACAAAGTTATCAAGTGATTTGTCAGAGTTTAAGATTGGCAATGATAGTTCGTTTCTGCCCAAATTGTCAAAAGTAATCTTTCAAAAACACCTAGATGACTATATCAAGTAAGTATGATCTCTCACTCGTCACATGGATTCAGTGACCTAGTGGTTAGAGTGTGTACCTTGAGTGCAGAAGACTTGAGTTTGATCCCTTATCTGGCCATGTCAAATGATTTGAAAATATAGTCCAACCTGTATTTAAAAACCACCCATGGGAAGAGAACAATCTGGTCTATGTTCAGAGGTCGTCTTTAACCCTTTCCCTCATACGACAATTCTGCAGCAGACGACTTTGAACATATTTTGTCAAAAAATAGAAAATCTCTATAATTGAACGGATAACTGACTAAAAGTGGAAAACATCGTGACAAAAGAAGAAATTGGCAGTTTTGAGCAATTTCTTCTTTTGTCACTATGTTTCAGAAAGTGTCTATATGAGGGAAAGGGTTAATTACTGGGTCATTTTTTACAAAAAATACATAATTTGGAATTGAAAATTGTTGTTGCTATAGACATGGAATTGCTAAACAAAGGTGATCTTTAATACAGGTTTGACTGAAATAGTTATGTTTTCCCTCCTTGGAATCCAGCATTGCGGGAAGGGCAGGAAATATAAAGTTTCCAAGGGATAGAATAAACTTAGTAGTAGCACTTAGAGTGGTATCACCCTTTCACACATAATTATGTATGTTTTCTGACGTCTCTGCCACAAACAACTTTTGAAAATATTGTGGTAAAAGGAGAAATTGCTCACAATGAAATTACACATCTGCAAACGGTAGCAAAATATGAAATGAAACTTGGTACACATGCTCCTAGGAACAATACGCATGTCTATGCCAAGTCACATAACTCTGGCTTTAATAATTATTCAGTAATGCCCCTTTTTCGGCTTAGAAAAAAGCAGACAAGCGTTGGCATTTCCTTGGGGCGTTCTTGTTTTTAGCTCCACTGGCTGAAAGCCAGTCGAGCTTATGTCATGGCGAATTGTCCGTCGTGCGTGCGTGCGTTAACTTTTTCCTTTAAACGACTTCTTCTCCCTAACCACTTGGCCAATTTGGTTGAAACTTCATGGGAAGTATCCTCTCAATGTCCTCTACTAAATTCCTTCAATTTTTTTTGATCCATTCAAAATTCTGGTTTCCATGGCAACCGAAAGAAAAAAATAGTGAGAACTTAAAAAATCTTCTTCTCCGAAAGTGTCAGGCCGAATTTCAAATAATTTTGTAGAAATGTTCCTTGGGTGACCCTTTATTAGATTCCTTCAAGAAATTTTGATTGGGCGAAAAACATGGCCGCCAGGGGGCGGGGCTTTTTTGCCTTATATAGCTATAGTGAAAACTTAAATAATCTTCTTCTCAAAAAGTGTTCAGCAGATTTTCAAATAATTATGTAGAAATGTTCCGTGGGTGACCCTCTATCAGATTCCTTCAAGCCATGTTGATTGGTAAAAAAACATGGCCGTCACAGGGCGGGGCTATTTTGCCTATATAGCTAAAGAGCAAACTTAAAAAATCTTCTCCTCCAAAAGTGTCAGGCCGATTTTCAAATAATTTTGTAGAAATGTTCCTTGTGTGAACCTTAATTAGATTCCTTCAAGAAATGTTGATTGGGCGAAAAACATGGCCGCCAGGGGGCGGGTTTTTTTTGCGTTATATAGCTATAGTGAAAACTTAAAACATCTTCTTCTCCGAAAGTGTTCAGCCGATTTTCAAATAATTTTGTAGAAATGTTCATTGGGTGACCCTCTATCAGATTCCTTCAAGCCATGTTGATTGGTCGAAAAACATGGCCGCCAGAGGGCGGGGCTATTTTGACTTATATGACCATAGTGAAAACTTAAAAAATCTTCTCCTCCGAAAGTGTCAGGCATATTTTCAAATAATTTTGCAGAAACATTCCTTTGGTGACACTCTACAAGATTCCTTTAAGCCATGGTGGTTGGTAAAAAAAATAGCCACCACGGGGCAGGGCTGTTTGGAGATTTTATTTTTGCCTTATGGCCGTGGAGCGATACTGGCCCTCTTGGGCCTCTTGTTGTTGATGTGACCTTGACTTTGACATTTGACCTACTTTTTGTTGCTGTCTTGGAGAATTTGTTGTTTCACAAAATCATCTTGTCAATGGCAGACATGTCTTATCAGATGACTAGTTAAATGTTTAACTATTGGTTACAGGATTTGTCTATATCTGATGTCAGCTCCAGTACTTAACATTTTCCTTAACAGAAACTCACTGACATCAAAATAAATAAACCATTCCCCACATATGACAAATCTTCAGTACACAACTTAGAAAATATCTGGGAGATGGAAAACTGCTGTAAATTAAAGTGCTATACTATTATTGAATAGATTTTAATACATTGATGCAAATCGAAAAATTGCTAAATATGAGCAGTTTCTCCTTTATCCATAATGTTTTCAAAAGTCTTCTGCTGCAGATGTGTCGAAATTGGTCTGCAAATGTCATACATTTAAATTGAAAGTATCTCTGGTCACATACACACCATACGTTTTTTATGAATTTCATTGAACTATTGCTTTTACAGTTTTGAAACCCGTTATTTACACGAGAGATGTGGAGCCATTTTACAGCGATATTATGATAGTAAGGAACATCAGAAAAAACAGATCCAGTCTGGAGGGTTTGTATATTTGTCAACATTGAACCAGTCTGCTTCATAGACTGTTAAACCCTTTCCATCATACAGAAGCTTTTGACACCTTTACAGAAGACGACTATTGAAAACATTGTGGCAAAAGTAGGAATTGCTCATAAATAACAATTTCTCCTTTTGGCACAATTTTTTCAACTTTAATCAATAATTGTTCTTTCATTTACTGAGATTCTTCATCATTTTGCTTAGATGTTTTCAATGTCGTCTGCTGCTGATTTGCTTTATGTCGGAAAGTGTTAACCCACATAGATCAAATATGCAGCAGACGCTTTTTGCCAAAAATATAGAAACCTACAAAGATGATTATTAAATACAGGTGAATGCATATCAAAATTCGTCTGCTGCATATCAGTCAAAATGCATCTACACAGGCAAAAGGTTAAGTGATATAAACTTAGCGCCACTTAAATATTGTGAATTATGAAAAACAGCTGAGATTTTTTTGCCTCCTTCGAAGAAGAGGGGTATATTGCTTTACACATGTCTGTCGGTCGGTTGGTCGGTCCGTCTGTAGACAAAAGCTTGTCCGAGTGATAACTCAACAATGCCTGGACATATGGTCCTCAAACTTGACTTGGGGGTTGGGCCTGACCAGTAGATAAACCCTATATATTTTGAGGTAATTGGGTCAAAGGTCAAGGTCACAGTGACCTTGAACACAAAAACCCTTTTTAAGCTTGTCTGAGTGATAACTCAACAATGCCTGGACCTATGGTTCTCAAACTTGACTTGGAGGTTGGGCCTGATCAGTAGATGAACCCTATTTATTTTGAGGTCATTGAGTCAAAGGTCAAGGTCACAGTGACATTTAACACAAAAACCCTTTTTAAGCTTGTCTGAGTGATAACTCAATAATGCCTGGACCTATGATCCTCAAAGTTGACTTGGAGGTTGGGCCTGACCAGTAGATGAACCCTATTTATTTTGAGGTCATTGGGTCAAAGGTCAAGGTCACAGTGACATTTAACACAAAAACCCTTTTTAAGCTTGTCTGAGTGATAACTCAACAATGCCTGGACCTATGGTTCTCAAACTTGACTTGGAGGTTGGGCCTGACCAGTAGATGAAACCTATTTCTCCTTTTGCCACAATGTTTTCCACTTTAAGTCATAGGTTATCCATTCAATTATAGAGATTTTCTTTTTTTTGAAAAATATGTTCAAAGTCGTCTGCTGCAGAATTATTGTATGAGGGAAAGGGTTAAGCCTATGTTTTGGGTACTTAGAAGAACAATCCCACTCCTTTTTACATCTCTCTATTTAATAATGAATATGATCATATAATTATACTCATCGTATATTTGCAGCCTGTCAGATTTCCGGAGAGATTTACAAGCTAAGATAGCTAACGTGAATGTGAACATAAACATAGGACCGAGTGTTGAGAATTACGGCGGGGAAACCTTTCTTTCCCAGGAAGTCTCCATCAACATACTGCAGGAAACGAAACTTGCCTTTAAACGATGTCAGATGGTAAACTAACATTTTAATCCTTTCTCTCTAAAAACAATTCTGCAGCAGATGAGTTTGAAAGTATGAGAAATCTTTCTGAATGTAAGAACATATCAGAATAGAGAAAAAAATATTGAAGGAAATGGGTTACGTTGCTCATTTTGAGGCACTGAGAGCTCAGTCAGTAGCAATGCAGGCTATCAATCCAGGGGTTGTAAATTCAAAACCCAATATCAGCCAACATTCTTCACAGAGTTTGACAAAAGTCAATGCTTCAGAGTCTTCTATCAATGGGCTAATAGTCTTTGTGGAAAAGCAGCCAATTGCTTCAAAAGACTGTTGTGTGAAAGCCAGGAAACACATAAGTAGGTAAAATGATAGGACTGAAAAATTGTTGAAAACGGCATTAAACATCACTTAATCAATCATTTTTGAGCAAGTTGAAAGGTTGTCTACTGCAAAAGCTACAAAATGCATCTGCAAGGGGAGAAAAGGTTCAAATGTTTTCTAAAATCTAAAACAATTTTGAATAACAACATGAACCAATATTATATAAATTTTATGTGTTAATTGTTTCCATGCCCCCATCAATTTTACAGCGGCCAGTTCACCTAAAGATTGTTTCCATTTCTCCACACAACATTTTACCCAGGCAACTGGCTACCTTTCAACATAAACTCTCTAGCTCATTGGTGGAGGACAAATGGCACTTGTAGATCATTGGAAACAATAGATGGTCGATCTGGGGTTCACGCTCACTACCCTTATATAGATAGCCTGATTCATTACAAAATGACCTATTGACACTGGATAACTTTTGAAAATATTGGGAAAAGTAAGAAGAAAATGCTCCAAATTCATGGATAATTTCTTATTTACCTGCATTGTCTTCAAGAACATATTTATAATTTACTAGGTGTTATTATGTCACCTACCTGTGTCGTCTGTACATCATGTTTTCATTTACTGACCTCTTGGCAGGCAACTTTACCCGATAAAACAAATCTGCAGCAGACAACTTTGGAAACATCATGACAAATTTATGGAAAATGTATGATTATTAAATAGAATTGAAATCATTGTGGCAAAAGGATAAGAAGAAATTGCTCATTTTGATCCATTTCTCCTTTTTACCACAATGTTTTCAAACGTCGTCTGCTGCAGAGGCATCAGCTAGTGTTTATACGTTGGAAAGGTTTTAATATTTTGGTTAAACAATACATTTCAGTTATCTGGAACTTCAGATGTAGCCACAAACGCTGTGAAGATACTTGATGTACTTATTAAATACCTAGTCACAGAACATATAGATTATTCTGTAGAAATTGGACTTCAAGGTAAAGTGTTTACCCTTTCCGATATACAACAAATCTGAGGAGACAACTTTGAAAACATCTTGGCAAAAATATTGAAAATGTCTAAAATTGAAAGTATAATTATTATACCCCCAGATACATAGTATATGGGGGCTATATAGGAGTCACGCTTGTCGGTCGGTCGGTTTGTTGGTTTGTCCGTCCGTTGTTCTGTGGACATTTCTTGTGAACACTATTTCTCAGCAACCCTTGGTCAGAATTCAATATAACTTCACAAGAATGATTGATACCAAGCCTAGTTGTGCATATTGTTGGCGTGTTGCACTGGAATTATTTTTAAACGTTTTATGGCCCCTCAAATTTCTCATACATATGTATATTGTCAGGCACCAGCTGGGGGTATTCATCACCTTCAGTGATATTTCTAGTTTTAAAAAAAGTGTTGAAAAGGGAGAGAGTTCTTACCATGAGACTACTGCTGACGTGTCAAAGTGCTACTAATCTTGCTGAATTTAAGAATGAGAATACATGTATATTGCTACAATGTTATCATGTCTATTTAAAAATAAACTTATATTAATAGAAATGTTCCATATTTTTGTCCAGATGTCTTCAGAGTTATCCGCTTCAGATTTGTTGTTTGTGTAATAGGGTTTAAAAAAATTATTTCACATGTTAACAACTTGGCAAATGAGTTTTTTAAAAGGACTAATAGCTGCATTAAAAGTTTCTTTGATAATTTAATTTAACCAGTTTCGACTCTTTATCCAAAGTTCACTTATATATCCTAATTCATCTACATAATAAATTTAACAAAAAAGAAGACATAGCCCATAATGATAATATTCTCCTTATTGCCCCATTATTTATTAAAACTATATTTTTATTTAGATAGATTTCCCATACTTTTCCAATGTATGTTTAAGACAGTCTGCTGGAGATTCTTTCTACATGACAAAAGCATAACTCTTTTTTTATAAAAATTCTTGAATATTGAAATTTCTGATTATAAAACTGGAAAGAAAATGTTCTTGAATTAAAATAAGTAAAAGACAAATGGAGTTGTAATTACTCAAACCCAACAATAGGGTTTGTGTATCCATTGGTGAGCCAAATAAATACAACCATTTGGGTGAATTGATTTAGCTATGCACTGTACAGACTCTTTGATTTAACCCTTTCCCACATGTCTGTTTCTGGGAAAATATTTGATGCATTACCTGGAAATATGCCTGTTATCTAGAGCGCTGCCATAAGTTACACAGCACATATAAACTAACCTGTGCTAGAGACTACCTTGGAATGGCAGTTTACTGTCTTGAGCAACCACACTAAGAGTTTCCAAATTACTAATTTTCTACATAAATGACCTTGCAATTAAAAACGACCTGTGAACAAAGACCATATTGTTGTGTTCCCATGGGTGGTCTTAACCCTTTCCCTCATACGACAATTCTGCAGCAGTAGACTTTGAACATATTTTGTCAAAAAGTGGGATAACCTATGACTAAAAGTGGAAAACATTGTGGCAAAAGGAGAAATTGCTCGTTTTGAGCAATTTCTTCTTTTGTCACTATGTTTTCAAAAAGCCGTCTGCTGCAGAGGCGTCAGAAAGCGTCTATATGAGGGAAAGGGTTAATACATAGGTTCCACTGTACCTGAATTATGTTTCTTTTCTTTGCAACAGGGATTCCAGTAGCAGAGCCAAAAACAGAACCTCAGATTTATTTCTTTGATATTGTTTCCCAGGCCAACACACTTTTCCATCTGTTTGAAAAACAGTTCATGGACAATGCTGTTCCACTGTTTATGTATGTGTTTGATTATTTTAATTTTAAAATTATCCTTATTTAACCCTTTCCAAAATGAATTTGATGCATTTGCAGCAGATGTCTTTTCAAAATATTGAGCAATCTTTCCTTTTGCAACAAAGTTTTTAACTCTATTCACAAAATATATTTTATTTATAGAGAATTTCCGTAGCGTAGCTTAGATGTTCATCTGCTCCTAATTTGCTGTTTGTGGAAAAGCATTAACTATTTATGTGCCAATCACGCCTTACCTTACTGACTTATTACCAGGCAACATACATTATCCTTAGTTGAGCGCCTCCTTGGTAGTTTAGTGGTAGAGGTTCCGCATCGGATGCGGGAGGGCGCAATTCGATCCTCTGCCAGGTCATACCAAAGACTTTAAAAATGGTATTAATGGCCGCCCTCCTTGGCGCTCAGGGTTGCAGGGTTACCATAACGACTGACTAGCTGGTGTAAATTAACCAGTAGTATGGATAACTTACCCAGGATATGCCCTGGTATAGCTGAAAAACTGTTGAAAGTTGCGTAAAACCCTTTGAAGACAATTTTTTCTTATTGTTCAGGTCCACACCTCTGTATGCTGAATGTTTACAGAAGAAAAGAAGACTCCGTGAGACGTTGGAGGGAAAGATAGACACAGGGCTGGACAGGGCTGTCGCCTCAACATGCGGATGGGTCCGCAGTATTTTGTCTAATGAACAGAAGAAAACTGACTTTAAACCTGACGATGATTCTGTCCTTGCCCAGATGGGAACCGCAGTAAGTGGGATTGTCCTTTTTACATACAACACACCTACAGCAGGCGACTTTGTAGTAGGAGTTGGAAACATTGTGGCAAAGGGAGAAATTGCACATTATGAGTAACTTCATATATTGCCTCAATGATTTCAAAAGTCGTCTGCTGCAGATACCTCACTTTCTGCCTGCAAGTGGGAAAGGCTTCAAACATTTATGACAAATATTTATCCTTTCTCACATGCATCTCAAGCAGATGACTACCGTATATCCGCGGCCATAAGTCGAATTTTTGAGACTCAAATTTTGGTGTTGAAGCAGGGACTCGATTATGACTGAATGACAATCTCTCTTAAGGCTATATTTTACATGCGACAAACAGTAGAGAAACTACTTTTTATCAGCGATGCATCCTTTCCTTACATTTTTTTTATCTAGTTTTAAAGCCGTAAACAAAGGTAAAATAAATACCATACCCTTTAAAATCCTTTTCAATTCAAAGTTAATTTGTCCAATTTAAAGAATATGTAGTAATTTCTCCTTTTGTCAGAAGTCTGCTGCAGATGCGTATAAATGCATGTGAAAATGGGTAAGAGTGAAATCTATATAGACCTTTATTTCCGCAAACCATTTTCCCCAACAAATGAGCTACGTCATAAAAAAAGAGTATGTGCAGTTTAATCACACAAGTATAATTTACTAAGCTAATAGTATCGTAAATCTAACATTAATTTATATGGGTGTATTTCATTTGTCGCGGCTCAATTTTCAGCTGGTAAATTAGTGACGTCATTTTTTGAGTCCTGTGTTTTTCACACGACAAACAGTTATAAGGGCTAACGCAAGTCGGTTGTAACTACAGCCTGTTCCAGTGGAAATTACAACCGTTTTCATATAAACATAGAGTCCAAACTTCTTTCCATAGACCTTTAAAACCCTTGTCTTCACCTCTCTGTGAATTACACACACTTTTAATAAACTTCGTCAATGCATGGTAGAAACACGGACACCGATAAAACCCTTTGTTCGAGTTTCGCGCTTTTATTTTTTATAGATTAAAACAAATATTAAGAAATTTGGACTAGTTAGTTTGTTTGGCTTATTTGGATTTATAAAATCAGGTTTGTGATTATTATCTTAATGTATCATAGTTTTACATCGAGAACCATGTTTTTTTGGGTTTTTTTGCCGAAATTTTTAAAAAGTCGACCCCCGACTTATGGCTGGGAGTAACCTCAAAACCACCGAAATTTCGAAATTGGGGTCAAAATGGACCCTCGACTTATGGCCGAAGTCGACTTATGGCCACGGATATACGGTATGCATCTCAAGCAGATGACATGAAAGCTTTTTGAGCAATTAGACTTTCATTTATAGAGATTTCCATATATTTGACTAGATGTTTTCCAAGGTATCTAGAGACTGTTGTATGTTGTATGATATATAGATGGACAAAATATTTTTGTCTGCGGGACAATATTTTTTTCTTGAACAGTGAAGGATCGACTGAAATTGTATAAGCATTTTTAGCTCTACTGGCCAAAGGCCAGAAGGGCTTATGTCGTGGCGATTTGTCCGTCGTGCGTGCGTGCGTGCGTGCGTGCGTGCATGTGTGCGTGCGTGCGTGCATGTGTGCGTGCGCGCGTGCGTCCGTCCGTCCGTAAACAATTTCTTGTTAACACGATACAGTCTTCACTTTTGATTGTATCTCAACCAAACTTATACAGTAGTTAGATATCCATGAGAGCTCGGTTCCTTTCGAAAACCAGCCAGATCCGCCCATGCATGACTGGATTATGGCCCTTGAAATGGTCAAAATTGCTATAAAAGAGCTTGTTAACACGATAGTCTTCACTTTTGATTGTATCTCAACCAAACTTATACAGTAGTTAGATATCCATGAGAGCTCGGTTCCTTTCGAAAACCAGCCAGATCTGCCCATGCATGACTGGATTATGGCCCTTGAAATGGTCAAAATTGCTAAAAAAAGAGCTTGTTAACACGATACAGTCTTCACTTTTGATTGTATCTCAACCAAACTTATACAGTAGTTAGATATCCATGAGAGCTCGGTTCCTTTCGAAAACCAGCCAGATCCGCCCATGCATGACTGGATTATGACCCTTGAAATGGTCAAAATTGCTATAAAAGAGCTTGTTAACACGATACAGTCATCACTTTTGATTGTATCTCAACCAAACTTATACAGTAGTTAGATATCCATGAGAGCTCAGTTCCTTTCGTAAACCAGCCAGATCCGCCCATGCAAGACTGGATTATGGCCCTTGAAATTGTCCAAATTGCTATAATTGAGCATGTGAACACAATAGAGGCTCCATTTACTATCTGATCTTCACCAAACTTAGATAGTAGTTAAATATTGATGAGAGCTTGGTTCCTTTTGAAAATCAGCCAGATCCGCCCATGCAAGACTGGATTATGGTCCATGAAATTGTAAAAATTACAAAAGAGCCTCCATTTACTATCCGATCTTCACCATACATACATGCTCTGGATTGAAAATGACCAAAGAACCATACCAGTAGAGCATAGGCCCTCATGGGCCTCTTGTTTCCTTTTTAGCTTGATTTTTGAAAAAACGAGAGAGTTATTGTCATGACCCTGGCGTCGTCGTCGTCCGGTTAAGGCTTTTTGTTCAGCTCAGCTTTTTTTCTGTTTTCTATCAGTTGAGCGTCTGTGCCGTACGCGGTGCTCTTGTTACAGTATGTTATCAATATAATTTCAATCCATCTGAAAATGACTGAATAAACACTTAGAGAAAAGAAAAGACGATTTTGAGGCTAGAATCAATCAAAAAAGGAAAAGGATATTTAATTTTAATCAAGAAAATTCCTCATTTTCTCTCTGTGCTTTTAACAATGCAATCACTGTGGATTCATCAAAATTATTGTACATCAGGGAATGAGGTTAATTTGCACCTCTATTTCAGGCTTGTGCTAAAGTTGTGAAGTTTGTGTCCAGACAGCATGCGTCTATACGGGACGATCTGGATGGTAAAAATGTGGAGGCTGTGTTACTCGAACTGGGCATCAGATTACACAGAATACTGTATGAACACCTCTGTCAGTTTACATACAATTCATTAGGTTTGTATTATATTCTGTTTATTAACTATTTCTGACCTGTAGACGCATTCTGAAGCCTCTCCAGCAGACGACTTTTTTAACTCTATTTAATAATTACACACTCATTTATTGCAATTTCTGACATTTTGGCAAAGCTGTTTTTAAAGTCCTGCTGCTAACTTTTCGTATATGGGAAAGGGTTAACACCTTTCCATATACAATAAATTTGCGGAAGATAACTTTTATGACATCTTTGCAAAAAAGTGAAAGTCTATAAATTAAGTATACACATGTACTTAGAGTTATATACATTGTTGTAAAAGGATAAATTGCTGGAGAAATGTCCCTCATTTGCAGATGTGTCAGAATTTCTTGGGAAGAACATGGACAATCTTTAAAAAAAGAAGGAAAGTGTTATTATTGAATAAATTTGAAAACACTGTGACAAAAGGTGAAATTGTTCATTATGACCAATTTCTTGTTTTTTTCCACAAAGAGATTTGTTGTATAGGCATCAGGAAGTGTCTGCAATAGGGAAAGGGTTAAAAGTGATTAACGATGAGTGACCAGACACAATTATTGGTGAACCTTGGTTAAATTGCAAGAACTCTCTCCTCAGACAAAATAATTATCTTCTGTATTTATTTTTTTTCTGAAGATTTTTCCCCCCTGTCTGGTAGTGTCTAATGTCAGCCTGCCCAAGATCAACCTTATCCCTTGCAGACAGATCTTGGTTCTCCCTGTTTGTAATCTTGTTATACAAACATCTGGAAACTGTTAAACAACGACTACATTATCATACATATAATATCAAAACTTCCTTAACCATTTCTCACTTATAGATGTATATTTTTGTTGTACATTTGCAGCAGACGACTTTTGAAAACATTGTGGCAAAATGAGGAATTACACATTATGAGCAGGTTTTCCCCATTCGCTACAATTGTTTCCACTCTATGAAGTAATGATACTTTCCTTTATAGAGATTTTCCATATTTTTGACCGGATTGCTCTAGCAATTCCGGTCTATAGATTGGCGATGTCTGTCTGTCTGTCCGTCAACATTTTGGTTAAAGTTTCAGGTTGAGGCAAAATCTCAACACTGGAAAGCGTTAACACTTGAAACTTTGCCTGTAGGTAACCAGTAACAAGTTCTATTAATTTCTATGGTTATTTTGACCTTGACCTTGGTTTGATGATTTTCAACGTCAAATACCGACAATCCGGCCTTACCGTCTTCAGCGGTTTCTTGTTTTGTGCATTTGCAGCAGACAACTTTTTAAAACATTGCGGCAAAATGAGGAATTGCACATTATGAGCAGGTTTTTCTCCATTCACTACAATTTGTTTCCACTCTATGAAGTTTTATTAGAATGTTTTCAAAATTATATTCTGCAGAGCTGCTTTATGTGGGAAAGAGTTTACCCTTTCCCTCATACAACAATTCTGCAGCAGACGACTTTGAACGTATTTTGTCAAAACATAGATACTCAATATAAATAAAAGAATGCTTATTGAATGAAGTTGAAATCATTGTGTCAAAAGGAGAAATTGCTCATCTTGAAATGTTACAATGTTTTCAAAATTTGTCTGCTGCAGAGGCATCAGACAGCATCTGTATGTTGGAAAGGTTTAAACCTTTTTACTTTACATTGATTGCCAAACAAGCTTATTTCGATTGATCTTTATCTCCAACTGGCACACTCAGTATATTTAACCCCTTCCTTCATATAGACTTTTTCTGATGCCTCTGCAGCAGACGACTTTTGAAAACATTGAGGCAAAATGAGAAATTGCTCCTTCTGCAACAATGCTTTCTACTTTTTTCAATAATTTTACCTACATTTATAGATTTTTTTCTGTATTTTTGACTTAGTAGATAATGTTTATGTCTTCTGCAGTAATTGTTGTATGTGGAAAAGGGTTAATTTTTCCTAGCCTAGTAGTTGTTTGTGCACCCAGGGATCATGAATAAGCGTTATGTTGCTGTAATACAACTGAGATACTGTTAAAAACAGGGTAAAACCCAAAATTAGCCCTTTCCTACATAAAACAAATCTACTTTGAAAACATATTGACACAAATAAGGGAACATCTCTGTATATTAACCCTTTCCCTCATATAGACGCTTTCTGACGCCTCTGCAGCAGACGGCTTTTTGAAAACATAGTGACAAAAGAAGAAATTGCACAATTGCAATTTCTCCTTTTGCCACAATGTTTTCCACTTTTTGTCATAGGTTATCCATTCAATTATGGAGATTTTCTATGTTTTGACAAAACTCGTTCAAAGTCGTCTGCTGCAGAATTGTCGTATGAGGGAAGGGGTTAAATAGAGTTGAAATTCCTTGTGGTAAATTGAGAAATTGCTCCAAATGTTTTCTGCTGCAAAGCTGTCTTCAATTGGCAAAAACATGTTATGGTTTTTTTTTTTCTACTTTTAAATATACAGTCCAATCTGTGTCATAAAGACCATCCATTGGAATAAAACAATATGGTCTTTATTTGCAGGGTCATTTATGCGTATAAAAATGACTTATTCAGACACCGAAAGTGTGGTTGCTACAAACTGGAAATTTTTATTCCATGGTGATCTTTGGCACAGATTCAAATGTAAACATATATATTTATCCAGGGGCCATGTTGGTTATATGTGATGTGAATTCATACAGACAATGTGTTAAAGACTTTGGAATTCCTACTGTGAGTAAACTGTTTGAGAAGCTACACGCCCTGTGTAACCTCCTGGTGGTCGTTCCAGAGAACCTTCAACAAGTCTGCGGCGGTGATCAGCTGGTAAGTGGCAAGAAGTTGTCCGTTTTAACCCCCCTTTCCCACCATACATGCAACAAGTCTGCGACGGTGATCAGCTTGTAAGTGTCGAGGAGTTGTCAGTTTTAACTGCCCTTTCCCAACATACATGCAACAAGTCTACGGCGGTGATCAGCTGGTAAGTGTCGAGGAGTTATCCGTTTTAACCGCCCTTTCCGACATACATGCAATATTTTGTGTTAAAGTTATAGTGGAACCTGTGTATAAAGACCACCCATGGGAACACATCAACATTTTTTTTGTTCACAGGTGGTCTTTAATTGCAGGATAGTTTATAAATGCAGAGAATGAGCAATTGAGAAACTAAAAGTGTGGTTGCTATTGACTTGGAATCGCTATTCCTAGGTGCTCTTAACCCTGTTCCACATACAACAAATCTGCAGCAGACGACTTCAGAAACTCTCTTTAAAAGAAAGTACAATTATTGAATTTGTCGTCATGCAGAGGCGTCAGAAAGTGTTTATATGATGTAAAGTGTTCAGCACAGGTATGACTATTTCTCACCTTATACATCATTTTGGGGTCACAAGGTTAACTCTCTGACAAAGTTCTTTAACCCTTTCCCTCATATAGACGCTTTCTGACGCCTTTGCAGCAGATGGCTTTTTGAAAACACAGTGACAAAAGAAGAAATTGCACAAAACGTGCAATTTCTCCTTTTGCAACAATGTTTTCCACTTTTTGTCATAGGTTATCCATTCAATTATGGAGATTTTCTATGTTTTGACAAAATATGTTCAAAGTCGTCTGCTGCAGAATTGTCGTATGAGGGAAAGGGTTAACACTTTCCCACATACACCAAATCAGCAGAAGATGACTTTGAAATTATCAAATAAAAAATATAGAAAATCTCTTTAAATGATACTATGATTATTAAATAGCGTTTAAATCATTGTGGCAAATTGAGAAATTGCTCATTATTACTATGTTCTATTTAAGGCTGGACTGGATAAGACTGTGTTGATATCGTTTATACAACTGCGGGCAGACTACAAGACAGCCAAACTTGCCACATTACTCAAATGATTTCCCCAATTACAAAACCAGATGTACAGGATAGCTTTCTTACGTGATGAAAGACTCACTTGGAACTTAACCAGAACATAAATAACACTTTTAACAATTTCCCACATACACAAAATCTGCAACAGACAACTTTGGAAAGATCATTATGAGAATTATTGCCTTTTGCTTCAATGATTTCAAAACTTGTCTAATTGTCTTAAATCTTAATCAGCTTACATTGTGGACATGACAAATTATGAGCTATATCAAGTTCTGCCTCAATGTTTTCAAACGTTTTCTGCGTCAAATTGCATCTTCATGTAGGAAAGGAATAAAATAAGTACTGTATTTTGTCTTGCTTTGTTCATGATATATTTCATCTAACTATTGAAAAGATCTATGAGCAAGTTGTGGGCTTCCTGCAAAACGGTTGTAACTACAACTTGTCACAAGATGTAGTTACAACAGTTTTGTATGAAGCCATTGATATGTCTTCTCAGTTTTGTTATTTTTGTGTTAAGAAGCTCTTTTCTTTTTAAAGTTTTAAAGTTATAGCTTTGTACCTTTCATTGTGTCTTTCTGATATAAGGTTGAGCTGCCTTAGCTCTGTCCGTGACAAGGGTCGTTAGTTTGAATCCCAGCTCCGCCAATCATTTTTTGTGGATGATTGACAAAAGTTGTACGTCTTCCACCAATGGGCTGAGAGCCAATGTAGGACGATAGCCAGTTGCCTGGGAAGAATGTTGTGTGTAGCAATGTTTGAAGAGAGAGGGTTGGAGCCAGGAAATGCAATGCGGAAATATTTAATGAATGTGTAATTATTGTGGATTTGTACATACACTACTGCTGTAAGCAACTGTTTGTATTATCAAAATAATGTGCAATATTTTAGTGATTTTAGTCAAAAGTTAATATTGAATTAATTGTTTAATTTAATTATGTGATAATTATGTAGATACAATAAATTTAAGGAAACCGTAAACGTTGTTGTTGTTATTAAGCTTTCTTGTTAATTTATTACATATCTGGCTCTGCAGAAGACAGCTTTTGAAAACATTGTGACAAAAGGAGAAATTGCTCATAGGTCCTAGGTTTGAAATCCGAGATGAGCGATGAAGATTTTCCCCCCAAAGCGGTGCGAGTACTGGTTAGTAATCCAGGAAGCAAACATCGATCGTGATTAATTTAAACTGAAAGCTTGTTTCACAAAATATGTCAACATTGCAACATTGACCCTTATGGTGAGAAATTCCTGGAACTGCAGCGTATCTTCATCCATGCATTTGGACACATTTTCGCATGTGTATGGTTTATTAAAACTTTTCCTCAAACACCTTGACGCCGTGACGCCTCTGCAACTGAAGACTTTTGAAACTTTGTTGCAAAAGGAGAAATTGCTCATAATGAGCAATTTATCCTTTTGCCACAATGTTTTCAACTTTATTCATTTCATAAGTTTGACTAAATGCATGCAGGTTTTCGGTGCCATTATTTAACAAGCTCACGGATTATCAACGCCACCATGATTCGAACCCTCGACCTCCCGCTACCGAACCATATGCCTGAACCACCGGGATCGGTATTGTGGTTGTTGGTCGTGGATTCAAACTGTTATGTAAATTCATGCGATAAGGTGCAATACCCTTTACCGCATACAACACTGAAGGATACATTGTTCCTTGTAACCCTTTACAACATACTCATTGGGGTTTTATGTCGTTTCAACATAATTTCAGTTATATCAGCAGAAGACTGAAAATAATATTGAAAAAACTGGAAATCCCCATAAATGAAAGTGTAAATTACTGAAGAAATTGAAAGCATTTTGACAAAAAGTTATTGCACATTATGAGGAATTTCTTCTGTTGTCACAATGTTTTCAAAAGTCGTCTGCTACATCGTTTCATCTGCTTAAATACTCGGAAGTAATATTGAAAACGCTAGGGTGTTGGCGTTCCCTGTGTCTGATGCGAAACCGTCAATGCATGGAGGAATTTGCAAAATCTCGATGAATTAAAAACGACACAAAACAGCGCGACGCCAAATACAATTTCTCTATACATTAGGCAACTTCTACGTAAATCCAGGAACGTAGATAAACGTATCTACACCTGGTAAAACACATGTTGTACTGCAACGAAGGAAAGCCGCCCTCACTGTACGTGAAAGGAGAAGAACATAACGCCAGTTTCGGACATTTTGTTTGCAACTGAAATGTTGTATATGATCGGTGCTATTCAAACACCATCGTTAATATTAAATAATTCATTTCACGTTTGACTTTTTTTTAATCAGCATCCATGCAAAAAGATCGAACTAGAAGCTTTTTGTGACTAATTTGAGAACAGTACAGACCCAGATCAGATTGCACGGATGCGCTGGATGATCTACACTGGTTATAATTGCATTGCCGGTGGTTTTCGGAGAGCTCCACTCTTGTTTATATTGTGGTTATAAGTACTAAATAAAACACTTGCAAAATATTCCCATGTTTTTATTTTAAATAGCCGTTTTATTCACAATGTTAATATATGTATACTATCAGTAATATATCCGTGTAACATAAAAAATAATCCATAAATGTACAAATCATTTTTTACAATCATTTTCTTTTTAAATCGTGTATTTTTTTAAAGAAAGTTTTATATGATAAAAATCAAAAAAATATTATTCGTAAATTATCCATTCTTCTGTCAGTGTGCTTTTACTTTCTCCTTTACATCTATGTCCTGTTCATCCTCGTCATCGACGAATGGGTTTAATTTGTCCGGGTAACCCTCGACGGTGTTTCTGTCAGCGTCTGTAACCATAAACCAGAATCAGTTATAACATTGATTGATTGCAATGTTGTTGTTTTACAGCCATTAATACCATTTTAAAAGTCTTTGGTATGACACGGTCGAGGATCGAACTTGCGACCTCCCCGCACCCGAGGCGAACCGATACGGTGGTATGAGCCCGAGTCAAACTGTTTGGGTTCCTGTTGCCTTAGAGAACAGCGAAGTCCCAGAGCACTGTGCATTCGCAAAGTATCACTAGAGCCTTCACTGTCCGTCTTTATGTAATATCGTCCAAGGTGCTGATGTCTATAATTGTTTGAGTCGCAACAAACCAGAAATACGGACAAATGAAAGAGTTCTTGACATTTTATTAAAATGTCCTTTTCACACAGCCATACTTGTCATTCACTCCACCCTTCTTTGAAACCCACCTTGGTCGATACGATCTACTGCAAACAATGTTGATCTGATTCCATTGAGATTGTTGCATTTCGAAAAGATATCGAAAGTGCCACTTAGAATAATTAACTTTGGGAAATTATTATACAAAGAACAATACCGTTCTTGTATATTTCTTCCTTTACATCATTCGAGCTGTTATGGTCGCAGTCTTCGCCACCACCGTCATCATCGTCTCCAAACGGGTTAAGATGTTCCGGATAGTTAGGCACTTGTATCTCGTCTGGAAAGTTCGTAGGATCAGAATCAACAACGTCATTCTGGTAGTTTTTAGAGTTTCCTAAAATATCATAATTGTTCACCAATGAATTGATTTATTTATTATACAGTGGTCTGTTTTAACTCGAACTTGAAAGGAACACAAACTACTTCGAGTTATCGACGTATTCGAGTAATCCCTCAATTAACGCTAAATTTGTGTATGTATTGGCAGCTTCTTGATTCATTTATACGCACGTGTTTATTACGACAATCATAACGCTGTTACTCTGCTTTCAAAATATTGATCTGATCTAGAATGTCTAAACGAAATATTCGAATTTTTCCTTGTTCGATTTAAAACGAGTTCACAGTATTGGTTTTTACATTAGTGCTTCCAGAAGCGCTTCGAGTCGCGTTTAGCATGTTGGGGTCTTATTGCCTCACTTAACCCTTTCACACATACATCAAATCTGCAGCAGACGACTTCGACAACAGAGTGACAAAAACCTGAAAAATCTCCATAAAAGATAGCTTTATTGTTAAATAAATTTGAAAACATTGTGGCTAAAGGAGAAATTGCTCATCATGAGCAGTTTCACCTTACTCCACAATATTTTCAAAAGTCGTCTGCTGCTATTGCGTCAACATGCGTATACAGGTGGGAAAGGGTTAAATGATAAGATAGTCAGACCAAAACATCACATTCAATAAAGAGGAACATGATATTGCCATCGAGCTGTAATACAATTCTAAGTTGCATTATAACCGAATGTAACCATATAATAAACATGTTTCTGTCTAGACAGAGTTGGTTATAGCTCATCTATATATCAATATATCACATGTGGTTTGTCTTCTTGCATCTTTTGAGATGCTTCGATTTACAATGCAAATGAATATAATTTATAATACATTCTTATTAATTTACTCATCTTATGGACATAACATGTGTTGTCGTTTCATATAAAGTTTTATTAAACAAGTTCAAGAAATTTGTTATTAAGCGAGCCTTTGGCGAGCTTAATAATAAATTTTTTGGACGAGTTTAATACAACTTTATGAAATGTCAACGAATGTCATATTCTTTTTTATCACATGACGAAACACAAAAAGAAAATCGGGTTTTCGCAGTCAGAAAACAGTCCCAACATGTAATACTTAATAAACTGTTAACTAATCACACACAACATATTGTTATGACCGATAATGGTGACAAAGTTGATTATAGCTCATCTTGTGAACAATATATCACATGTGGTTTGTCTTTTTGCATCTTTTGAGACATGCTTCGATTTACAATGCAAATGAATGCAATTTCTAATGCATTCTTAACCATTTACACATATTAAAGACACAACAAAACATGATACATATTTATATAAGGTACGATGTGTTATGGGCCTGAAGCCTTCATTTGCACAATACACTTTTATGTAAATATTTAACCAACAAAACCTTCTTTATTTTCGCTAGTTTCCCTTTTTGTACCTGTCTGATCTTTGACAACGAAGCCATTCACGTGACCTGTTTGGAGCGGTGGTGGAGGTGGTGCTCTTCTCTTTTCAGCCTTCCTTTGTGTAAGCGCGGGTCTTTTAGGGGCCACACTTTTAAGGAAACTGGTATCTCCTGAAATGCATTTGTGAAAATGTATACATGTACATGTATATAGCAATTAAGTTTTATTAATGAAAACTTCTCTGTATATAGAAAGCACTTTAATCGTACTAATTTGATGACTACTATTTTTGGAACCAGCAAATATGTATATGATCTTACTGACCCTCCGTAACTGGGTCATATAATGGTAAATTAGAGCCACTAATGGGGCCACAAATCTAGTTTCTTGTCAAGAGATGCAGATGCATCTAAGTCTAGAGTACATGTGAATGATCAGGTGCACCTGTGTAAATGCACAGCATCGCATTAACCTTCACTTTAGACCCAAAGTCGCAAGACATGGCTCGTAGCTCTAGCAATGTTGAATAATTTGTCTCAAACTTACAAACGTTTCATTTGTCTAGATGTTCTGGTTTTCATTTTTACTGCAGGAGAAGCCCAATGCACTGGGACAAAATATTATATAAGGTAATGATTACGTGCCATTGTTTTTGCTCCATATTAAGAAGTGTATTTGAGCAAACATTTTATATTCTTGCAGGTGTATACAAGAGTAAAAAATGTAATTTATGTGATCTTATTTACCCGAACTATATTTTTTGTTTATTTTACAATGTCGACCCTCATACAGCTGTACCGAACTTTAAGCAATATTTTCAATCAGTGTCACGTACGACTTTCAACAACATTTGTGATCAATATAGACCGTGATCAGCCTGCACATTCGTAAGGTAGAATATGTGTCTACATTATTCACCAACTTTAGCAAAGCCTATTCGCTACATATGAGTAGGCAGTACCCAACAATTGCGAACAATATAGACACAGATCAATCAGCCTGCATATTAACCAACTCTAAGCAAAGTCTTCTCGATGTAATATATTATATGAGCTGCTTTTAACCCTTTCCCTCATACGACAATTATGCAGCAGACGACTTTGAACATATTTTGTCAAAAAATAGAAAATCTCTATAATTGAATGGATAACCTATGACTAAAAGTGGAAAACATTGTGGCAAAAGGAGAAATTGCTCGTTTGGAGCAATTTATTCTTTTGTCGCCATGATTTCAAAAAGCCGTCTGCTGCAGAGGCGTCAGAAAGCGTTTATATGAGGGAAAGGGTTAAAACAACATTTGCGAACACTATAGACTATGATAAGAAAGTAAATATGTGTCTATATTATTTACCAGCAAAGATTACTCGATACAAATTAGCCGATTTTAAACAACATTTGCGAATACTATAGAATATTAGCAGTCTGCAAATTCGATAAGTCTGTCTGTGTATATCTAAGACTCTCCGAAAAACATTGTAATAATTTATCATAGATAAATAGAACGCTTTCCCATATACTACACATTCCAGCAGACGACTTAGAAAATTATCAAGAAAATTATGAAGACAATATAATAAAGTTTCTGTTCAGGAAAGTGAAATTATTGAATATATTTGATAACCACAATATCTTTTATTAATGCTCACAAATATATTGAAACCATTATATTACGGTTAAACATACCTCCGCCGATGTCTTTGTCAGACACAATGCCATTTATTGCATTCAGGGTGCATTCATCTAACTTTTCTTGCATCTTTATTTCACCTTCTGAACCACCAAACTCTTCCAATCCTGCCTTTCTCCCACAACAAACAAACCATTCCCAGATGCTGAAATAAACGGTAACGAGCGAATTGTTATCACATAAGGAGTAATTCTTTGAACTGAACGTCGGTTTAAATAATTTGAAGACGTACAACGGAGAATAAATGAAACGCTAGTGCTAATTCTTAAACTGGGTTTAAGGAAAAACGGTGTTAATACTATTTTCAAAATATTTTGACTTTAATTTATAAAAAAAGTTTAGACAAAGTCTATATTTTCAAACCGTTATTTAAAAAAATAAAGACTTATTCATTAGAACTACAAATTAATTTATGGAAAGAATATATCATTAAAGTAGACTTTTAAATGGACTGATTGATACTGCATATCTACTCACGTTCTGACTGGTCCTGATTTCCCTTTCTTTGCTCGAGTTGTCCTAGATTTCACCATATTTATACTAATATTTTAAAGCACAGTGAGACAAACAAAATCAGTTTTATCAAACAACAGAGAACGTTTTAAATGCGCCTCCTCGCTCGGTTACTTGTAAATCTGTCGACATAGAAACGACGTTATACTTTTGGCGGAAATGACGTCTCGATGTACAACGTCATTACGTCATCGATGTATTAGATCATTTTAGTTGTGGTTCCCGAAACCCACATTTTAACTGCTAATAAAGTACGTTGTGAGCAGTATTTGACTTATAACCTTTTAACCCTTTCCCTCATATAGACGCTTCTGACGCCTCTACAGCAGACGGCTTTTTGAAAACATAGTGACAAAAGAAGAAATTGCACAAAACGTGCAATTTCTCCTTCTGACACAATGTTTTCCACTTTTAGTCATAGGTTATCCATTCAGTTATAGAGATTTTCCATATTTTGACAACATTTGTTCAAAGTCGTCTGCTGCAGAATTGTCGTATGAGGGAAAGGGTTAATTTCAGAGACCCTAGGCTTACGAACAACTCTCGACCACTGACAACCTGAGGTTACTAATAGTCTTTTAAAAAAATGTCGTAAGTACGGTGTACCATTAGTACGGTGTACCATTAGGGTCATCGTGCTATCGCGCTGTCAACAAGCACACGCGATGCCACGGTAAGTGATCGAAATCCGGTATTTATACCATTTAAATTCCCTGGATCTCTAAAATAGGTTAAGTAAAAAAACATATGCCGACGAACCATCTCGCTGAGACGTTTCTCGTAGTCTTTTGTTTCTTTTGATGATGACTAGTTGCTAGAAGTAGTAAAGCTATTTTTCACAAAGAAGCATAACTGAATGCCGACGAGGTTATAAACCAGTCATCCACCTTCTTATGTTGTGATATATACGTGGACGGCTGCCAATTGTCTTTCTTCCGTCAGTTGTGGATCGGACTTGGTCAATAAGCCAACGTCAACGTCAAAGAAGGTCACACTAGGGTATATGGGTATTTGAAACTGTATTGATCCAAACTATCACGTTGCTGCTTCAACTAATTGCACCTCTAGAGCGGGAGACCTCGGTTCGATCTCATGACAGCTCATACCTAATACATGGTAGTATTATCTCCCCTCCTTGGCGCTGGATCATACCAACGATTTTTAAAAAATTGGTAGTAATGGCTGCTCCCCTTGGAGCTCAGGGTTGCAGGGTAAACATTACGACTGACTGGCTTGTGTCAGGATAAATGGACCAGTAGTACTGGTAACTTAGCCAGAAACGCCTTGATATAACTGAAATATTGTTGAAAGCTGCAATAACAAACAATACACTCATTGGCGGTAAGGGATGCGGGGATAGCATTGCGACTGATCCATCGGTGTCGGAATAAAAAATACCGGTTTTACTGAAAATGTGCACAGTAAATGCCGTGAAATAATTGAGATGTTTTAAAACGACGAAAGACGTAATTCAACCGATACATGAATGAACCAATCAACGGATTGAGGAGTCCTGGGTTTCTATGATCATGAGAAGGGAGTAGGTGGCGGACCATCTTACACACGTCGGCAACCACTCGCCAACCAACCTTAAATTGTCGTCAAAACGTCTGCGACAAGTCGCTTATTAATAACCGACCGTTGAAGACCGTTTAACGGTCATAAAGTGAAACACAGTCAATGCTCGCCAACCAGTCGCCCACTAAATATGTTATGGAATGATGGAATTTTGGTTGCACGTGGTTGTCGATGGTTGCGATATTTGTATGCGCATCACTTAATGCAGCCAAAATCAATATTGTGTATAAATAAAAAGCAAACAAAGAAACAAGTCCAAACCTGGGAGAACGAAACAACTTTAATTCACAAGGATCTATTTGGTAATACATGACAAGTCGCGTCTGGCAATTATTGATTTCACCGACTTTTCCGGATTTGCATCAATCGATGCTATATATACTTAATATTAGTAGGGTTACACTCCTAGCTTTTTGTCAACTATTTCAACACCGTTTTACATGCAGACGGACAGTGAGTACTCTGGTGAGACTGTGCTGAAAGCATAGACTCGCCTGAGTCTTCACTGTTTGAACGGGCATACACCACTATCCAAATAGCTTAGTGCGGCTGGATGTATGAAAGAGCAAAAGGTCCTTGCATTTAAACAAGGGATTATCACCCGCCGACGAGCACTACTGAATCGACAACGCTACATGTATACGGGTGTTTAAGATCTCTCCAACTTCCACTGACAAATCATCTTGAAAGCGGGGTAACAACTAGTCGGTACCCAGCTTACTTTAACAAATGAACCAACAAAAGACTTGCAATGTAGTCTGATACCCGACGTACTTTAGTCAATTATTACATCATGTACACTGATTACAATAGGGAATCAGTACGTCTTGCATTAACCAACAATGGCGACTTATAGTGTACTATAGTACTCGCCGTACAATGGTGACTTATAGTGTACTCTAGTACTCGCCGTACACTGGTGACTTATAGTGTACTCTAGTACTCGCCGTACAATGGTGACTTATAGTGTACTATAGTACTCGCCGTACAATGGTGACTTATAGTGTACTCTAGTACTCGCCGTACAATGGTGACTTATAGTGTACTCTAGTACTCGCCGTACAATGGTGACTTATAGTGTACTATAGTACTCGCCGTACAATGGTGACTTATAGTGTACTATAGTACTCGCCGTACAGTGGTGACTTATAGTGTACTATAGTACTCGCCGTACAGTGGTGACTTATAGTGTACTATAGTACTCGCCGTACACTGGTGACGTATAGTGTACTCTAGTACTCGCCGTACAGTGGTGACTTATAGTGTACTATAGTACTCGTCGTACAGTGGTGACTCGCCGTACAGTGGTGACTTATAGTGTACTATAGTACTCGCCGTACAGTGGTGACTTATAGTGTGCTATAGTACTCGCCGTACAATGGTGACTTATAGTGTACTATAGTACTCGCCGTACAGTGGTGACTTATAGTGTACTCTAGTACCCGCCGTACACTGGCGACTTATAGTGTACTCTAGTATTCGCCGTACAATGGTGACTTATAGTGTACTCCAGTACTCGCCGTACAATGGTGACTTATAGTGTACTCTAGTACTCGCCGTACACTGGCGACTTATAGTGTACTCCAGTACTCGCCGTACAATGGTGACTTATAGTGTACTCCAGTACTCGCCGTACAATGGTGACTTATAGTGTACTCTAGTACTCGCCGTACAATGGTGAATTAGTACGTCTGCCATCTGTCTGGTACTTGGCATACTCTAGTAAATTACTAAATAATGAAGATATTCATTTATATTCGTAAGCTATACAGCGTAACATTTGGAATCTGTACACAAATAATAAAACACATTTTTTAACGGTTTTGAAAGATTTGGTTTAAAAACTTTAAAAGTTATTTAAAAGATATCTTCATCATATCTTAACTCTTTCCCTCATACGATAATTCTGCAGCAGACGACTTTGAACGTATTTTGTCAAAACATAGAAAATCTCCATAATTGAATGGATAACCTATGACAAAAAGTGGAAAACATTGTGGCAAAAGGAGAAATTGCACGTTTTGTGCAATTTCTTCTTTTGTCACTATGTTTTCAAAAAGCCGTCTGCTGCAGAGGCGTCAGAAAGCGTCTATATGAGGGAAAGGGTTAAGGGCGCCGTCATAATTAGTGCGTGCCTGACCCGATAATGCAATAGAGGCGTTTAACTTCAGACTTCAGACTAGTTCAGAATTCGTGATTTGTATCGGCTGTAACTTCTTGCCATATGAACATGAATACTAGTTGATTACAGGCACCGGGTCCATATGTCAAAGCAACATATATAATGCACTGTTATAGTCGATTATTTTTTTAAGGATTGCTCACCTTATTTCTTATAGGAGATATGTTTATATTGATAGCAGGGTTATATTAAGATTTAGTTTGATTGCTAAAATATTATAAACGTCATTAAAAGTCATTTCGTGCATTTGTGCATAAATCATTATCTTAACACATTAGTTACTCAAATGAAATGGGACCACAAAGACACATTGAGGGAACACAATATTTTGAAGGATAGGGGGGGAGTTGACTGAAAACCATTCATATTTTCACACGCAATTATGTATAATCTATGAACTGTGTCGCGTAAATTAGTTTTCAGACTTTTGCGATCAGTACAGGTTAGGAGGAGCCTGAGAATCCGTGCAGTCTTACTGGCTTTGCACTGTTCACCAGGTACTCTACGAAGGTTTTAACTCTTTCAGCGCCAAAGGCAATATTGAGCTTTTTGCAAACAATACTGATTCAGGTGAGTCAGCTCGTAACGAGCTGTCTCACCTGAAATCAGCATTGTTTGCCTTATAGTTATCACAATATTCCAAAATTCTTATAACATATGAATATATTCGCCCGACTTTGAACATGGAAGAGTTTACTTTAAACAATCGGCGCTGAAAGAGTTAAGAAACATTTGAACAACACACTCAACTTGATTCCGACAGCTAGAATTGGCAGGCCGAATTGTAACCACATGTGTAATAATAACGCCAAAGATGGTATTCCTGAAGCTCGGCTCAATATTTGTATTCATTTTTCAGTCCGATAAGTTCAATGATATACTCATCAAAATGAACCAGTATTTGAACACTGTCTTACGAAAAATCGACCAAGGGAAGTTTGGGACCGCGTATTCTAATCTGGATCTGCATTGTTATACGCCAATTAGTTGCAAACGATTACAAAACAACACAATTTAATAAACAATACACATTTAAATCATGTAACACGTATCATGTCAGATCGTTATCTAAACTTTTAAGAAATACGCTAAGGTCGGTTATTACCACCCCCATGCAGACGCATTTTGATGCATTTGAAATGGGCGCCTTTTGAAAACATAGGATCAAAATGAGCAAGTTCTCCTTTTGCTATAATGTTTTCAACTCTATTCGTTAATTATACATGTAGATATGTTTTTCCATATTTTGCCTTGATATTTTCTAGTCGTTTGCTGCAAATGTGTTGTTATGGATGGAACATGGCTAGAAAAATAGCTTCCAAAATACAAACATCCAATTAAATAGTTTCACGTTTCACATCTCATTATAGTTTTTACTTCTTTTCAATTACGATTTATTTTAAGATTTTTTTTTAATATAAATTCTTAATTCTATAAAAATGTGAACTTCTTTTACTAAGTTACATATTCCCGTGTGATTTACATATTTTTCTGTGATTCGTCTTCTCTCTTGTTTGCTTCCATCTGTCGCAGTAACCATGATAACTGTTCCTGAAAAGACATCAAATTTATAAATTGGTCATTATTGTCTCTATATCCATATTTTTGGGACGCAGCTATGTCAAACATTTATAACGCAATACTATAAATGATTATTGTCGATGCCGTGCAAAACGGTTGTTACTTCATCTTGATCAATGTTTAGTTACAACCGTTTTGCATGTAGACATCATTATGGTTGTGAGAACTACAATTTCAAATGTGGAAAGTCAATCGTAAGGCTTTTGCGACCAGTTCAGATCCAGATCAGGCAGCCAGATCAGGCAGCGCGTCCACTCAGTCTGATCTGGCTCTGCATTGTTCGCCAATTAGTCACGCTCATTTAAAAAGACGTATCCGTTTCAGGAAATAATTCAAATTAAGAATTAAATTCGAGTTATCGTATGTTTGAAATATCGCATGTTCGAGTTAATGCATGTTATCGCATGTTCGAGTTATACATGTCGAGTTATCGCATGTTCGAGTTAATGCATGTTCGAGTTATCGCATGTTCGAATTATCGCATGGTCAGGTTATCGCATGGTCGAGTTATCGCATATTCGAAATATCACTTGTTCGAGTTATTATCGAATTACCCAATGTTCGATTTATCGCATGTTCGAGCTATCGGATGTTCAAGTTATCGCATGTTTGAATTATTGCATGTTCGAGTTATCGCATGTTCAAGTTATAACATGCTCGGATTATCGCATGTTTGAATTATCGCATGTTTGAGTTATTGCATGTTCGAGTTATCGCATGTTCAAGTTATAGCATACTCGGATTATCGCATGTTCGAGTTATCGCATGTTCGAATTATCACATGTTCGAATTATCGCATGTTTGAGTTATCGGATGTTCGAGTTATCGCATGTTCAAGTTCGACTTATCGCATGTTCGAATTATCGCATTTTTGAGTTATTGCATGCTCGAGTAATCGCATGGTCGAGTTATCGCATGTTCGAGTTATCGCATGGTCTAGTTATCGCATGTTCGAGTTATCGCATGTTCGAGTTAACATCGCATGCTCGAGTTATCGCATGTTCGAGTTATCGCGAGACCACAGTATACTTTCATGTCGAAACGTTGTATTTTATAAATACACTCACTGTAAACACAAATATGCTGGGTACATTTTGCATATACATGTATATGTATCTATTAACCTTGCATTTATATTCCCTGAACCCTTTCCCACATACAACACATCTGCAGCAGACGACTTTGAATACATAGTGGCAAAACCTGAAAAATCTCCATAAAAAAGGTAGCTTAATTGCTAAATTAAGTTGAAAACATTGTGGCCAAATGAGAAATTGCTCCTCAGAAGCAATTTCACCTTTGGAAGCAGTGTTTTCAAAAGTCGTCTGCTGCTATTGCGACAAAATGCGTCTGCAGGTGGGAAAGGGTTAAATAATGGGACAGTCCATTAACCCTTTCCCGCATACAACAAATCTGCAGCAGACGACATCGAAACGAAACGTGTACTCATCTTATAGAGTTAAAATCATTGTGGCAAAAGGAGAAATTGCTCATTATGAGTAATTTCTCATTTTGCCAAAATGTTTTCAAAAAGTCGACTGTTGCAGAGGCGCCAGAAAGCGTCTGTATGATGGAAAGAGTTGATTTGGTTGCACAGACCGGTCTTATTCAATAACCTTCATGGACACGTACACATCTCAAACAAGAGTTGTCGTCATTTATCTTTTCCGGAAAACAATCAAGAGACGACCGCGTTGCAATAACTCTGCACAAGAGATCTCCGCTAATACCTTTCTCAAAGCGATGGTAATACAAAGCGGAACACTCTATTTTCCGAAACGCATTTAATGTTCTTTTTATGCTTCGTCATGAATTTTCCCTTTCCGACATACAACAAAAGACATTGAAAACATCAGAAAACATATTGGGAAGATATCTCTGAATAAAAGAATAATTATTGAATATAATTGATTGAAAACATTGCGGACCAAAGGAGACATTGCTCATATCGAGCATTTTCTCCATTTGCCACATTTTTCAAAAGTCGTCTGCTGCAGATGTGTCGGTATACGTCGGCATGTGACGGGGGTGTCAGTAAAACCTTCCGATTTTTATCATTCGGAACAGACGTAACTTCATATAACCACGTGACGCTGTTACTCCTGCTTAGATTTAAGGAAACGTTATTAAACGCGTAACTGTTACTGAACGCCTCCCCGTTGTTTCAAATTTCCGGAGTAAAGTTCTTGCCGGATAGCTTCTGAATTCTAATAGGGGATACACGGCACAGACAGATCTAGCGTCAATTCAACCCTATCCCACATACTGACGCCATCTGACGGCTCTGCAGCAGACACTTTTTGAAAACATTGCGATGAAAAGGAGAAATTGAATATGCTAAAATATCCCCATTTGTCACAATGTTTTCAACTCTTATCTTAAATAAAACTTTCATATAAAAAAATTAAAATAAACTTTCCATATTTTTCTCAAAATGTTTTCTAAGTCGTCTGCTGCAGTTGTGGGAAGAGATAAATGAGTCGTAAACCAACATTACCGTATGTATGCCAAATGAGCATGGCTGATGGCTTGCTTTAAAACCCCTTTCGACATATGATGCGCAACGTGTGAAAAATGCACTTACTGGCCAAAACGTCATTCCAAGAAATTAAACAAAAAGTTACAAAATAATATTTTTAACGCGGAATTGTCCATAAAAAAAAACGTTTTGTGTCGGCTGAAAAAAGGTAAACCAACCAGTGACCTATTTTAAGTCAAGAATTTCAATAATATATTAAACAAGAGTTGCTGCAAGATGAAGCAATTGGATGTTAGCGCGGGAATCAGCATTGTATGTATATTATAAATATATTATAACAATAGTTTTTTAGTTAAATACGTAAAACGAAAGCAAAAATACCTTTTCCCAACGTATTGACCTCGATCTCCCCAAATTATTGTAATCATTTGTCTGCGCATGCGCGTCCCCCCCCCCCCCCCCCTTAATATTCTTTAAATCGCAAAATATAGCACAATAACTTCGCATTTATGAAAATATTCCAATTTTCCTGTTTTAAAAAACTATGGTTTTAATTTACACTTTAATTAAAAAAATACTCCCATATAAATTTAATCGTTCACTAATCTTAATCTTCTATTGCAAACGTAATCTTTTCCGTAGTTCTGCCTAGATGTTTTCAAAGAAATCTGGAGCATATGTTTTTGAAAACATATAGGAAAAACCATGGAAAACCTCTATAAATCCCAATTATTGATTCAAGTTGACACATTGGCGCAAAAGAAGAAATTTCCAAAGGATTTTTTTTTTCTTTTGCTATTATGTTTTCGAAAATTTCTAGGAAAATAAGGAAAATGCTTGCAAAAGAAAACCTAATTATTGAAAACACCATGGCAAAATGCCAAATTCATTTATTTATGACAGCGCTATGCTTGCACAGCTGATACCTTTACCCTTTCGCACATACGATAATATGCAGCAGACCACCTTGAAAACATCTAGGCAAAAACTTTGATTATCTCTATAAATAAAAGTTTGATTATTGAATAGGTTTGAAACTTTGAACACATTGTGGCAAAAGAAAAGTCGACTGCAGTAGAGGCGTCAGCGAGCGTCTGTATGTGACAAAGGTCTAACTGATAATTCAGATCACTTTGCACACTCGCAGTCTATTCGACGTCATACTTATTATGTAATTATTTCCGGATTTTTTTTTTGATTGCTATTACAGCGATCTTAAAAAAATATGCATTAACTCTTTTCAGCGCCGAATTGTTTAAAGTAGACTCTTCCATGTTCAAAATCAGGCGTCTTCATTTCTCATGTAATAACAGTTTGGACTATTTTGTTATCGAAAAGGCAAATAATGCTGATTTCAGGTGAGACAGCTCATTACGAGCTGACTCACCTGAATCAGCATTGTTTGCAAAAAAACATCAATATTGCCTTTGGCGCTGAAAGAGTTAAACATTATTGAGGCACAGGGCTGATACGGGAATAGATCACATATCCTAGAAAGCTCGATTTTCCTGCGTGACAGCCTGTTATTTACATCTTCCTATTACAACTAGGTCTTAGTTTAACGACACTTTCTCATGTTCCTAGAATATAAATATTTAATTTAAACAGGCAGCTACGATAGAGATATGTTATCGGTGTGACAGATTCTAAAGCCATCTTTGTCAAAGCACTCATAAAATATTCATGTATGCCCATCATCATTGTTCCTTCTACATTTTAAAAGAAAGGTTATTTTTTTGAAATCGTGGTCGTCCGTACGAATGCAAATTATTCCTTCTACGTTTTACAAGAAAATGCTATCTTATATATATAGGTCGAATGTTCAAGAAAGGTTATCTTTGAAATATTCCTTTAACCAGTTATCAGAAAGATTATCTTTGAAATCTTACTTCTACTTTTTATCAGAAATGATATCTTTGACATATTTTGTCATTTCTTTACCAGAAATGTTATCTTTGAAATGTTTCTTCAACTTTTTACCAGAAATGTTATCTTTGAAGTATTGGTCGTATGTACGAATGCAGACATAATAATGGAAATAGTTTTTTTTATAGGTAAAACTCAATTACCTACTCATAACACTCTTCTTCACTTATTTTATGCTTCAATCATATATTCTCCGAAAAAAGAGTCTGTGACATGAGTAATATGATCAATAACTTGTATTCGTACATAATTACAAAGCAAAGATAAATTCTTTGTCTGTGTTGATCTCTCTCTCTCTCTCTCTCTCTCTCTCTCTCTCTCTCTCTCTCTCTCTCTCTCTCTCTCTCTCTCTCTCTCTCTCTCTCTCTCTCTCTCTCTCTCTCTATCTCTCTCTCTCTCTCTCTCTCTCTCTCTCTCTCTCTCTTTCTCTCCCCTCTCTCTCTCTCTTTCTCTCACTATGTTTATCTCTCTATCTCTGTTTCTCTCTCTCTCTCTCTCTCTCTCTCTCTCTCTCCCTCTCTCTCTCCCTCTCTCTCTCTCTCTCTGTCATCCTCTCTCTCTCTCTTTATCTGTCTCTGTGTGTGTATATGTCCCCTCTCTCTCTCTCTCTATCTCTATCTCTCTCACGCTCTCTCTCGCTCTCCCTTTCTCTCTCGCTCTCTAACTCACTTTCTCTCTTTCTCTCGATAAAAAAGATAGACATATTTACATTACAAGAGTTATTACCTTTTTAATTGTATCTATCCTAGGAACTGTAATATTGAACTAACTATACTACAGCAAACACAAAATCCGGGAACTAGATATTTCTGAGTTGTTTTAGATTGTTTCCAACTCAACTAGAGGTCAAACACTGGTCTTGTTTTAAAGTAAAGTGCATTGCTAGTTTCATTGCTACATGTATACACTGAGTTCGCAAGAGAAGTAAGAGGCCTTTTCCGAATGAGCTTGGGGAAAACAGCCGGTACCCATTGTATCTAACTTTATCTCTTTTGAATTACAGTCAAACCAACTTGATTTTGCAATTCACTATTTATAGCATTAACATTTTTATTTTCCCAATTACTCATTTTCTGCATAAATGACACTGCCATTAGAAACCTCCTGTGAACGAAGACCAGAATGTTGCTTCCCAATGGGTGGTCTTTATACACAGGTTCTACTGTTTATGCACAAGTCAAATGCTTGGACAATTAAATTTGGCCCATTAAAGATTAAATAATCCTCTCGTCAGTCAACATGCTTTTACTGACTTATAACATAAACCGTCGTCGGCTATCCACGGTTGTTGGCTCCGCTATGCTCCAACATCACCCTGTGGATTTTTCACTGGTGTTTCGCCGTTCGTTTTGACAGAATAGAATAGAATATACATTAACCAATCGAAATGACGCTTACATTCCCGATACTCTCCTACGTGGAGACGCATATAAAAATGTCGTCGTCCACAGATCGTAAATGTGCTATCTGTATATCGTCTTAAAAAAACCTAAACATTACCGAGGTTTGTAATCAAAATGCAACAAGGAGTAGTACGATTTCATATTTACTGATCCTCAGAAATGAAGCAGCGTCATGTCATAGGGGAAAAACCATGCAGCCATTCCGGGGCTCGAACACGGGACCTCTCGCTTTCAGCACGATTTCTCTACAGACTGAGCTAACCAGACCGCTTACATTTTATCTTCCAAAGTGTGCACCAAACTTTCCAACCGCCTGTCTTCAGATAAAAGCACATATATTCATTCACCTTGTCAACGTACCAACTGTATCTTTCTTTAACTCACGCAACTTAATAAGTTTAAGCATTTCACACACGCCAAGTTAACCCTTTCCCTCATACGGCAATTGTGCAGCTGACGACTTTAAACGTATTTTGTCAAAAAATAGAAAATCTCCATAATTGAATGGATAACCTATGACAAAAAGTGGAGAACATTGTGGCAAAAGAAGAAATTGCTCGTTTTGAGCAATTTCTTGTTTTGTCACTATGTTTCCAAAAAGCCGTCTGCTGCAGAGGCTTCAGAAAGTGTCTATATCAGGGAAAGGGTTAAAGTCATCATGAGATGAGGGAGTCTATTTTAAAGTGAACTAATTAGTATAGGTGAAACCTATTTCTGGCAAACAAACAAATCTGAATTGCGATGAGTTATTTGCGAGTCCTACTGTCCTATCCAAATAAATTAAAAATCATCATCTGTTTAAGCATATATTACAATTGAAATATGACCAAGATATTAAATCTATGACAATATGAAAGGTACAAAAAAAAAGTCGACTTGCGATTTTTTCATCATTTGCATTACAATAATGCAATGACGTCAACATTATAGAACAATCCGGTTAGTTAAAAAACCCTTATCAGTTATATCTGAGCTCATTTTAAAAATATAACACGAGTATAATTACAAACAAATTATCACACGTCAGTTTTTTTGCTTTCATTCCTTTATCGAGAAGGTATTCCTCTAGAAGTATTTTTCGTTTGAAATTTAATTTTCATCCAATCAAAAATCGAATATCGTGATTGCACCATAAATATGTTCTGGACACAATATATTGGATATCATACACGTTACCTATGGAAGGAATAAAATCGCCGGCTACGCCATCCATTTGTTTACCCGTGTTATCGCGATAGATATATAGCTTTATCGTGGCAGAAATAAGCCACAATGATTTCAATTATAGAGATTTTTTTATATTTTGGCTCCTATATTTTCAAAGTCGTCTGCTGCATATTCGATGTAGGTGGGAAAGGGTTAACTCAGATTTCTATGTAAGTAGTTTAACTAACATGTCGATTGATTTGTACTTTACGGATTCAAGTACATGATTCCAGAAATAAGTAATTCGTCTTCAGACAGACTAATGAAAACAACAACAAAAACAACAAAAGACCCTGTTAAATGCCAAATCAGGATAACAAGATAAGACATCCATTTTGTCATTAAAATCACGATTTTCGTCCAATTACCCTTTAATGCTTCTAACACGTTGCCATAGCAGCGTGACGTTACAAAAGCATGGAAAGCCAAACAGTCTCGTTCGTTCTCATTAAGTATCGCCGCCAAACACAATTAATTGAACTATTTATCTGAGAATCATTTACAGCAAATTACCACCTTACTCGAATGCCTGCAATTTAATGGCCTCTCTCATAACAGGAGGGGAAAATTAAGTAACAGACCAAAGTAAGAGAAATGGGACTGGGTCGCAACAAAACCGACGCTGTGAATATGTGCAGTAAACATGTTTTCATATTGATTTGACAGCATTTATTCATTAAGCAAAACAATAACTGGTCAATGTCAAGGACATATATTCATGTAATACATGAATGCATACTAAATAAAGTAAATATATATATACAATTTAACGATAATTCTAAGTAAGTACAGTAGACCCACAGTAACTCGAACACGGGTAAATTCGAATATGTTCTGAGCATTTCCTGTTACATATCTGTCTTTAGAAGAAAACAGCCTAGCAGCAGTTATGATTGAGCATACGAATAAACACCACTTAAGCATAAATGAGGTACGAAACTAACAATACATATGAGCTATTCCGTTAGAAAACCAACACTGTGGACTCTGCATAATGTATCGATCCAGATCAGCCTGCATATGCATTTAGCATAATTACAGCAATCACTGTAATACGTCGATATCTCGAAGTATTACACCGGTCCCTTTCGAGTTGGAGTTATAGCGTGTCCACTGTTAGTAAATTGTTTATCATTGTGAAATGTGACATCATATATATATATAAATTAATGCATAGATAAACATCTTTAAAATAATAAAAAAGGAAAAGTGCATTATATATTTTTTAAATGACTGATAAATAATATGAATTAAAAGATATTCTGAACTCTCATTTATATGCATAAAGGAGTCACTTCCTAAATGCATGTAAATGAAATAATCCGTTGCTCGTTTTTTATCCATATCTAATACACAATAGATTGACAAGGAAACCGGAAAAAAAGATAGATATAGCATACTTACGTATTTATATGTTACTTGTTTAGTTTGTATTTGCATGATGGACAAGTGTGTCTTTTGTTTGCTAATGAACTTTGAAACTTTATATGAGCAGTCCCGCGAGAAAACAAACATTATGGCCTCTGCGTAATGTATTGACCCACACCAGCCTGCGCAATCCGCGCAGGCTAATCCGGGCCGACACATTCCGTCTCAGGGGGATAGAGGTATAGAGTAATGAGTCCTGAAACAGAAAACCACAGGAGGCGAAAAGTGTCTGTCTGGGTTAGCCTGCGCGGCATGCTTAGGCTGATTCGGTCGATACTTTACGCAGAGTCCACAATGTTGGTTTGCTCATGGGACGGCTCATATATAAAATACAATCTAATGATGACTGTGCGCCAGAAACCCAATACATATACGCCCTTAAGTTAAGTAAGTCTTATATCTATGATATGACAAATTGTAGATTACGTTTGAACATTTAATTCATGTATGTAAGCAAATTGTTTATCACTGGACATGCGACATCAAATTGATACAATGCATTTTATCGATGACTTCGTGCAAGGGACCCAATTTAGTAAGCCCCTAAGTCAGGTAATTAAGCAATATATATGGCTAGAAAATAGACCACGTTTGAACATGTAATACATGTATGTAAGTTAATTGTTTATCATGTGGCATGTGACAACGAATATATACAATGCTATGACATTGTGCGAGGGACCCAATGCATGTACGTCCTTAAGTCAAGTTATTAAGCCATATCTATGATGTTTTAGTGTAGATCACGTTTGAACATTTAATACATTTATGTAAGTAAATTGTTTAGCATTGTGGCATATACCATATATATGTCTTTGAGCGACGAACTTAAGACATATACGCCATATTAAGTCAAGTAAGTAAGTCATATCTATGATTAGAAAACGGTAGATCCCGTTTGAACATTTAATACAAAGCGCGTTGAGCCTATCTATACACACCAATACATACTCGTATAAGTAAGTTAAGTAAGTAAGTAAATCGTTTATTATTGTGACTTGTGCATATTTACAGATTTATATAAAAATACATTTAGAATTACAAAGAGCACCCGGCCCTATGGGGCTATAAGTCACCAATAAATACAAAAATCATGAATAATTCCGATATTTACAAAAATAATGGTTTTCTATTAGAATAAATAGTGAGATAAATGGGAATGGGAGAATGCACATGAGTACTGTGTATAAATACGTAAAATGTATGAGTCGGCTCTAGCGACTTGGGTTCTGAATGACACTCCGCTTCGACATCAAACTAGTGGGGCTACACCTCCGATTTATTGTCAAAATATGCGTCTGGGATTAAATAAGATGGACAATGAAGACTCATGTCAGACTATGCGGATGCGCAAGCTCACCAGAGTCTTCACTGTACGTTGATGAATTAAGAAACAAGATCGTGAGACGCGGCTAATGTTGTTTAAGAAACAGCTATATTATCAATGGTATTTTTTTCTAATTGACAAAGCTCCCTTGATACATTTAGCAAAATAATTGAGTAATAACATCAACAGTGACAGACTATGCGCCCAATCATTCCACGAACCATAGTTCTCAAGTGGAAAGCTATGTCGAGGGCTTGGCGTGAAACGGTTGTAACTAAAAACCTATTTTGAGATCCCTGGTTTAGGGGCAATTTTGACCCCTTTGTAAACAATCCAAATTTAGGTGCCATTGCTCAGAACGAGCAATGGCACCTAAATTTCCATTGTTTACCAACAAAAAATTATTTAACGCTTATAAAGACTTTATGGCGAGGTGATTAACCTTGGTAAAAAAATATCAATTTTAGTTACAACCGTTTCACGCCAAGCCATCGATGTTCTCTTTTCAGATAAGCATTTATTCCTGGAAACCTTGGTTCACAATGCCACATTGAGGAGAATCAAATTTATAAAGGGATAACTTATTTCCAATTTGAGACAAGTTTGTTCCTTGGACCGTTTGACTCATTGACTGAAAATGATATTCTGTGTAAAACATTTTCTTGAATACAAGCTCATGTTTAAAAAAAAAAAAAATCTGATCCGTTTTTGAAAAAACATGTTTGTGAAATAAATAATATGTGCCCAATTTTGACAAACGAGATTAGCGCGTGGGAATCTTGGGTTCGCTACCCGAACGAGGTGGTAATACTGGAGTGCCGTTGTTATAGGCATATTTCCTGTTAAATGTTGGTTACGAAGGGATCGTAAAAGAATCGTACAATCACAGTGAAGTAACATGGTATTTATCCGTTCCCACACAAACAACTATTTCTATCGCCTTTGTAGCAGATGGCCTTTGAAAACATTGTTACACAAGGAATCAAAGTACTGAAAGTGCTGACAGCAAGGGGCTAACGGATCATGTAATACATTAGGACAAGGATTTACCGATCTTCTTTTTTGTTATCACATTCACTTCACCATGCAGAAGACCTTGTTATGTCCGTTAATTGAATACTATTTGAATTGAATGCACAATATTGCATACACAGAATGGGGGTCTATCGCAAACACCTTTATTTGACTGGCGGTATTTCACAGAGGTCGTTGCATAGTTTACATATTCATTGATGCATTAATCACAATGCATGCTATATCAAAATCAAAAGAACGCTGCATAACAATGAAAACTATATTGAAATTCCAATAAAAATATCAAAGCAAAAAATAAAAGATCTGTAGCTACATTTTCTGGTTACTAAAAGCAAAACATGGTGGCATATTTGTTTTACTTTGTTTGAAATAATTTATATAATACTTTTAAAATTAACATGATTCATTTTATAAACAAACGAATATTTGCACTGTGCTATAAAATAACAATAATGAATGTTCCGTGCCTAGAGATTATTTGACAGTTAACTACGTTAATACAAAATAATCCAACTTTTAGGATCAGTTTTGCATCGCTGTATACCGTCACAACTGCCTCAAAACAACTGAACATGTTATTTTTTATATAACATAGGTGAACAGATACATTCCGTGCTTTTTATTCTTTCAAATTCAATAAGTGTGAATATCCAATGAGCAGGGTTGTAGAAGTTGGTGATCCGAAGGTACTTATAGTTCGGTCGGTGGTACTTTTTACTCTGTAGTAGTGTTGTTCACGATGCACCATTTCTATCTATATTTATACCGTCCTAGCGATTTTGCAACTCGATGCGAATGAATTTTGAAATTACAAACACAAGGGCCGTGTTCTGTATGTGTGTACACATTAAATTAAGGAATAACTGTATAGCTTAATAGAATATTTAATACTACAAAAGTTAACATGAAATGCATGGGTTATATAGAAATATGTTACACTAAGAGGCGTGGCTTTGAATGGATACAATATTAAGACAATATAAACATCACTCCCCCGCCCCCTTCAAATGTTAAGTCATCAATTCAAATTCAATTTTGAATTCGCAATCATAATACACCTGATGAAAGGATGCACATACTATTTTAATTTGTTCCGATTGTGAATGCATTAGTCATTAAGTTCCAATGTCCACGATGACCCCAATTAACATAATCATTATCATTTATAGCGGTAAAAAATCCCATCCTCTTCGCCAATTTGGTATGTATGTGTACAACATTAAATGAAGGAACAACCATATAGCTTAGCAGAATATTTAATTATGAAATACATGAGTTATATAAACAATATGATACACAAGCTATGAGGCGTGGCTTTGAGTGGATACACTTTCCTTCATGACTTATGTAGTTAAAACATTATACACAGCACTCTCCCCTTTCAAATTTTACGTCATCAATTCAAATTCAATTTTGAAATCGCAATCATAATTACACCTGATGAAAGGATGCACATACTGCTTGAATTTGTTCAGTGTGCGAATGACACATGCAGAAAGTTTGCACATACTGTTTTAATGTGTCCATGCATGTAGAAATACATTTTATTTTTTAATCATGTTATTCATATATTTTAAGTTTTTAACATAACATTTCTTCGGAGCTTTTCTTTTGGGTAAGTCAGGTCGAATCATATCCATCTTCCGGCTGACATGCAAGCAAGATACCGCATTTTGATTTTTAGACAAGAACTATTTGACGGTTCGAAAGGTACACAACATGGGTAAAAGCTGGGAACAGTCATTATCCACTTTCATTGACATTATATATGATCTGCAAATACCCGAGATGGTGTTCAGAAAAGGAGAGCTGATATATAAATAGTTTTTAAATACAGATGTGAAGTAATTCAATGCCGATATTGTTAAAACACTAGTCTAGATTACAGTCTCAAAACGACGAGTGTCTTCGGATTTCGCCTGCTATAGCAGCCCCTTGCAAAAACGAGCAATTTCTCCTTTTGCCAACATATTTTTTAATAATTATACTTTTATATTTAGACAATTTCCATATCGTTGCCAAGACGTTATCAAAGTCGTTTTTCCTATTTTTGGGAAAGGGTTAAACCTTAAGGGTTAACAGTAAATGAAATTAGACCATAGTCGTTTTCGATTGCAAACGAAATATATAATATTAGAAAACTGCAAACCTATAAATATCGAAAGAAACACGAATTCAACTCCAAATTCAAATTCCCATAAAGCTATAAAAATATTGATTTCAAATAAGAAAATGTATACTTGTTTTTGTTCCGGATAGATAAGATCTTACTTGAGAATAAAATGTTCGGCTTTACTGTCGCAATCTAACCAAGCCACCCCAATCAATACGGAGATCTTTACTCCCCACTTACTCCTTACCATATACTGACCCATATGAAGAAGACGACTTTGAAAACACATATTGGTAAACAAGTAGTGAAATAAAGTATAAATGGGGGATGCAGAAAGATCTCTTTCTGCCTGACACGGGCCACGTCATTAAAGTTGTTTAATGGGGTGAAAACGACATACCATAAAAGACGAATGTATCCGAATTCAATATTGTTTATCTATTCTCATGTGAGATTGTTGTCTCAAGAATAATTCCAAGCCAGTTGTGTTTAAGAAAAACAAAACAACTTAAGCGAATTCAAGACAAATGTTGCTAAAATTCAGCAAGCAAAATGAACTGCGTTTTTCACACGTTTCTTGGAACCTTCTGTAACTGAATCGCGAATGCTTTGTTTGTTTGTTTGGAGTTTAACGCCGCTTTCAACAGCTTTGGTCATATCACGGCGGTCAGTGCACCTACCCATGTTGTCCTGGCTTTCCCACACCAGTACTTACACAACAGAATGAGCTGGACTAAACTGATCGCAAACGTCATATGGTTGGGTTTCGTAACAGAGCACTACTTATAACGTTTGATAGTTTCATGGAAATTGTAAAATTAAATTCATTTTCAAATTTCAAAATTACTTTTGGTTGTATAAATTTCCATCAGATAACACATTTGATTATTTTATTTATTTATTTATTTATTGGGGTTTTACGCCGCTTTCAACACTATTTCAGTTATATCACGGCGACAGTTCACTTATTCATGATCCCTGGGTAAACAAACCAGTACTAGGCTAGAAAATGTGCCCTGCCCAAGGGCACTCCACCATGACCGTAGTGCCGCGACTGGCGATCGAACCCGGGACACCCGGTTTTGAAATCCCCGACGCTAACCACTCGACCAAAGCGGATTCCTACGGACAACACATTTGTAGTATTACATACTTTAAACAAACTAGACTACGTTGCATTATCGTGTACTGCCTCGGTGGTGTAGTGGAAGATCGTCCGCCTTAGGGGCGGGAGGTTGCATGTTCGATCACCGGTATGGTTATACTATAAATCGTAGTAATGGCCTCCCTCATTGGCGCTCAGGGTTGCGGGGGGTAAGCATTACGAATGACTCGCTGGTATCATGATAAATGCACCACCAGTAGAACCGGTAGCTTACCCAGGAAACGCCGTAATATAAATGAAAACAAAGTGGAAAGCGGCGTACAACAACAACAACAATAATCAATCGCTGCATTATCAAACAATCGTATATATCTGACAAATGTCTGTTACGGGTCTTCTCAGATTGACATTTGCGTCAGATGATCACAATATCACCTACAAAATCGTTAGGTATCAACAGGGGAGATGGTGTTTTACGCCGCTTTCAACAATTGTTCAGTTATATCACGGCTTAAGTTGGGGGAATTTACCAATATTACTGGTCCATTTATTATGACACCAGCCAGTCAGTCAGTCGCTCTGCTAACCCCGCAACCCTAAGCGCCAAGGAGGGCAGCCATTGCTACCATTTTTAAAATCTTTGGTATGACAGGGTCGGGGATCGAACCCTGCGACCTCCCGCACCGAGGAGGATGCTCTATCACTACATCACCGGGGTGGTTGAAAATTCAATGCTAGTACTATCATCTGACAACATAATTCTGACCTTTACCTTATTGTAAAGATATGTGTTTTCATGACGTACATATATTTCCATCGAACTTGGTTGAATAAATGATACATTTTACATATAACAAAATCCCTTTGTTGCATGAGAAACGGGTAGTTTTTAACAATTAATTCTTGGTTTGTTTGTGAAGCATGGCGATGGGGGTGGTTTAACATATGATCTCGAATTTGTGTTTGGGGTTTAAAGCCGCGTTCAACAGCTAAATGTAATATCACGGCGGACAGGACAGATGATATTAGTCCCACATCTTATATTTACATCGAAGCCAGTTGCTTGGGAAGATTGTTGTGTGAGAAAACCAGGAAATGCATGAGTAGGTAAACTGGCCGCCGTGATATAACTGATAAATTGTTGAAAACGGCGTTAAACCCCAATCAATCAATCAATCAATCAATCAATCAATATATTTACATCGAGATAACACATATATTAGGTATGAAACCAACGCCTCCCAACCTGCTTGAGCTCAATAGTTGCATTGACTTCAATTGTCCAGAACAATGTAGCCGGATGTTACGGTTCAAGCACTGATCAGACTGTGGCTGCCATAGGGACAAACTACAATGGAGTAGTCACATTTTAAAATAAATAAATATGTATCGAAAACGGTAGATCAATATTACATTACACAAATGTGCAGACAAATCTACATTGTTGTATGATGTTGTTTAGGTATTGTGTAGTAGGAAAGCAAATGTTCTTTTATTTCCCATATAGGGGGATTAAGGAATGACTTACATAATAAAAACGAATAACTATATACTTATGAGACCAAATAGATTTAACGTTAATGGAGAAATGTTGTAACTTTTCGTAAATGACTGTCTGCAATCTCTCCGACTAAAAGTTCCACGATGGAGGGATTACATTTGGAAACATCTAGACAAGAAATGTAAATTGTCTATAAATTAAAATGAATTATTGAATAGAGTTTATAACAAAATATGGCAGATGGGGGTAATTTCTCATTATGAGTTCTAGTTTAATTTTGTCAAAAGATGCATCTAGGACTAAACTACATATGTAGTGAGAATGTGCGATCGTACACTTTTAATTGTACGCATACGCATGAAGATGCCAACTTTCTAGAAGCGAATCTAGTTTTTTTTGGCTGATTTCCCGATTTAATTATACGAGTGGGAATTAAAAAGACAGAGCCAGAGTCTCGAGACAAAACACACGGCCTGTAATGGGCAGTTCAATTTTATACATTTTTTTTAAATTCTCAATAATTCACCGCAACAACAATTGTTGAGCTTATTCCAATCACATTGAAGGTCGACTGCCTTGGGACAGAGCCAAAGGTGTATTCAGATTGGCCTAACACACTGAGCATTCGGTCGTGTGCTTTCCAAATCAGCAGATCACATTATTGCTTTTGAACAATCTGAGTACAACTCAGTACTCGATTCGAGGTCGACAAACCTAAGATGGATTAACTGATCCCTACATCTTCGTAGTTTACACCAAGGACTCGACAGCAAGGTCCTTGCGCTCTGCGGCTAGATCACTGTTTACTTATTTAGTTTGTATGCATGATAATATATACATAGTTGAATGGTCGATCTGACTATACTTCTAGTAGTTTGGTCTTAGTTCATGTTTTACAACTGTGTAGACAACGGATGATCAGGGCAGAGGCACACCTCTCTATCTTTACTTTAAAGATAAATAGTAACGTCATTCAACGCATTTTAAGATGCATCTTTCAATCGATAAGTCGCTGTAACAATAACAAAATCAGAGAAAAAAAAATCATTAATCTTTATTATAAAAGCAATCATACGGGCTTTCATATTATCTGTAGTTTTATATTAAAGCGAGCTTTTTTACTTTCGTTTTAGTGGGTCATACATTCTGGTAACTGGAACAACTTTTATAAAGCGACCGAACATTTTGAGCACAAATTATGAGGCACAAGTCAATTTAGTTTGTTTTCACATCGTCACAACATATTGCTCTAAATGACTGTTAACTTTTTAATCAAAAAATTCAAAATGACTTTGGCTTAAATTTATTGTGTGCGAAATTAGCAATAGCTCCTAATCTTGTCGAATGCAAACTCTTGTTTATACTTGCATTTCAACGTGCAAATTAACGGTCTTAACTTCATCTGGAACTTTATTGCAGAGCAATTATTCCCAAAGGTGATCCGCTACTGGCAATGCTCCGTGATAAGCAACTTGACTGTACTCCTTGCTATATGACATTCCTCATTCCGTTGCATGGACTTTTAGTTGTTTAACCCTTTCCAACATACAGACGATTTCTGACGAATCGGCAGCAGACAACATTTTAAAAATATTGTGACCAAAGAGCAATTTCTCCATGTGTTACAATGTTTTCAACTCTTTTTTTAAAGGATTAAATTCTCATCCGTGGAGAATGTTCACGTATATGCCAATATCTTTTGAATGTCGCATGCTGCAGATTTGTTGTATGTGAGAAAATGGCTTAATGCAAAGCGGTGTTGTAAGATGTACATGTAGTTGCAGTCTTTTTGCGTGAATCCATCGATACGATTAGGCTTTACTACGGCATGTATTGAAAACCTGCCGATTCGTCCAGTGTAGAACCAGGTCAGTTTACCGATCTGCACAGTCTGGCTCTATACTGTTCGCGACTTAATCAGAGAAGTTTTCAGGTCATACTGAAAGCATTGTTCAGTTTGGTCTGATTGCTATTTAGTAGATACTTGCTAATTTTCCGGCCCAAAGACATGCAGATGGTCACGCAGTTCAAACACACGGATTAAAATTCCATATTTAAGGTCAAATAAGGTTCCAAATATGGTAATGGTACGTCACTGAAATATGGTGTGACGTCATTGAAATATTTGTTTACGTCATTCAAAATGTGGTGGTTGGGCGGGGTTCACACGCCAATCATAAATTATACTTTATGTTTAAATTATGTCATTCCTTTATTTTGAATAAAGACATTTGTATTTGTTCTTCTTTTTTCTATCTTAAAAGTTATACATGGTAAACTATAGAAGGAAAATGTTGCAGTAGCCTTACAGCGTTTAGTATTTTCTACTCTTGGCGAAGACAATTTGACATTCATCTGGACCTGCGGTCTTTTGAGATATCAATTGTCCAAGCCCCTGGTAGTACAATGCTAAAACATGTATCACTACTGCAACACAATATTCCCTATGTCTGCAACTGTTGTGAATTGGGATGGTTTTCCTGGAACACGATATAATAGACGTGGCTATTCGCCAAACAATTTCCCGTCGACTATGGGACAATTGGTGCTTCAATTAACTCGATCGTTCCTATAATGCAGCTGTCTATGACATACTACTTCTATTTGTCTCTGATAAAAAAGCACATAGTCTGATTATGAACTGAATGAATACAACAACCCTTAGTTTAACTCTCTCAGCAACAATGACACTATTTATGTTATTGCAAACAATACAGATTCAGGTGAGACAGCTGGTAATTGGCGAAGAGTGTTTAGTCAGACCAGACTGCGCTGATGTGCTAGCTAATGTGGATCGACTGTGCTCGCATTTTGTTTTTCACAGAGCCGCTCAATAATGTTGTGGCAAAAGAGCACTTTCTGTTTTATAAACATTATTTTCAAAAAAATCGTCTTATGCAGAGGCGTTTGCACGTAGGAATTGTTTAAATGTACCACTCAGTGATCTTTTCAAATCATTTCAATTTATTTCTGAATTTTGCATAATCAATATTGCACGGTTCTTTATAAACATCTGAAATCTTCCTTGACCGACGAAGTGCTGCGGCAGTAAAAGATCTCGGTCGAAACATAGTAAAGACTTTCAATGTTGTAGTATTCCCTCAGTGACGCTCAGACACATACGTGATAACGGTGTCAGAATAAACGTACGGGTGTTATTGGCAAAGAACAGCAAACGATCTGATAATTAGGGATTATTAATTGGCAACATCGATACCTGGCTTTGTATTGTACTACGAGGAGCGTGGACACATTGATAACTCGTGAATTTTCCACGATCCGAGGAGACAATAAGCCAGGTTTTGCTACTGCAACATAATTTTCATTTTTATTGTATACCTAATTTTTTTTTTAAGACAGAATGCAGAAAACATATACAAATATCTTTATTTTCAATAACGAAATAACACAATCAACTCATATTTAATGAATGGCGTGTGAACCACTATCGCATTTCGAATAACATAACATCATATTTCGAATAACATAACATCATATTTCCATGACGTACTACTATCATATTTGGTACCATAGTCAATAACGGAATTATAAACAGTCGTGTTATATTTGTGCGTGGCAATCTGCATGTGTTTGAGCTAGAAAATCTGCAGGTATCTTATAAAGCTGAAATACTGTAGAAATATGTATAGATTATCATTTGAGCAAATTGTCCGCGTTTGGTGGTTTAAGAAATAACAGTGTATACTCAGGCTAGCACGTGCATCCAAACAGTCAAACCAGAGTCTTCACTATCCACATATACGTATGTTATATATACATAAGTTCATCTTGTGACAGACACTAGAAGTGTAGCCCCACTAGTGTGTATGTAAATACTTACTAAATATAGATTTAAATAATGTCAAAGCGGAATATCTTTTGAGATGGCTAGACAAGGCTCAAACTATTGTATACTGGATTAACTGGCCATTAGGCGAGGATTACGGATGTACATCGACAAATCTGCATCAGACGGGTTTGAAACCAAGTGGCAAAAATTATCAAAAATCTCAATAAATGAAAGTATAGTTAATGAATGGACTTGAAAACAATGTGGCACAAGTAGAAATTGCTCATTATGAGCAATTTCTGCTTTTGCCACAATGTTTTCAAAAGTCCTTTGTTGCTGAGGTTTAAGAAAGTGTCTGTATGTGGGAAAGGGTTTCAGTTTCATTGGTACTTTAGGAATTTAATTAAGTCCGTTTGCTCAATTTCCTTTAATAATGATAAATAATCTATATATATTGTGGGGGAGAATCTTTTTTCGGACACTGTTATTAAACTCTTCACCACCTAAAATAAATCTGAAGCAGACATCTTTGAAAACATTTTGGCAAAAATATGAAATATCTCAATAAGTTAGAGTTTAATTATAAACTAGAGTTGGAAATATTGCGGTTAAAGAAAAAGAAAATTGCTCTTTATGCCACACTGTTATTTAAAAGTCGTCTGCTGCAGATGCGTCAGAAAGCGTCTGTATGTGTGAAAGGTTAACATTTCATTGGTTCTTTTGGCCAAGTCCATTTAAGGGCGGCGCCCAGCAAAATGGGGGGCGGGGGGCATTGTGTCGACTCAGATGTCACATTCATTAAAGACGCAAGGGAAAAATAACAGGGGAGGGGGGTTATACTCGTAGATATTTTCCAAAGCTACATCTAGAGCACAATAACAAGTAGGTTGACGGTGAAGACAGTGCGTATGTATACATGCTCACATGAGTCTTCACTGTACGATAACAAGACCCCACATCGCCAGACGCGATTCGGATATTCTTTAGTCCGGCGTTACTGTCCTGACACGCTGTAATTGTTACGGAGCCAGGTGGTCATTAAAGCTGGTAAATATTTACACAACGAATAGTATTGTCCGAAAATTGAATGGCCCATATTTATCAGAAACTTATTACCATTTACGCCAGAATGTACGGGCCATGTCGCGTGAGAACAGCACTGTCTAATAACATATCGTTTACCCACGTTGGTTGAAGTTGGAGTTTCCGTGGTTTAGTGGTTAGAGCGGGAGAGCATGGTTCGATCCCCGGTAGTGCCATACCAAATACCCTAAAAAAGGTACAGATGTCTTCCGACCTCGGCGCTAAGGTGTGTGGGTAACACTAACAATGATGCATCGATGATGATACATGATACCGATAGTACTGGTAATATACACAGGAAACAATGCAATATAACTGAAATACTGTAGAAAGCGGCGTAAAACTTAACACAAACAACAATGATTGATGTTTAAAGATTGTTTAATACGTAGCATGTTTATCAAGAATGCATGATATATATTTATCGACATATGTATTATTATGTGTGTATAAATAAATAACTATGCATTGTAGCAAGCATTTTCGTATAAATCCCTTTTTTTTAACCTTCAACGGTTGTCTGCTGTATGGAACTGTCAAAATCATGACCGTTGCACATGTTCGTGTGGTGTTATGCTATAGTTAGTCGACGGGTTTGGTACCGGTGAGTGTTACGGTTCAAAACCGTTCTAAACACACCGCCTTCTTTAACCATAACAACGGACGGACATTTGTAATGATCAAGGTTGGACATTTCCAAACCTACGTCTACCATTGTAATACAGCATCAACTGTGGGAATACATAAAGAAAACGTTTTTATACGAAATGATACCATAAGGGTTATTTGCTTTGAAAATAAATCACAGAAGACCATGTTGTAGATAAAGACCATGGAAGAATAGTTTTGATACATAGTTGGAACTACTGTTGGGAAAAGGAGACATTACTCGACCAATTGTAGACTAAGATACGAGTTGCAAGATGGCAAAAGAAAAAGAAAAAGAAAAAGAAGAAGAAGATGAAGTAGAAGATGATGATGAAGAAGAAGAATATGATTATGAAGAAGAAGAAGAAAAAGAAAAAGAAGGTGATGAAAAAGAAGACGAAGAAGAAGAATCTGTGCTTAAAGCTCAAGTTTTTGGTACTTCGTCCTCCAAATAAACACATTTAACAAATAAGAAGTCTTATTTGGAGCATAGAGTTTTATTTCTGACACAGAGAACGTTTCATAGTTGTACAGCACTCGGCTGGAAAATATGCCATGCCCAAGGGCATATCAACATGATCTACAAGATCAGGGATCGAAACCGAGACGCCCTCTCTCGGCAACGGCGGATTCTTGAAGACGTGGATGAGGTATTCAGAACAGATCAAATCCGATTGACCACTTTCCCGCGACACGTGTTATTATTTACAAATTATGAGGTGATTGTAGCCGTTCGATATCTAATTATTAATGGTAATAGGAGAGCCGTTCATCCCATGGGATCACGGGGTCTTTATTCCCATACAATTTCGTTCTCGACTATCAACAACTAGATTCTATAACGCTATTGAAGAGAGATTAACATTGCAAGTAAGCAATACGGACTTCGATGACTTTTAAATTTGATACAGTAATTTCTCGTTTACTTCATAAACTGAAGACTTTTCAAAATGTGGGAAAAGTAGCCATTGCTTCTTGAAGTAATGCGTACCATGTTTACAAATGTAAATGACTGTAGTAAAAGTAGTTCAATAATACTTTAGCATGACGTATACAAAGGGTTTGTTTTCGTTTATGTTTATGAAGCGATTTTAGATTGACGTTTTCATTACATGGTAAATCTCGTGTATCGAACTGATTAATTAATTAAATCAACGGTTGAGCTACAAAAGAACGAGCCACGCCTGGCGATTGGGGGTCTTAACGCTTAACCAAATACAGACGCTATCTGACGCCCCAGCAGCAGGCGACTGATGAAAACATTGATTACCTTATTCTGAAAATTACTGGGAAATGTACTAGAATGCACTAGAATGTATTAGAATGTACTTAAATATACTAGAAAGTACTGGAATGTACTTAAATATGCTAGAAAGTATTGGCATGTACATTATAATTCTGGAATATGCTAAAGAGTACTGGAACATACTAGAAAGTAACTGAATATACACAATAATATACTAGAAAGTATTAGAATGTACACAAGAACATACTAGAAAGTAACAGAATATACACAATAATATACTAGAATGTATTAGAATGTACACTAGAATATACTAGAAAGTATTGGAATGTACACTAGAATATACTAGAAAGTATTAGAATGTACACAAGAACATACTAGAAAGTAACTGAATAAACACAATAATATACTAGAAAGTATTAGAATGTACACTAGAATATACTAGAAAGTATTGGAATGTACACTAGAATGTACTAGAAAGTATTGGAATGTACACTAAAATCTACTAGAAAGTATTAGAATGTACACTAAAATCTGCTAGAAAGTATTGGAATGTACACTAGAATGTACTAGATTGGTATTTTAATCTACACGATGTTACTTGGTCCACTTTGAGGACAAGTCTGATTAATGAGTTCAGGTATTTGGCTCTCTATATATGAGCCATTCCACGAGAAAACCAACATTGTAGACTCCGCGTAAAGTATCGACACGGATCAGCATACCGCGCAGGCTTACCCGGATATATACTTTTCACCTCCTGTGGATTTTCTGTTTCAGGAATCATTACCCTTTACCTCTATCGCCCTGAGACGGAATGTGTCGGCCCTGATTAGCCTGCGCGGACTGCGCAGGCTGATCTGGGTCGATACATTACGCAGATCCAATAATGCTGGTTTTCTCGTGGAACGGCTCATACTGATTCAACATCATTCCCATGAGAAGACATTGTTTGAAACACAGGCCGAAGACGATCTTGAGAACAATCATGGCAAATGGTAAAATTGCTCATAATGATTGTTTCCTAATTTTGCAAGAAGGTGTTGAGCTGTATTCAGTAATCTAAATTATATTCAAAGAGATTTTCCATCTATTTGCCAAAATATTTTCTGAAGTCGCGTGCTTCATAATTGTTGCATGCGGTAAGGGTAATTTTAATAGATTACATATTAATTGAATGTACGTTAATTGAGGCCAATTGGTTTTGAAAAGGTTAAACCACTAAACATGTCTAAACATTTGTTTTCCTTTGCTTATGACGTTAACATTTTACATGCGTTGTGGTTTTTTTTTTAACTGCGATGCGTGATAAATGAAACAGTTTTTGCTGGCTTACAGTTGTCAATGGATCGAACTAATTACGTTAACTCCATTGTACTTTATACTTTATAGTTCTTGCAATTTGATTGGTCGATTGGCAACCGTAAGTTACCAAACTGTTTCACTGAACGCAGGGTTGGTCGCCGTGAACTAGTCCAGGTGTCTGTACTCGGAATGCGAGTTTTGTCCGTTGGGGCGCAATGGTTTATAGGGGTATTCCCTTTCCTCATATTCCCAGACATCGGTTTTTGTCTCCGCCTTTGTGTCCCAATTTGTCTTTTTTTTAATCAGACTTTACAGTCAAACAAACTCGATGCAGAATTGCAGACTAATATATTGCATTTGGGATTTTATTTCTTATGAGCACATTGGAAATAAAAACACCAATAAAACGGTAAGCATCTATGGTAATCCAGTATATGACCGACACGCTGCGGGAAATAAATCAAAAAGCATTTTGCAACAATCAACCATAGATAATTTGCTATAAAAGAAAACAACAACCACCCGACATTTTTCGACAAAGGGAAATCAACCATAGATAATTTGTGTTCAACCAACAACAAAAATCACCCGGCATTTTGCGACAAAGGTCGCCATAATATATCATTTGCGATAAAACAACAACAAAAATCACCTGGCAGTTTGCGACAAAGGTCGCCATAGATCATTTGCGATAACATAATAAAACAACCACCCGGCATTTTGAGACTAAGGGAAATCAACCATAGATAATTTGCGATAAAAGAAAATAAACAACCACCCGGTATGTTGCGACAAAGGTAAATCAACCATATATAATTTGCGATAACAGAAAAAACAACCACCCGGCATTATGCGACTAATGGAATTCAACCATAGATAATTCGCGATAACAGAAAAAAACCAACCACCAGGCATTTTGCGACAAAGGAAGATCAACCATAAATAATTTGCGATAAAGAAAAAAGCAACTAACCGGCATTCTGCGACTAAGGGAAATTAACCGTAGATAATTTGCGATAAAAGTGAAAAACAACCGAGGATATTTGCGATAAAAAACACCTGTCATTATGCATTTGCCAGAAAGCTAAATCCTCATAACTCAATAGCGATCAGTGTAGATGCAGATCTCACTGTGCATTATCGCAGTCTGATCTGGATCTGCATTGTTCGCCAACAAATCATAGAACTATAAAAATAAACCTCTTACATTGAATGATATTGATGTGCAAATTTGATCGTTTTCTACACATGTCAAAACTACATATAAGGTTTTTTTTTACAGAAGCAAAACTCAAACCATTAAGTTTTATTCATTTCAATTCTAGGAGACTCATCGACGATGTAAAAAAGAGACAGTCGGAATTTTCATTTCAATAATAAAGCTTTCCAGGCAAACACGCACCGTTCCAATCGGAATTCTCTGGAGTATAGCAACACAGGAATGTTCTATGAAATACCAAATGAATGGCCTGGCCCGCCTACGCAATCCTTTGTTCAACCCTTTGCAATATAGTAAAGCAAATATGAAAACCCTTACATCTAGACAAAAAAAATGGAAATTTGTAAATATGTACCAGCAGAGCTGTAGATAAAGGGCATTTTTTCATGTTCTAAAATCCTTATTTGACCTCCTCACCCTATGTTGTGTGTACTCAAACGAATCGTCTCACTGAGATGATTATTTTGAGAACTAACATCACAGGGTTTGGATAGATATAAATATATTTTTGGGAAAAGAGCTGTAAATCCCTTCTTGTCTGGACCCTGTATCAGAATAGAAAACTCTGCGAATAAAGGCGAATGTGCTGAATGTGAGCAGTTGCTACTTTAGCTAAAGTGTCGTCTGCTTCAAATGCGACAAATGCGTCTGCTTTTGGGAAAGAGATATATAGATATTTCCCTTAATAATAAATCAGACCGCCATCGCCAATGTCATACATCCCGCTTACTCATGCAACACGTTCCATCCTCCCTTTTGTCTGACAAGTGCGTGCATATTAATGGACTAGGCTGATAAAGCATTGATAAATGAGTAGCGAACAATGTAGACCAAGATTAACCCTTTCCAACCTGCAGACACATAGTGACGCAATAGCAGCAGACCACTTTTGACAACATTGTGGCCAAAGATGAAATTTCTCATGATGAGCAATTTCTCCTTTGGCCACACTGTTTTCAACTTGATTTAACAATTAAGCTATCTTTTATGAGATTTTTCAGGTATAGTCACCATGTTTTCAAAGTCGTCTGCTGCAGATTGTTGTATATGGGAAAGGGTTAAAGGTTTCTATGGCGAGATAAGGGTTAAATGTTCGACGACCAGAAAAGATCTGAAATGCAATTAGACCTATTTTTCCAGGGAAAAGCTGACAATTATTTCAGGTCGAATGTTCGGCTCACCGGAAATGTTAATTTCCTTTCAATATATAGACTACCCTACTTTATACCGGAAATCAATCCATGAGACATAATTAGGTCGTCGGCAATGAGCAACCCATACTCATCAGGGGCGTAGCTCCCTTTAGGCACTGTAGGCACGTGCCTACACATCTTTTCTCAAAATGCCCCAAAATGCAGCTGCGGCGATAGACATCTGCGTAATGTATCGACCAGATCAGTCCTCGGGTTAATGGTCCATTGATCGGCAATGTGTTCAATAAAATGTTGCGTTATCTACCGATAGAAAAACCCACCAATCAAATTACAGCTAGTTTTACAATCGTCTTCGCATTTTGTTTGAGCCAAGCGTTAACAATAATGCCTGGAACTTATGGGAATATAATGGACGAATTAGAAGTACATTTGGCTAGCGAAGGTCAATTAAAGCTAAATAACGTAACTCTTCAAATGAACGCACTTTTGCCAAAGCTTCATACCAGCTTGCATATTTGTTAACCCTTTTCAAACCTACAGACCGATTATAACTGCGTTTGAAAACATTGTGACAACAGCCGAAATTGCTCATCGTGCCTTATAACCTTTGACTTTTAGAACCGATAACTATGTGTAACCTGTTCAGCCAGCATTCGTGCCGTCTTTCCGGGCGCTAAACTATTGGGTGCCAAACTCAACATGACTATTTTAATATCCCTTATATCAGCTATGGACTCGTCTAAATGGCACGTTAGGCACGTCCATTATAAAGAGTTAGCATTGAAAGGGTTTAGTCCTGTACAGCATACACATAAATAAATAAATAATAGTGCATTAACGGGATTGAGGTATCTTGTGATCGCAGTCGTAAAAAGGGTGTCAACATTGTTCATTGACCGGGGTTTATGTCACGGAGAAGCTATTTTCCACAATCAACACATTTGAAACAGACGACTTTGAAAGTATCTAGGCAAAAATAAGAAAAAAACATTATGCTTTGGCAACCCGGACCACTCTATCCTGTTTGTTGATATGTATTCGATGGTGGAGCTGAACAGAGAACAACCGGAAAAAACGTGTTCACTGAAGCATGAATTGATAATAAAGATGTTCATTTTCCATATTGATTTAGTTGGTGTTCGCATCAACTTTCTTAATAGCATGGTGGGGAAATCAACAGCCTCTATACATTTTAAGTATAATTATGAAACAGAAAAGAAAATGAAAAACTTGAGCAGGGGATGACAAACACGTTATTAAGAGAACTTTTATTACATATTTAGAAACAGTTCAGTAATCTGCCATATATTTTACTTGTTAAATGTCATTCCGTCAGCCTCCATCACTTTCAGTACTTTGATTCAAAAGGGGGGAAATTGGTGGACATGGCGTTACAAGAAACAAGATATATAATTCCCTAATGATTATATTAACCCTTTACAAATTACGAAATGTCTGCAGCGGATGACCTTGAAATATCTAGATAAAAACTTGGAAAACATATATCAATGAATGTATAAATATTGAATAAAAGTGAAAACATTTTGATGAAAGGAGAAGTGCTCATTATGAGCAATACCCCTTTTTACCATAATGTTTTCCAAAGTCGTCTTTGTTACAGATGCATACACATGCGTCTTTATGCGGTGAAGGGTTTATGACCAAGTGTTACCTTTCATTGCTTTCAAACAAAAAAATACGTCACTTTTTCGGAATTCTAAGCAAATGAGATCTAATGATTATTGAATTTTTATTTGAAATATTTTTCAATCCGTTCACTCGAACTTAATGCTTGTGCACAAATGAAAAATATGTTGCTAATATTTAAAACGTTGATCAAGACTAACCTCGGAACTTTCTGAGCTTGAATCTTCTTGTTTGGTGTCAGTTTCCGTTTCCGGTACGGCACTTCCTGTTTGTTGAACCTTTTCCTCGCTCGATGACGAAGAAGATGAGTCACTACTTTGGGAACCTCGGTAGTTCTTATAATAGGAACCCGGGTTGATGAATGGGAAACGGTACCGTGGCTGCAATAAAATACTGTAAATTAGGTATTTTTTTGCGGATATTCCTTCCTCCCCCCTTTTTATTTCGTGATTTCACCACTTGATGCTTATTCGCAAGCGATCGTTATATTTCCGTTAATTTCGGTAAATGTAAGCTTAAACGGATTTTCTGATAATAGCACCCTAGTTAAATCAAAGCGCCAATGGCACTGTAGTGGCGATCGTATGGAAAATCCTGCAAAGTAACAAGCAGTATATCGGTGTAGGGCTTGCGATGACTCTGGTGCGGGTATATTTGAGAATGTATCAACCCTGCATCTTTTGACAGTAGAATAATGTTAGTTTGCCAGAATGTTGTCTTGGTGATTATTTAGTTACGTTCTGAAATTGGTCATGATGTGTACAAATTTAGGCCATTCCAAAGTTATGAAAAATCTAGTTGGTATTCGATAGACTACCGTTTTAGCTCATTAGAATGGCTATTTGTAATCTAAATTGTTCGGGCAATCACATGTTTATCACCAGGTCGTTAGGCCATATTAAGATAAAATATACTTTACACTTTAGAAATGACTAAATTATCAAGAAAGGAGAGAAAACAGTATCCATTAGTTTGGTGTTTGTTTCAATAATGTCCGATATTAAACAGGTCTGTTTAATTTAGTCCCTTCACATTGCATGATTGAGGGTTGTCAGAGACATATAAACACAGTGTATTTATATGTCTCTGAGGTTGTTAAACTGCTTCGAATAATGCAAAAACAAACACAACACATGCTCCAAAAGCACAATTTCACTATTTGCCAAACTGTTCAATTTATAAAAATATAGGCATATATTATAATGCTCGATCTCCAAACTAAATTAGGCTACACTGTCAGCATTGATTGCTAATTGACTCTAGAACGTGCAGACGTGTATACATAACGTTAGTCTCAATATATCGCCGTTACATATTGCATTGTAACAGGATGCGAACAGTCAAAATAAAAAATCGCATTCCTAGTACAGAAACCTGGACTAACATAACGTGTGTACACACTGACATCGTGTGTCCTTTAAACCTTTGTAAACCAGTCTTATCATCTAGACGCTTTCATATATTTAAACAACTACAAAATAAAGCGTTTATTATATTGAGATTTACAAGCTCTTCTGGTTTTTGGTCTCGCGAGCTATTTATAGAACCTTTTGGAATTTCCAGATTTGAGTATCATCAGAGTTGCCGTTATTTGCAAGGCAGAACGCGCAATGATATTTATTATCTGCCAAATCATGACGAAGATAATATTTACATATTTTAACTCTATGTAGATAATGTCTCGATAAAACTCAAATATTAGTAACAATCCGGTACCAAAGTAGCACTGACATAATTATTATGAATCACATCTCTGCATCAATGATGGAACTATAACGGATGTGAGTAAATTAGTTTGCAGTAAGGAACAAAAATATCAACCGATTGTTCAAAACCGACTATGTAAATATTTTTCGTTGTTGTTGTTTCTGTTAGCATTGTGGCGATTGTCAAACCAATCGCCACAAAAACCAAAATTTGACAGCATTATTTTAGTCATATTATAGTATTTCCTGCTGACACCAGCGCATTGGCCATTTTGCTATCTCAGGAACCCTTGCGCCAATTAGGGAAACCTCTACCACCATTTTCATAGTTTTTGGTATGACCCGACCGGGGTATGGCCCCTGGTCTTCGGCTCACCAAGCGGATAATATAACGACTATACCAATGAGGCGGCCCAGAAAGTCTTTATAACATAAATTATGATAATAGTATACGCCCTGAAAAGTAAACTGAATTCAACTCTTTTTCTCATTTAAAACTGTGATAATCTTAAATCATCTGCCTCGGTGGTGTAGTGGTATAGCGTTCGCCTCGGGTGCGGGAGGTCGCGGATTGTATTCCCAGTCGGGTCATACCAAATACTTAAAATGCTAGTGATGGTCGCCCTCCTAACTATACCAGTAGTATTGGTACATTACCCAGGAAACGCCGTGATATATAGTGTAAAATATCAAACAGCCAATGAATCAATAAAATCAAATCGGAAGATAATGTAATACAAATGCAAGATAGATATAAGATATTTGTTGCAAAATAAGTGCATCAATTTATTCACTTTTCCCATACAATAAATCTGAAGTAGACGACTGCTGCAGATTGTTGTATATGGGAAAGGGTTAAAGGTTCCTATGGCGAGATAAGGGTTAAATGTTCGACGACCAGAAAAGATCTGAAATGCAATTAGACCTATTTTTCCAGGGAAAAGCTGACAATTATTTCAGGTCGAATGTTCGGCTCACCGGAAATGTTAATTTCCTTTCAATATATAGACTACCCTACTTTATACCGGAAATCAATCCATGAGACATAATTAGGTCGTCGGCAATGAGCAACCCATACTCATCAGGGGCGTAGTTCCCTTTAGGCACTGTAGGCACGTGCCTACACATCTTTTCTCAAAATGCCCCAAAATGCAGCTGCGGCGATAGACATCCGCGTAATGTATCGACCAGATCAGTCCTCGGGTTAATGGTCCATTGATCGGCAATGTGTTCAATAAAATGTTGCGTTATCTACCGATAGAAAAACCCACCAATCAAATTACAGCTAGTTTTACAATCGTCTTCGCATTTTGTTTGAGCCAAGCGTTAACAATAATGCCTGGAACTTATGGGAATATAATGGACGAATTAGAAGTACATTTGGCTAGCGAAGGTCAATTAAAGCTAAATAACGTAACTCTTCAAATGAACGCACTTTTGCCAAAGCTTCATACCAGCTTGCATATTTGTTAACCCTTTTCAAACCTACAGACCGATTATAACTGCGTTTGAAAACATTGTGACAACAGCCGAAATTGCTCATCGTGCCTTATAACCTTTGACTTTTAGAACCGATAACTATGTGTAACCTGTTCAGCCAGCATTCGTGCCGTCTTTCCGGGCGCTAAACTATTGGGTGCCAAACTCAACATGACTATTTTAATATCCCTTATATCAGCTATGGACTCGTCTAAATGGCACGTTAGGCACGTCCATTATAAAGAGTTAGCATTGAAAGGGTTTAGTCCTGTACAGCATACACATAAATAAATAAATAATAGTGCATTAACGGGATTGAGGTATCTTGTGATCGCAGTCGTAAAAAGGGTGTCAACGTTGTTCATTGACCGGGGTTTATGTCACGGAGAAGCTATTTTCCACAATCAACACATTTGAAACAGACGACTTTGTAAGTATCTAGGCAAAAATAAGAAAAAATATTATGCTTTGGCAACCCGGACCACTCTATCCTGTTTGTTGATATTTATTCGATGGTGGAGCTGAACAGAGAACAACCGGAAAAAACGTGTTCACTGAAGCATGAATTGATAATAAAGATGTTCATTTTCCATATTGATTTAGTTGGTGTTCACATCTTATTTCTTAATAGCATGGTGGGGAAATCAACAGCCTCTATACATTTTAAGTATAATTATGAAACAGAAAAGAAAAATGAAAAACTTGAAACGGGGATGACAAACACGTTATTAAGAGAAATTGTATTAGATATTTAGAAACAGTTCAGTAATCTGCCATATTTAGAAACAGTTCAGTAATCTGCCATATTTAGAAACAGTTCAGTAATCTGCCATATATTTTACTTGTTAAAGGTCATTCCGTCAGCCTCCATCACTTTCAGTACTTTGATTCAAAAGGGGGGAAATTGATGGACATGGCGTTACAAGAAACAAGATATATAATTTCCTAATGATTATATTAACCCTTTACAATTTACGAAATGTCTGCAGCGGATGACCTTGAAATATCTAGATAAAAACTTGGAAAACATATATCAATGAATGTATAAATATTGAATAAAAGTGAAAACATTTTGATGAAAGGAGAATTGCTCATAATGAGCAATACCCCTTTTTACCATAATGTTTTCCAAAGTCGTCTTTGTTACAGATGCATACACATGCGTCTGTATGCGGTGAAGGGTTTATGACCAAGTGTTACCTTCATTGCTTTCAAACAAAAAAATACGTCACCTTTTTCGGAATTAATTCTAAGCAAATGAGATCTAATGATTATTTAATTTTTATTTGAAATATTTTTCAATCCGTTCACTGGAACTTAATGCTTGTGCACAAATGAAAAATATGTTGCTAATATTTAAAACGTTGATCAAGACTAACCTCGGAACTTTCTGAGCTTGAATCTTCTTGTTTGGTGTCAGTTTCCGTTTCCGGTACGGCACTTCCTGTTTGTTGAACCTTTTCCTCGCTCGATGACGAAGAAGATGAGTCACTACTTTGGGAACCTCGGTAGTTCTTATAATAGGAACCCGGGTTGATGAATGGGAAACGGTACCGTGGCTGCAATAAAATACTGTAAATTAGGTATTTTTTTGCGGATATTCCTCCCTTCCCCCTTTTTATTTCGTGATTTCACCACTTGATGCTTATTCGCAAGCAATCGTTATATTTCAGTTAATTTCGGTAAATATAAGCTTAAATGGATTTTCTGATAATAGCACCCTAGTTAAAAAAACAAAATTTGACAGCATTATTTCAGTCATCTTATGGTATTTCCTGCTGACACCAGCGCATTGGCCATTCTGCTATCCCAGGAACCCTTGCGCCAATTAGGGAAACTACTACCACCATTTTCATAGTTTTTGGTATGACCCGACCGGGGTATGGCCCCTGGTCTTCGGCTCACCAAGCGGATAATATAAAGACTATACCAATGAGGCGGCCCAGAAAGTCTTTATAACATAAATTATGATAATAGTATCTTTTTCTCATTTAAAACTGTGATAATCTTAAATCATCTGCCTCGGTGGTGTAGTGGTATAGCGTCCGCCTCGGGTGCGGGAGGTCGCGGATTGTATCTCCAGTCGGGTCATACCAAATACTTAAAATGCTAGTGATGGTCGCCCTCCTAAATATACCAGTAGTATTGGTACATTACCCAGGAAACGCCGTGATATATAGTGTAAAATATCAAACAGCCAATGAATCAATAAAATCAAATCGGAAGAAAATGTAATACAAATGCAAGAGAGATATAATGGAGCGAAGATATTGGTTGCAAAATAAGTGCATCAATTTATTCACTTTTCCAATACAATAAATCTGAAGTAGACGACTTTGAAAAAATCGAGGCGTATTTGTGACAAAAGATGAAATTGCGCATTAAAATATCATTTGAATTTATTTTTTTTGTTCCCGTTAACTCTATCACTGCCGAATCTCACAAAGTCGACTCTTCCATGTTGAGAAATTGGACCACTATATTAATCGTCCACAAGGAAGTTTGGTAAAACTTAATGTCTAAGTGGCAATCAATGCAGATTGCATGAGAGACAGCTCGTCATGAGCTGTTTCACCTGAATATGGAATAGTTGCAAACACTTTGAATTGCCTTTGGCTGCGAACGAGTTAAAAATACGATAAAGTAAATATTACAGCACGTGACATACTTGTATTTCCGCCGTCGAGCTGCTATCATCTGATTTCGAGTTGTCCACGAAATGGCGTCTGTAATCGTGACTTCCGCTTTCATCCTGACTTCCGCTTTCATCGAGACTGTCACTTCCGTAAAGTATCTTGTATTTATTGGCGCCTTCCTTCGGAAATTTCTTGAAACCTTTGAACCCGTCATACTGTTGAAGACTCTCAGAGCTGTCACGTTTTGTATTAGTGAATGTGTCATCCAATACTTCGTTTGTTCTCTTATGGTTCATGAATCCATTAACTTCTGCGTCGTTTGCTCCAACCATGTTACCCTGGTAATCGTTCATTTGACGTTTTGCAGCTAATGTAAAAAATAAAGAAGAGCACATGTTATCAACAAACCCTTTTTACAACATGAATGTATTGTGTTGATCCTTCTTTGATGAAACTTGGGGCTTTAACACACATGTACAGGAAATAGTTATATGACGTACAGTGTACGATTAAAGGGTGTGTGTGTGTGTGTGTGTGTGTGTGTGTGTGTGTGTGTGTGTGTGTGTGTGTGTGTGTGTGTGTTAACCCCATTATGTATAAGTAACAGCCGCAATATGGTAGCAGTCTGGTGGATACTAATTTGCATACATATTACCCTTACATACATGCTTAAAAATCGTTCAGAAACGTGTTATAATCAACCCTTGCACAACCGACTATTGTATTAGTTAAATGCTAATACGCATTTGCTGTGACTCGGCCGGGGATCTAATCCGCGACTACACGCACCCTAGACGGATGATCTACCACTTTACAACGTCTGAGCTTCATTTAAAGCTTATAGCGTTTGTCTATGAATATATTTAATGGAGACGGACAGTAAAAACTCTCGGTCATTCCTATTATTTGAGAGCCCAAATTTATGTAAAGTTAACATTTTTTTTTTTTTACTTTTTACTGCAATACAGTCACTGGTGCAAGTCATGTTGTTATGTCTGTAAAGTTTTGTAAATCCTGTATAAAATGACTTAGGAAAGGTAAAACACTATTTCCATGTGCATTTTCTGTTTGTTCTTTGAACATACCAAAGTTAAGAGTAAACTTTTGTTGGAAATCATTTTGATAGAGATCATTCCATCTATATTTTTTCCAACTCCTAAGTCAGTATTGGTTATAATCTCGTGTTCCGATGAAATGGTTTTAAATATCAAATTCAGTGTACAGTGAAGAGGAAAATGCACAGATGAGTCATTATCATGCACATAAAAGTCTGCAATAAAGTCAAAACTATCTGAAAAACATATCATGTAATCGACTTTCACCATTCGGCATTCCCAAATATTCTACCGTTTAGAGTATCATCAGCGGGATATGCTGCATTGTCACCAATGATAAACGAAACATCATCTTGATTAAAATAGTCTTGGAAATCTTTCATTCGTGCATCTAAATCTCCCGTCAAAAATAGGTTAATATTCGGGTATGCTGATACGATACTATTCAAGTTATCATTTAACAATTCAATGCCATTATCATAACGGTTCTGGTATATCGCTTCAAATATTCTGGTGAAACATATACAAAAACACATATGATATCACAATAAGTGCAATTTATGCTAGATATACTAAAATATAATGTAATACAGTCTTCAAATTGTTCAAAGATGCGCCTGGTAATATTAGAATCTGCTAGAGATTTATTTACAAAAACCATCACACCCAGGGGCGTAGCTCCTTTTAGGCAATATAGGCACGTGCTTTACATTTTGTCTAAAAATGCCCCTAAAATGCAGCTGCGGCGATACACATCTGCGTAATGTATCGACCAGATCCGGCCGACACATTCCGTCTAAAGGGAGGATAGATATAGTAGTGATTCCTGAAACAGACAATCCACAGGAGGCGAAAAGTGTCTATCCGGATACGCCTGTGTGGCATGCTTAGGCTGATCCGGGTCGATACTTTACGCAGAGTCCACAATGTTGATTTTCTCACGAGACGGCTTACACATTGATTATTGCCAAGACAACTCCAAAGCCTCTTACAGCAGACTTCTTCTTTATTTCGCATATAGTCATACATTGTCAGACCTGGAAGTAAACTAGTGAATTGATCAGCAGCGTATCCCCAGGTAACACAAAATCCGATGATGTCATAAGCTGAGCAAAACCTTTGAAAATTGGGGTCATCCGCATACTTAGCTCCAGGAACAAACGTTCAGTGACAAACTATCTTCTTTAGCTGAAGAGTATAGTAAAGAGGCTTGCGATTCCGTACACATAGCATAGATCATTTCCATAAATTGATAGATCTGGACCTCGACCGTATTTCTTATCAAGACTAGTTTAGTATGACACACATGTTTACAAAATATAACCATTTAATTCGACTCCTGGTTGTTATTGAAGGTCACTGTTAAGGATATAACGTTTCAAACAACTTTAACCCTTTCCCGAATACAACAATTCTGCAGCAGCCGACTTTGAAAACATCTCATTTTTCTCTAAAGTTGAAAAGTCTCCCTAAATGAAGACATACTTATTGAATAGAGTTGAAAACATTGTGTCAAAAGGAGAAATTGCTCGTTTTGATCATTTTTTTTTTTTTTGTCACAAAGTTTTCAAATGTCGTCTGCTGCAGAGGCGCCAGAAAGCGTCTACATGAGGGAAAGGGAAACACTTATTGCTGTTTTATGGGGAATGCGAATTGGTACTTAAAGGCGAAAACACTGCTATAATTTAATTACACGCTATAAGAGGAATCCCACGAGAAATCTCTCTTGTTCAGAATCCTCAAACGAACGAGAATCATCCCTACGTCTCCCAAGTTTTTTGTTTTATTGTTTTGTTTCCTTTCGTATGCGTAAGTCAATGTCGCTGATGGAAGTGTATACATTGTTGTTTTTCTGGAAAGTCTTTTGTGTGGAGTACTGGGTGTGGAAAAGCCAGGTAAGACATAAGTAGTTAAACTGGCCGCCGTGAAAGGACGAAAAAATTGCTGAAAACGGCGTTAAAATCCCAATCAATCAATAACATGTCATATAAATGGTCATGCTTGCTTGAACTGAATAAAACATCAGCCGTTCCACGAGTAACCCAACATTATGGACTTTGCGTAATGTATCGACCTAGATCAGCCTGCTCAGTCCGCGCAGGCTAATCCGGGCCGACACATTCCGTCTCAGGGGGATAAAGATATAGAGTAATGATTTCTGAAACAGAAAATCCACAGGAGTCGTAAAGTGTCTGCCCAGATTAGCATGTGCGGCATGCTTTAGCTGATCCGGGTCGATACTTTACGTAGAGTCCACAATGTTGGTTTGCTCGTGGGAGGGCTCACATGTTAAAACTATTGTAAGTCATATCTAAGAACAGTCTTATGATTTTGTAATAATCTAACAGTGTCACGCTTAAACCATTCCGAAATGCTCATCCTTAGCATTTTCTCCTTTTGTCATAATGTTTTCAAAAGTCGTCTGTTGCAGATGAGTCAAAATGCCTCTGTAAATTCGAAAGAGTTTTGCGCTTTGCTTTAAATGCTCATTCAGTAAAAATGTCTGCATTTTTCCACGATCTTTAATATAATTAGTTGTGTAAGTGACACATCTACTATAACCTAATTACACTCTTTGACTGTGTCCCGTGGGGATTGAACATAAATGCAGATAACAATGGAGACGTCATGACAAACAGTGCTATCAACGTTCTCTTTTCCTTAAACGGAAGTATTTGCGGCTTTATATTAACTGAATCTGTTGAAAAGATTGCAGCAAAAGGAGATATTGCTCATTATGAGAAAAGGAGAAATAGCTCAATATGAGCCATTTCTCCTTTTGCCACACTGTTTTCAACTCTTTTCATTAAGTATACTTTCATTGATAGAAAGTTTGCCTATTTTTGCAAAGTCCTCTGATGCAGATTTGTTTGTATGTGGGAAAGGGTTAAAATATAAGTTTTATTTTATGTGGACACATCTACTACGTCCTAATTACACTCTGTGACTGTGTTCCGTGGGGGATTGAACATAATCTCAGATAACAATGGAGACGTCGTGACGAACGAGAAAGTAATAAGCCAGGGGCGTAGCTCCCTTCAGGCACTGTAGGCACGTGCCTACACATTTTTTCTAAAAAAGCCCAAAAATGCAGCTGCGGCGACACACATCTGCGTAATGTATCGACCAGATCAGCCTGCGCTGTCCGAGCAGACTGATCCGGCCGACACATTCCGTTTAAGGGGTGATGGGTAGATAGAGTAGTTATTCCTGAAACAGAAAATCCACAGGAAGCGAAAAGTGTCTATCCGGATAGGCTAGTGTGGCATACTTAGGCTGATCCGGGTCGATACTTTACGCCGAGTCCACAATGTTGATTTTCTCAAGCTACGCCCCTGTAAACCCTCGACGTCCTCATGTCCTTAAGCGAAGGTATTTACGGCTCTATGTTAACTTAATTGTTTTTAAATATTGTAGCAAAAGAAGAAATTGCTCATTCTTTCCCAGGGGCGTAGCTTTGCAATAATCAATGTGTAGGCCGTCTCGTGAGAAAATCAACATTGTGGACTCGTAAAGTAAAGTATCGACCCGGATTAGCCCGGATTAGCCTAAGCATGCCACACAGGCGAACCCGGATATACACTTTTCGCCTCCTGTGGATTTTCTGCTTCAGGAATCACTACTCTATCTATCCCCCCTTAGACGGAATGTGTCGGCCGGATCAGTCTGCGCGGACAGCGCAGGCTGACCTGGTCGATACATTACGCAGATGTGTAGTGTGGACTCTGCGTATAGTATCGACCCGGATCAGCCTAAGCATGCCACACTAGCCTATCCGGATAGACACTTTTCGCCTCTTATGGATTTTCTGTTTCAGGAATAACTACTCTATACATCTATCCCCCCTAAGACGGAATGTGTCGGCCGGATCAGTCTGCGCGGACAACTTTCATTTATAGAGATTGTTTAAGTCTTCTTTTTACAGATTTGTTGCATTCTCGAATCTGACAATTAAAGTTTACCGCCTTCGGTGATGTAGTAGTAGAGCGTCCGCATCGGGTGCGGGAGATTGCGAGTTCGATCCGCGGTCGGGTTATACCAAAGACGTTTAAAATGGTTGTAATAAGTGGTACTTTGATTGGTGGATTGGCAACTGTTTGCTTCCATAAAATTCCATTGAACGCAAGACTTGGTCGTATTCCTTATTTACATGATATACCGAGCACTCAGTAGAACACATGTATTTATTCATTTATATATTGGGGTTTTACGCAGCTTTCAACATTATTTCAGTTATATCACGGCGACAGTTCACTTATTCATGATCCCTGGGTAAACAAACCAGTACTAGGCTAGAACATGTGCCTTACCCAAGGGCACTCCACCAATACCGTAGTGCCGCGACAGGGTATCGAACCCGGGACACCCGGTTTCGAAATCCCCGACGCTAACCACTCGACCACAGCGGATTCCTAGAACACATGTATGACAAAATCTAAAACGAAACGGGTTTTACCGGAAGTGATAAACAAAATGACGTCTCTTCTTTTCAATTAACCCTTTCCCACCTGTACACGCATTTTGACGAATCTGCAGCAGATGACGCTTGAAAACCATTATGACTAAAGGAGAAATAGCTCAATATGAGCCATTTCTCCTTTTGCCACAAGGTTTTAAACTTTTTTCAGGACTTATACCCTAATTTTTAGAGCGGTTCCTTGTTTTTGCTCAGATGTTTTCCAAGTCGTCTGCTGCAGAATTGTTGTATGTGGGAGAGGATTAAATAGATAAATGTCAATCGACAAAACCGCTACATGACTCACCTGATGTCTGTGCATGCCCATATTTGCCATCTTTCTTTTCAACGCGTTTTGGTTCCTGAAAAATATAATAATAATTGCAACGTGTAAAAAAGAGTTAATAACTGCACTGCGAGGGTCTGTTCGTACTGGTTTAAATTTGACATATAAAAATAAATAAATATCGCAGTTCGATATATAGCCATACGACTGTATTGCCTTTGATCATTCTTAATGTATTAGATCTACAACGGTCAAGTTATTTTATTATACATCACGTGACTTTGTAATGTTAAATTCTCATATACTCATCATGTGCAATTTCATATTATTATATCTCAAAGTCCATATAAAGCTCCCATTGATAAAAAGTTGCTATTTTTACTGTCAAGACAAATGTACCACGTGACCATGAGACAGTTTTTGTACTGTCTCACGGCGGTATGCAAATTCTTTACTGTCTCACGGCCGTATGCAAATTTGTTTACTGGCAGATAGGATGTTAATGAAACTCATTAAAACTAGACATGTAGAGTAAGTTGTACTTTTGTGCTATGAAACATTTTACAGATAATAAAATAATTATAATTTTGGTATGATAAAATAAATAACAAATTGCTTTGAATTGGATAGCAATATTGTCATCCTTCGGAAAAATACTGCCACCCTCGCATGCGGCTCGGGTGACAGTATTTTTCCGAAGGATGACAATATTACTGTCCAATTCAAAGCAATATGTTATTTATATAATATAACTCAAACGGTGGTCCAATCTCGTCACCTTCCTCTTCCATATAAACGGACGAAATCGTACAGTTTCTCGCATAAACGAGGCATTATATATTAAACTAATTCTATATTTGTGATAACTTCCTGAACATTCTATTAGCCTTTTCCTACATACAACAAAGCAGATAACTAATATTAAATATTATTAATTAACTATTGCGTATTTGACGCGATACTAGAACAACCGTAGAGCTAATACAGAACAAAAGAAGACAATATTTGCTAAAACTCGCCTAATATGGACCAAGTCGGCCAATATGAATTTCTGCCGTTTTCATTGGCTACAAAACTCGCCAAATACGAAATCTGAGGAATGGACCATTTTCATTGGCTGTCGAAACTCGCCTTATACGAGAATGGTGGAACACAAAAATGAATTAGGTAGCCGTCTTTTTTAAAGATCAACGCATTGAATTGACAAAGTAACCGATTTTAACTTATATTTTCCGCCATATTAACCATTAATTGTTTATTTAAGATTATAACTAAAGACTCATGTATTTATAAAAAAGTTGATTAATAAAATACTTATTAATTAGGTGATTTCATATTGGCCGAGATATTTGTCCTCTGTCAGCAGTATTGTCCTTCGCCCTTCGGGCTCAGGCCAATACTGCATACCTCGGACAAATAACTCGGCCAATATGAAATCACCTAATTAATAACATTATATTATTAATTAACTATTGCGTATTTGACGCGATACTAGAACAACCGTAGAGCTAATACAGAACAAAAGAAGACAATATTTGCTAAAACTCGCCTAATATGGACCAAGTCGGCCAATATGAATTTCTGCCGTTTTTATTGGCTACAAAACTCGCCAAATACGAAATCTGAGGAATGGACCATTTTCATTGGCTGTCGAAACCCGCCTTATACGAGAATGGTGGAACACAAAAATGAATTAGGTAGCCGTCTTTTTTAAAGATCAACGCATTGAATTGACAAAGTAACCGATTTTAACTTATATGTTCCGCCATATTAACCACTAATTGTTTATTTAAGATTATAACTAAAGACTCATGTATTTATAAAAAAGTTGATTAATAAAATACTTATTAATTAGGTGATTTCATATTGGCCGAGTTATTTGTCCTCTGTCAGCAGTATTGTCCTTCGCCCTTCGGGCTCAGGCCAATACTGCATACCTCGGACAAATAACTCGGCCAATATGAAATCACCTAATTAATAACATTATAATATTGGCAAGAGATATGACACAAATCAGTATATCGAGGGCTTGGCGTGAAACGGTTGTAACTAAAAACCTATTTTAAAAACCCTGGTTTTGGGGCAATTTTGACCCCTTTGTAAACAATGCAAATTTAGATGCCATTGCTCAGAATGTTTACAAAGAAAAATGATTTAACGCTTATAAAGACTTTATGGAGAGGTGATTAACCTTGGTACAAAAATACCAATTTTAGTTACAACCGTTTCACGCCAAGCCCTCGATATGAAAGTATAATATTTGGCTTGTTGAAACCATTGTGGCAAAAGGAGAAATTGCACATTATGCGTCAGAATGCGCCAGCAAGTGAGCGTTACTGATTGTTTGAAAAGAAGCTGCAGACATCTACAAATGAGCCGAACTACGAGACAACCAATATTATGGACTCTGCGTAATATATCGACCCAGATCAGCCTTCGCAGTCCGCGCAGGCTAATTTGGGCCGTCACATTCCGTCTAAGGGGGATGCTGGTATAGAGTAATGATTCCTGAAACAGAAAATCCACAGGAGGCAAAAAGTGTCTGTCCGGGTTAGCCTGCGCTGCACGCTTAGGCTGATCCGGGTCGATAGTTTACGCAGAGTCCACACTGTTGGTTTTTCTCGGGGAACGGCTCAAATCACGAGTTCCTTCTCGTACAGGTCGCTGGTTGCAGACATGCTGGACAGATCCAAACATATCCGTCTTCCGCTTTTTGTTCAATACGGCGATTCTATTCAGGAGGATATGAACCCCTCACTAGATTAAAATCAATACATTGTTTGGTTCTGTTTTAAATCTTAAAAGATAAAAAACAGGTCATTAGCGGAATTAATTTTACCGAGGAAAAATCCATTTCAATTTAGATTATACTTGATTGAGTTTTAACGCAGGAAATTAAGCCATAGGATGTTTGAAACCAGTGCAGATTAAGTTAAGCTTGCACGTATGCATAGTCGGATCAGGATTTACTATCAAGTCAATGGTCCAGTAGAATACAAATTGGGGAAGAGTGGTGACGATGATCACACTTGAAGAATATGTCTGCTGATCTGGTGCTGCGTTAGTTTCAAAATGTCCGAATGCCTATTTTCTTGTCGAGCCTCTATTAAAATTACACTTACACGAGGCTCAATTAGAAAATAATTTTCACGAGGCTTATTGTGAACATCATTTATATCAGATTGAATTAAAACATCATTTACACGAGCCTAAATTAGAACAGAATGTTCACAAAGCTAATTTAGAACATCATTTACACGAGGCTGAATAAGAACATCATTTACACGAGGATCAATAAGAACTTCATTAACATGAGGATCAATTAGAACTTCATTAACATGAGGCTCAAATAGAACAGCATTTACATGAGGCTGTATAAGAACATCATTTACATGAAACCCAATTAGAACATCATCTACATGAGGCTGAATAAGAACATCATATACATGAGGCTAAATCAAGTTGGAACATACTTTAGATGAGGCTGAATTAGAACATCATTTACACGAGGCTGAATTAGAACATTACTTTCACGAGGTTGAATAAGAGTATCATTAACATGAGGCTGAGTTAGAACATCATTTACACGAGGCTGAATTTTTGTTCTTCACGAAGCTCAGTTTAAACATCATTTACACGAGGCTGAATTAGAACATCATTTACATGAGGCTGAATTAGAACATCATTTACATGAGGCTGAATTAGAACATCATTTACACGAGGCTGAATTAGAACATCATTTTCACGAGGTTAAATAAGAACATGATTTACACGAGACTGCATTAGAACATCATGAACATGAGGCTGAATTAGAACATCATTTACACGAGGCTGAATGAGGCTTATTACTTATAAGTATAAGTAAATATTTGCACAATCAAACATTTGAAAATAAAAGTGGTCATCACGGTGAGAGAAACGAAAGAAGGAAATCATGGTAATATGAAACAGTTCCGGGATCTTTAATTAATCAACTTAATTGTCTGCTAAGCACATCCCTTCAGACTGCCAGACGTTAAAGAAACTTTATATACGAGACTGCGTTCAGCGGCGCCTTGGCTATAAGTCAACCGACTCGATTTATTATACGGTTTTTGTCTGGTGACTAACGATCACACAGAACGTAGCCTTTTCACACAGGCAGACGCATTTTGACGCAGAGGCCGCATATTACTTCTGAACATTTTGTCGCAATGGTCAGCATTTTTTCCTTTTATCACAATGTTTTCAACTTTCAATAATGACATCTTCCAAAGATTTTATTCTTTTTTGTATATTGCGAAAACATTTTGTCGCAATGGTCAGCATTTTTTCCATTTATCACAATGTTTTCAACTTTCAATAATGACATCTTCCAAAGATTTTATTCTTGTTTGTATATTGCAAAAACATTTTGTCGCAATGGTCAGCATTTTTTCCTTTTATCACAAGGTTTTCAACTTTCAATAATGACATCTTCCAAAGATTTTATTCTTATTTGTATATTGCAAACACATTTTGTCGCAATGGTCAGCATTCTTTCCTTTTTATCATAATGTTTTCAACTTTCAATAATGACATCTTCCAAAGATTTTATTATTATTTGTATATTGCAAAGTAAAAATAAGCCTTACGACATTTGCATCCGAGTGATATGAACTGGCTGTACAGTGTTCAAAACAAATGAGTCATAGAATGATGCAAGAAACGCCTGTACTGAAAACAGTATCCATTTGGATCCTTTGAATGGATGCGCAAGCAGCTCTCTTACACTAATTATAATTACGCTAAGGTTGTTTTTCCAGGAGCACCAGTATGTACATATAAATAACGAGAACTAGATTGCCAGGTGTGTTTATGCTGACGTTTCATTAGTCGTTCGATTTAAAAGATACATTTCAGGGGCGTCGCTTGGCAATAATCAATGTGTAGGCCGTCTCGTGAGAAAATCAACAGTGTGGACTCTGCGTAAAGTATCGACCCGGATTAGCCTAAGCATGCTACACAGGCGTACCCGGATAGACACTTTTCGCCTCCTGTGGACTTTCTGTTTCAGGAATCACTTCTCTATCTATCCCCCTTAGACGGACTGTATCAGCCGGATCAGTCTGCGCGGACAGCGCAGGCTGATCTGGTCGATACATTACGCAGAGGTGTATCGCCGCAGCTGCATTTTTGGGGCATTTTTAGAAAAAATGTGTAGGCACGTGTCTACAGTGCCTAAAGGCAGCTACGCCCCTGCATTTTAAGTGAAGAAATATATATCTCAAATTAGAGAGAAATCTTTGTACATTAAAAAGATATATTTTTCTTTGGATAAATATTTATTAGGAGATAACAACATATTTTAGACATAAACATTCTAACGTACACAGTTATATCTGTAACTTTGAGAGATATCTCTCTAAAATACAGATATCTCAATACAGATATCTCTCTAACTGTATGTGTTATCCCCTTAACTTAGATATATATTACTTATTTTCTTTTGATATCACGGTATTCTAACCAGGCAAGTATACCCGTTCAACTCCAGCGAGAGCGGGGATATATCTCCCCCACACAGCCGCTGCGAGTAACCGGTTGTATAAACATTATATTCAGGATAAGGGCACCGAGTTGTAAAGCACTTGCTTTACACTCGATGTAGAATATGTCAATACAAACATGAATGAAATATAATCCGCGCGCAGAGATTTGGAGACTTACTGCATCTGAGGACAACGAAGACTCAGACGTGTATCCGCACAGTCTCAACAAAGCCTTCATTCTTCATCTACATATACTTAAGTCCAAGATTCATCTTTTGACAAAACTGTACTGAGAACTGTAGCTCCAATTTGTCTTCATATTACCCTGTTACTAAGATTAAATAAGACTTAACATCGTATGTAAAACTAAAAGGGCTAAATTTTCACGGTTGTTTAATAAATATATATATTATATATTTCATATAAAACGAAGAAATATACAAAGAACAAGAACAAAAAAACAAAAACAAAATGTAAAAATACACTACATTGGTGTTAATGTGCCAACCAACCGATTGTCACGTTTTCTTTCGATAGTAAAAACCCCTGAAACACTACGTGGTACAACACGCAGAATAAAATCGACATTCTATTCTTGAAAAATAATAACACCAGACGACATCTGTAAACATTGTGACAAAAGAAGAAATAATTAGTAATTGCTCCTTTTGCCACACTGCACCCTCTCCTTTAAATAAGTAGTCTTTTACAAAGATATTTTCAATGTCGTCTGCTGAATATCTTGGATGTGTTTGAAAGAATTACCGGGCATACAGACGAGGCCTAAATTAAATTGAATACCTGCATAGATTATTAGAGTTATTGGTAAGACAAAAAAAGTTATCCCCAAGGTAATTAAGGAAATCACGAAATCCTCTCTAGCACATGCGCATAATGTTAATTCTCTAAACAATTGACACAAGTGAGATATCTCCCCGAGAGACATACAAGGTAACTGTAACCAATATATCACACCTCGCTTTCAGACAGATATCTATTCCCATGTCTTACCTTCCCACGATTTTGTTTATTAAAGGAGAGTCATTATTCTCCAGGGCAGAGAGCAAATCACGACGAGATATTTGATCGGTGCTCCGCGAAAACCCTCCAAAGGTCGTTAGCGATCAGTGTCGACCAAGATCATTGTGTGCTTCTGCACAGCTTGATCGTTATATGGGCTGTTGTCCAATAAGGCTATGAGGGATTCAAGAAACATCGGAAAAGAGACTCCATTTTGATCATATAGCACGGTTGCCCATGCAGATTGTTTTCAACGCGTGAAAGTCTTCTAATATTATTTTAAAACTTAATTGGTATTATAGCAAAGCTCAAATAATAGTTGTATAAACACTGATATTTTTTCTTTATTAATGACCGTCAAAATTCTTCTTAATTTGCTTGTATTGCAAGATGCATGTGTATGTATACGTACATAAAACATATGTCTATGTCTTTGAAGAAGTACATAAGTCTAGTCTTCTTTCTACATACATTTATATGTAAGCGTACATAAAACATATGTCTATGTCTTTGAAGAAGTACATAAGTCTAGCCTTCTTTCTACATACATTTATATTTATACGAACATAAAACATATGTCTATGTCTTTGAAGAAGTACATACGTCTAGCCTTCTTTCTACATACATTTATATGTATACGTACATAAAACATATGTCTATGTCTTTGAAGAAGTACATACGTCTAGCCTTCTTTATACATACATTTATATGTATACGTACATAAAACATATGTCTATGTCTTTGAAGAAGTACATAAGTCTAGCCTTCTTTCTACATACATTTATATGTATACGTACATAAAACATATGTCTATGTCTTTGAAGAAGTACATAAGTCTAGCCTTCTTTCTACATACATTTATATGTATACGTACATAAAACATATGTCTATGTCTTTGAAGAAGTACATTAGTCTAGCCTTCTTTTTACATACATTTATATCAAAAATGAACCTTTACTCGAACATTATAAGAATAGTTTGCTAAATCAACTGATAGTTTACAATTCAAGAATAAGAATAAGACCTTTAACGCATTACGAATAGAAACTGGAAGATATTATGAAAATAGACTCGACAGAAACCAACGTCTATAATGAAAATGACATACGTGTAGCAGATGAGTATCATTTTTGATTGTCTGCAACAGATATGACCATATCATTATATAAATATTGCATGGCTTCCAGTGTGACAGTACATATTGTCAAGATGAGGAAAATACTGTTACCCGAGGCGAAGCTAAATAAAGATATGTTTTTTTTTAATTTTATGTTTATTAGCCGGTGACATTTCGTGTAAATTAATGTATGTTTATTTGAGAACCGGTGACATTTCGTGTAAATTAATGTTATGTTACGTGACTAGAAGCTGTATTAGCGTATGCCAATACAATTTAGTGTCGTTTTGTCTTGTATTAATAACACCCGGCGCATCGCTCCTGATTTTGGTTACTCTAAACGAGAGCACAACACTCAATGAGCTTTTTCAAACAATAATCTGATCGATACACAATACCCCTTTCCCACAGTTTGCTTGTTTGTTTGGTGCTTTTTAACCCTTTCCCTTATATAGACGCTTTCTGACGCCTCTGCAGCAGCCGGCTTTTTGAAAACATAGTGACAAAAGAAGAAATTGCACAAAACGTGCAATTTCTCCTTTTGCCACAATGTTTTCCACTTTTTGTCATAGTAACCTATCCATTCAATTATGAAGATTTTCTATGTTTTGACAAAATACGTTCAAAGTCGTCTGCTGCAGAATTGTAGTATGAGGGAAAGGGTTAAAAGAAGCGTTAAATAATTTCCAGTTATTTTACGGCGTGTCCTGTGTAAAGTTACCAGTACTGCTTGACCAATTATCCTGAAACCAGCGAAATTCTAACCCCTAATCCTGAACAACATAGAGGGAAGGCCGTTACTGGCGTTTTTAGAGTCCTTGGTATGACCCAGGTCGGATAACCGAACCTGCGTCCTCCCTTACCCGAGACGGACGCTCTACCACTACACATTCGATGTGGTACGCACAATAAGTCGGGAGTTTAGGAATATGTTTACCTCTTCAAATAATTTGAGAAAAGGGTGAATTATTCACGACAGACAGAGTAACTGTAATCAATGTTTCAACACTTCAATATTTGACAAACACCAATTCCATTGTTCTGAATTTCTATGTAGGCTGGTTTAACCCTTTCTCACATGCCGGTGCACAATCTGCAGAAGACGAGTTTTGAAAACATTGGGACAAAAGGAGAAATTGTTTTTCATGAGACATTTCATTATTTGCCTCACTGTTTTCAACTTTTTATCAGTAATGATTCTTTCATTTATCATTAATGGACATTTTCCCATATTTTTTATCAAGATATTGTCTAGGTCGTCTGCTGCAGATTTAATTGTAATGTGTGTCCCACGACTTCGGTTCTACAACTATTATATGCTAAACGTGCTTGGATATGTTGTAAACGTGGTCATATCTGCAAAACATGGTTTTTGTGGCGATTGTGGTAATAATAGCCATTGTACTATGACACAAGAAGAATGATATATAGGGAGATTTCGGCAGTACGTCAGCAATCCTTAATTGAAAACGTTTACCGTGGAGTAGTCAGTACTGGTGTGAGAAAGTCAGGAAACATATTATAGAATATAATGCTACAATAAATTTATCAATAGGAGCAGATCTTCCTTGTAAATGTGTTGATTGTTCGAAAGGGTTGTTCAATAGCCTGTTGATTATTGACTGTTGATAAACATTTTACTGTCTGAAGTCACTTGTTGTCGAGTCCGCTTTTGGTGAGCTCGACATATAGCTGCTACAATGGCGGTTCGGTCGGTGAGTGTGTCCGTGCGTCCATGAATCTGTTTGTCCGACCCATATCTTAACCATGCATAGAATTTCTAAGAAAATTGGCACAAATGTGCACCATGTTGAGGTGCACAAAATTCTGGCCTGTACCTCAAATGTTAAGGTCACTCAAAGAGGTCAAAGTTCAAAATGAGTACTCTGTTTAATAGGACTGACTTCTCCGGCCCGGACATTGTCAACAGTTTAGGGGTTTGATGAGACACTTTGCTTGTAAGAATCAAAGGCTTTCGTTTCATTTACGTTTTCTGGACCCATTAACTACTATGTCATCACTAAGGTGTTAGAAGGTGATACAATTAGGATGATCTTGGTCCTGTTGATTTTAATATCTGCATGTGGATACATGTTCTCCGAGGTACTGATTGTTACTTTGCAGGATTTTTTACACGAACGCCACTATAGTGCCTTCGGTTTCGTTTACGTTTTCTGGACCCATTAACTACTATGTCATCACTAAGGTGTTAGCAGGTGATACAATTAGGATGATCTTGGTCCTGTTGATTTTAATATCTGTATGTGGATACATGTTCTCCGAGGTACTGATTGTTACTTTGCAGGATGTTTTACACGATCGCCACTACAGTGCCTTTGGCGCCTTGATTAACAAATGTGCTGTTATGTCTTAATCATGTTGTTTATGGTAATATATTATCTAATAGTCCTAATACTAATATATTACCTAATATATTACCCAGTAGTCCTTCAATGCCATGATTTTTGCAATAGATACACATTTGACTCTGTGTAGATGCAACTCATTTGAAATTTAAATCAGCGTTAAAAACATCTTGGAAAGAGTTAGTCTATTTTCCCCACAATCAAATGTCATCCAGAACCGTCGAATATCGTTTGTATCGGGGAAAGGTTTAAGCGTACATTAGGTCCTTTGAGTGCGAGCGAGATTGTGATTATGCTGTCCTTTGAGCCGAATTGCGAGAAACCAACATTGCGTAAAGTATCGACCCGGATCAGCCTAAGCATGCCGCGCATGCTAACCCGGACAGACGCTGTTCGCCTCCTGTGGATTTTCTGTTTCAGGAATCATTACTCTATACCTCTATCCCACTGAAACGGAATGTGTCGACCCGGATTAGCCTGCGCAAGCTGATCTGGGTCGATACATTACGCAAAGTTCATAATGTTGGTTTTCTCGTGGAACGGCTCATTTCACGAGTTCATTTTAATTGTTATATTAATTAAAGATATATATTTTCAGACTAAACGATGAAATAACCGGTGCTATAGGAAAGCCAACCATCGGCTATTATGTTACATTGTAGAAAGATTATAGATTTGTATAAGATAGCACGAATGAGGGGGTAAATCATTATATTAACTTGTAAAAATTAGGTTTTTAAATTACGCAAAGGTTGGTTTTCATCTAGCACTGTTTTTAAATTTTCTTACAGTTTTGAGTTGCTCGGCTGGTTCTTGAAACTCCGACAGATCTGCTCCTACACTGTCAATTGCATCCTCGGCAAGACTGGTCGCAATTTTCTCCTTTTCACCTGGAATTGATAACATTTATTGTATATCGTGTATTGAAAAAACCCAAAACAATATAGGGTTTATTCAGCATAGAACCCTTTTGATGAGGAAATACGATTCCTGCGTGATAGTTACGTGCGCATAACAAACGATTACGTCAGCACGAGTTCGATGTCGGCAGGTAAGTATCACGAGGAATTCCTGTATTAAAAACAATGGCAAATACAATGAAATAATAAATAGAACTATATATCACATCAATCTCATTAAAATTAGATCAAAATAATTCGCTGTGCGTATATTGGATCTGACTACCCCTCATCAAGGGTCGTTTCAGATTGACCTACTACACTTGAATAATTATGAGCACGTGCACGGTTTTTATGTCCAATAGTCTCGCACGATACAACAAACTTCCTTGATATACAATCGGAGTACTCTCCAAGTATCGCTTCTCTCTATATATCGTTTATTTATATGGGTCATCTAACCTGATTTACACCGTAAGATGTGGTAAGCGAAAATCTGATTGGCTGACGCAAAGGTCAATCTGATACGACCTGTAACGGGCAGTAATCAGATCAACATACGAGGTAGCGAAGTTAACCCTTTCCCTCATACGACAATTCTGCAGCAGACGACTTTGAACGTATTTTGTCAAAACAGAGAAAATCTCCATAATTGAATGGATAACCTATGACAAAAAGTGGAAAACATTGTGTCACTATGTTTTCAAAAAGCCGTCTGCTGCAGAGGCGTCAGAAAGCGTCTATATGAGGGAAAGGGTTAAGGTCTGGTTTTAATAAGATGGATATCACATCTATGATCGATGGTAACAATGTACGTCATTTCTAGTAGTAAGCGTTATACGGGTAAACAAATCGACGGGGATTGAGAAGTTCCTTATGCCTTCAATGTAAAAGTCTCGTCCAAAAAGTGTTAAGGGCTCGACAACCATTGATATCCCTACGTTTTGATTGGGTGAAAAGAGCATTTCTAAACAAAAATATATCTTAACCCTTTCCCTCATACGACAATTCTGCAGCAGACGACTTTGAACGTATTTTGTTAAAACATAGAAAATCTTCATAATTGAATGGATAACCTATGACGAAAAGTGGAAAACATTGAGGCAAAAGGAGAAATTTCTCGTTTTGAGCAATTTCTTGTCAATATGTTTTCAAAAAGCCGTCTGCTGTAAAGGCGTCAGAAAGCGTCTATACGAGGGAAAGGGTTAAGGGCTCGACAACCATTGACATCCCTACGTTTTGATTGGGTGAAAAGAGCATTTCTAAACAAAAATATATCTTAAGGATATGATAAAATAAGATAACACCTAGATCTACTCCGTAAAGGATTTACATAAATGAATATGATACATTTTAATTTGCGTGTAATTACACTTGTTATCTATTAATACATCTAGCGCATAGTCCATGCTTGCATAACGTTCCATACGGATTATACGGTGCCATATGTGTAACACCACAACGGAAACCGCTCCACGTCGTAGTACAATAAAATAGTGAAATAGTCCATTTTGAATTTTTGAAGCAACGATTCTCCCTCCGTGTTTCATTGAGCTGAGAAATCAGAGAGGTTTATTCTGTTAAGATGCTTTCAGTTTCAGCATTCCTGTATCATTTACGTGCATATTTTACTTGACTGTTTTGTGCTGCCGGATGCGTTAAAGGTGTTGATGGCAATATATATATATAATATGCAATGCCTTGCTACTCATCTAGCTGAAGTATAAAACACGGTAGAGCTAACGACTTTGGACAGGTTGGATCTTTAACCCTTAGACGCGATGCAGCGCAGGGGCGTAGATTTGTAATAATCGATGTGTAGGCCGTCTTGTGAGAAAATCAATGTAGTGTGGACTCTGCGTAAAGTATCGACCCGGATCAGCCTAAGCATGCCACACAGGCCTACCCGAATAGACACTTTTCGCCTCCTGCAGATTTTCTGTTTCAGGAATAACTATTCTATACATATATCCCCCTAAGACGGAATGTGTCTGCCGGATCAGTCTGCGCGGACAGCGCAGGCTGATCTGGTCGATACATTACGCAGATGTCTATCGCTGCAGCTGCATGTTGGGGGCATTTTGAGAAAAAATGTGTAGGCACGTGCCTACAGTGCCTAAAGGGAGCTACGCCCCATGCAGCGGATGGAAAAGGGAGAAATTGCCCATGATGAGCATTTTCTCCCATTGTCAAAATGTTTTTACTTTCCTTTAATTAATAAAAAATTCATTTAAATATATGTTTAATGTTTTAGTCTAGTTGTTTTCAAAGTTGTCAGCTGCGGACTTGTTGTATGTGGGAAACTGTCAATTTTATTTTTAAGATGAATTTTGAAAATATTGTGGCAAAAGGAGAAATTGTTCATTATGTTTTCAACTTTATTCAATATACTTTCATTGACAGAGATTTTTCCATATATTTGCCGAGACACTTTCAAAGTCGTCTGCTATTAAATTGTAAAGAAAGGTTAAGGGCTAATAAAATGTAATCCAAATACTTGGCTTTATAGAAAACTTCTCGGGAATGTTACATTACATTCTCAGTTATCAGTTATATTGACTAAGACATTTCAAAGAACGGAGGTAGAGAATTCTATATAATTATCTGCGCTTTTAAACCTTTGTTGTAAGAATTAAAAAGAATACGCTGACAATTTAGGGTTAGATAATAAGAGAGAGATGGTGACGGAAGATACCAATTCTCTCCTCCTAAATATGTAAACAGGTATTAAATATGGGCAAGTCCACACGAGAAATGACCTTCAGGGAATATCCAGATTAGATATGGGCAAGTCCACACGAGAAATGACCTTCAGGGAATATCCAGATTAAATATGGGCAAGTCCACACGAGAAATGACCTTCAGGGAATATCCAGATCAGTGCCTGTGTGCAGTCCACACGAGAAATGACCTTCAGGATATATCCAGATCAGTGCCTGTGTGCAGTCCACACGAGAAATGACCTTCAGCAAATACCCCGAATACAGCTCCTCATGTAGTGCGAGAGCTATATTCGGCGAATAGAGCTAACCGGAGTGCTGTATACGAAACTGTTTCCGAATATAGCTACCCAGGGAGCTAGATTTGAAGGGGAGCTCTATCCACAAAAAAGCAACAAGTACCCCGAATACAGCTCCTCATTTAGTACGAGAGCTATATTCGACGAATAGAGCTAACAGGAGAGCTGTATACGAAACTGTTTCCGAATATAGCTACCCGGGGAGATAGCTTTGAAGGGGAGCTCTATCCGAAAAAAAGCAACAAGTACCCCGAATACAGCTCCTCATGTAGTACGAGAGCTATATTCGGCGAATAGAGCTAACCGGAGAGCTGTATACGAAAATGTTACCGAATATAGCTACCCGGGGATCTATATTCGAAAGGAGCTCTATAGGGTGTGACAGTGCATGTTTAAACTGACAGTCTTATAGGTGCATTTGTCGATTGTAACCCAGTGTAATCAAGACGGACCCAAGCGTTTGTTCCATTGATATTGAGGCGACTTTTTATGTATGAATGAGCAAAACTCCTGGACAAAAAACTATTTTACTATGGACAGGTACGTGTTTGAACTCCCGTATTCAACCTAAGCAACCGGAAACTCCAGGAGTCACGGAAATCTTATTCAGCCAGGGGCCCCCCAAAATGCCCCAAAATGCAGCTGCGGCGATACACATCTGCGTAATGTATCGACCAGATCCGGCCGACACATTCCGTCTAAGGAAGGATAGATATAGTAGTGATTCCTGAAACAGAAAATCCACAGGAGGCGAAAAGTGTATATCCGGGTAGGCCTGTGTAGCATGCTTAGGCTGATCCGGGTCGATACTTTACGCAGAGTCCACAATGTTTATTTTCTCACGAGACGGCCTACACATTGAGTATTGCCAAGCTACGCCCCTGTCAGCATCTACTAAACTTACAACTTTTTCTGTCTGATAATGTAAAAGCCGACGAAAATAATGTAGATGGTAAACGCTCAGGAAAATATAGTTAATGATTATAATTAGATGTAAGTAATAATATGCAATACAACGAAAGCTCTTCATATTTCGTACGATTTCACGAAATGTGGTGGCTTCAAATTATTTAACTCAATTAATATATATTATCCCGTTTTCGGTAGACGACTTTGAAAGGAAAAATATATGCAGAATATGTAAAATTCCTATTAACGAAATTGTTATTATTGAAAAGAGTTCGGACATTGTGGCTAAAAATAAATAAATCATGATTTGATTGTGCACATTAATTCATTGAAAGTAAAATGTAATATAATATGTATTTAATGTGGGACGGAGGCCTAATTACGCAAATTAACTATTGTATTATATTGTATTGTATTGTATTGTATTGCGTGACAAGGGTCGTCCCTCTTTTCCCATAATGTTTTTAAAGTCATCTGCTGCTGTTGCGTAAAAATGCGTCTGCATGCGGGAAAAATAAATAACGAAATTCCGTCCAAGGGAAAAACCTAATCTCCTTCTATACCCACTGACAACTTGCTAATGTGATGAAACCATTAGCGTAACGACATATATTGTTTAATACCGTGCGAAAAGTGTCATTCTGCTACTGCCCCTGTGGCTGGGGGACGCTCAATAAGAATGGAAGTCACAGTCTGACCTTTGTCAGGGGCGTAGCTTTGCAATACTCAATGTGTAGGCCATCTCGTGAGGAAATCAACAGTGTAGACTCTGCGTAAAGTATTGACCCGGATCAGCCTAAGCATGCCACACAGGCCTACCCGGATAGACACTTTTCGCCTCCTGTAGATTTTCTATTTCAGGAATAACTACTCTATACATCTATCCCCCTAAGACGGAATGTGTCGGCAGGATCAGTCTGCGCGGACAGCGCAGGCTGATCTGGTCGATACATTACGCAGATGTCTATCGCCCGCAGCTGCATTTGGGAGCATTTTGAGAACAAATGTGTAGGCACGTGCCTATAGTGCCTAAAGGGAGCTACGCCCCTGTTTGCTTCAACCTTGATAGGCGGCTTAGTGGGTCTGAACGATTAAAGTAAATGCAACTCTTGAGCTCCAGCAGTGGGCGGGGGTTGGCGTTTGTTGTATACCATTATTTTTTTTTACCTCGGTGTAAATATAAGGTGTTGGACCAATCAATATCTCCTTTCCTGTCCACCACGATATCACCTTAACCCTTTCCCTCATATAGACGCTTTCTGACGCCTCTGCAGCAGATGGCTTTTTGAAAACATAGTGACAAAAGAAGAAATTGCACAAAACGTGCAATTTCTCCTTTTGCCACAATGTTTTCCACTTTTTGTCATAGGTTATCCATTCAATTATGGAGATTTTCTATGTTTAGACAAAATACGTCCAAAGTCGTCTATTGCAGAATTGTCATATGAGGGAAAGGGTTAAATGTCGTAAAAACCCAAAACAAACGAATCATTCCGTCGGATAGCATTCATATGTATTTCATATGATATATGGAATTTTTATAATTTATATTTAGATTTCACAAATTGTGCAGTTAAGTTTTTGAAAAAAAAAGTGTCCTGAGCTTTCGAATGTTTGAGTACAAATATGATATATCTGGGGAAAATGTCGTACAGACCCACTGGCACCAGACTTACGAACTGGTGTAAAATTAAAAAGTTATTTATTTTAACAATTTCCTTTTTTCAGATTTTACGTTTATATAAAAAAGAAAATAATATATTTTTTTAGCCCTTAAAATACTGATAGGCTACCTATTATAATATTGTTAGGCAGTCTATCAGTATTGTAAGGGCTAAAACTAAAATCTTCATTTGTTATGCTTTTCATTTTGCCGTTGGATCTGAAAAGAAAATGCTCATTTCCCCCCCACATTTTTCTATAACATCAGTTTTTTACTCTGGTGCCAGTGTATAAATTCTAGTAGATTCGAGAAAAGAAAATGCGTCCATTTTCGAAAATGTTTTCAAAAGTCGTCTGCTGTTGAACGAAAAAATTCGACACAAGTGAATATAGTACTAAACTTACTTTCCATCAACACCTTCACTATTTGTGGATTTTCATTCAACGTCATCAAGATGTCACGGATGACGTCACCGACCGTCATATCATAAAGGTCCTCCTCGTCATAGGACTGCTCTCGGCCATTTTCTTGCTCAGAATTAACTGGAATATCCTCTATACTTTCGACCGGAGATGATTCATCCTCAATGTTACCCTTTTCAACGGAGTACGAATTGTCGTCTGCATCGCTTTCGTCGTGGGTTCGTGTGGAGTGATGGTGTCTAACAAGTTCTTGCTCAACACCGTCCGACTAAAATTAAAATTGAAGCATTTAGTTCCAACATACAGCAAACATGCATCAGACGACTAATAGTAACACACATGGAATGTCTCTTTAAATTAAGGTCTTATTGCTGAAAAAATGTTGAAACCATTGAGGGAAAAGAGGAATTGCTTGTTTAGATTATCACCTTCTTCTTTCGACATAATGTTTTCAACTCTAATCATTATTTATATTTACATTCATAAAGGTTTGCCATAATTTTGCCAATATTATTTTAAAGACGTTGGCTGCAGGAGCAATGTCTTTACTCCTCGCTTACTATTTGATAACATCTATTCGTGTTACTTCTGAGAACTATAGAGAACTGAACTCCCACTAAAATGATTATTTCCAATTCTCTTGTCAAAAAAGTTCTTTGATTATATTTTGTCCAGGATTGTTATTTAAGAATCAATGCTTATAACTGGCATATTTGATAAATCTTTTTGTTTTATGAGCGATGGTAAGTTATTATACGCCCTTATTATACATCACAATTGCTGAAGACGACTTTGTAAACATTTAGGGGAAAACATTTGAATCCTCCATAAATAAAGGTATAATTATTGAGTTTACGAGTAGTAAAAAACATGGTTTCGAAAGGAGCAATTTAACATTTAGAAACACCTTTTTCAAAATTCATCTGTTGCAGATCGTTTGCATTTCGCTAGACTTATTTTTGTTATATCGATTATGAAACAAGCTTTCGGCTTATATTAATCACGCTCGAGGTCTGCTTCCTTGCGACACAATACCAATACTCGCGCCGTGTGCGTGCAACAATCCGAGAGGCAGAACCCGCTCACCACAGGATGTTTACAAAAGTACTCTGCTGCAGATGCGTCTCCATTTAGGAAAGCGTTTTAAAAATACTAAAAGTAATGGCCAGGGGCGTAGCTTTGCAATAATCAATGTGTAGAAAATCAACATTGTGACTCTGCGTAAAGTATCGACCCGGATCAGCCTAAGCATGCCACACAGGCCTAACCGGATAGACACTTTTCGCCTCCTGTGGATTTTCTGTTTCAGGAATAACTACTCTATACATCTATCCCCCTAAGACGGAATGTGTCAGCCGGATCAGTCTGCGCGGACAGCGCAGGCTGATCTGGTCGATACATTACACAGATGTCTAACGCCGCAGCTGCATTTTGTGAAAAAAGGTGTAGGCACGTGCCTACAGTGCCTAAAGGGAGCTACGCCCATGATGGCCGGGGAACTGTAGACTATTTCTAGATGTGTCTACCTGCATGACTTGGATAAGTGCCTCTTGAACGTGTGGGGCGTAATCAATAAAACTAATTAAGACATCCGACATGCGATAAAGATATTCCATTGGCATCCATTAAACTGCATATTATTAACACTATTATCAGACATTTATCGACCAAATGTCACACCATTATGCTATAATTTACTGACAATTAGGTTTATTATGATCATTTAGCGTGTTCCATGCCGCTACAATAATGTTCAAATGTTACACCATTATTCTATAATTTACTGACAATTAGGTTTATTATGATCATTTAGCGTGTTCCATGCCGTTACAATAAAGTTCAAATGTCATGTACAAATATGGAAACGTAGACAATAGAGTGCGTTAACCCGTTCCCACCCGCAGACGTATTTTGACGCATTACAGAGACGACCTATGAACACATTGTTGCAAAGGAAGCAATTGCTTATGATGTTTAAAACATAAAATCCATTTCCTATCAAAATGGCCGACAGGGGAGGTAAATATAGGAATTTTAGGAGCTGTATTAACTTTATCTAAGTGCAGAAACACAAAGGATTCATACCTGTATATTTCTGTTCAAATCTGTTGCTGGTGCGCTTGATACTGAAAAAGAAAACAAAACCAGTCAAACAACACCGTCTATATAAGTAAATGCACATTGTAATTCTTTCGTATCAAATACCATATTGTATTGCGAACTTGGAAGTAATAATTTGTACAGGTTCAATTAGTAAATCGTGAAAATTGGCGTAGACATGGACATTGCTGTTGACCTATGATGCATATGCATGTTGTAATACAAAATAAAAACATGTTCGTTGAGACAACATGAACAGTTACTCATATTGAGCTTTTTCTCCTTTGGCCGCACAGTGCGTTCAACTCTATTAAAAAAAAATAAACGTTCATCAACAGAGATTGGCCATATTTTTGATATTCCAAAAGTCGTCTGCAGCAGAGTTGTTGTATATCAGTATTGATGGAGAATATTGGGTTGGTTATGTAACACGAGCTGTATGTTTGTATGATGTTTTACGCCGCTTACTGTTTTTATGCCGGGGATTCAGCTATGCTGACAACCTCCGTATATTGAAATGCCCAGCTTCCAGGAAGTGTAACTCTTTTGTGCTGCCCTCTGTTTTTGTCAAAATGGACAATTTTTCTTGATTGTCCAGGGATCAGTTAAATACGTTTCACAACAAGCTAAACAGTATGCACATTATACAAAGTAAACATACACAATGTAAAGTTTTAATCCATGAAGTTGTATACATAATTTAAAAATTTGAATAAGACATAAGGATCTCAAATGTTTCTTTTAAATATATGGAAAACGAGTAGATTGAAACCGGGTAGCTCAAAACCCTTTTGAGAAAATCCCTGCAATGAAAAATACGGAAATACGGCTGTCGTGCATCGTCAACATTTTCTCTTGTTTATCAGAACATTCATCTCCATCAAATCTTGGACAAGTTCCAAACTGGGCCATTTGAGGTAAAATACTAGGTCACTAGGTCAAATTGAAGGAAAATCTTGTTAACACTCTAGAGGCCACATTTTCAACTTGAGCATGTTGAAACTTTATCAGAATGTTTGTCTTGATGATGTAAGTCAAGTTCGAACATGAGTCATGTCGGGTCAAAAAGTAGGTCACTAGGCCAAATTGAAGGAAAGTCTTGTTAAAACTGTAGAAGCCGCACTTTTGACTTCAGCAGTTTTGCCAGAATCTTTGTATTAATGATATCCGGATCATGTTCGAATATGTTTTTTACTAAGGCAGCTTGAAATTTGGTCAGAATGTTCATCTAAATGATATCTAGGCCGAGTTCGAATATGGGTCAAGTCGGGTCAAAAACTAGGTCAGTAAGCCAAATTGAATGGAAATCTTGTTAACATTCTAGAGGCCTTATTTTCAACTTGAGCATGTTGAATCTTTAGCAGAATGTTTGTCTTGATGATATGTAGGTCAAGTTTGAGACATGGGTCATGATGGATCAAAAAGTAGGTCAATAAGTAAAATTGAAGGAAAATCTTGTTAACACTCTAGAGGCCGTACCTTTTGCTTCAGCAGTTTTGTCAGAATTTTTGTATTAATGATATCCAGGTCATGTTCGAATACGGGTCACATTGGATCAGAAACTAGCTCACTAGGCCAAATTGAAGGAAAATCTTGTTAACTCTGTAGAAGCATCTGTTTTTGGCTACAGCAGCTTGAAATTTGGTCAGAATTCTATCTAAATGATATCTAGGTCAAGTTTGAATATGGGTCATGCCGGGTTAAAAACTAGACACTAGGCCAAATTGTAGGAAAATCTTGTTACTGCATTTTTAGTTTGAGCATGTTGAAACTTTATCAAAATGTTTTTCTTGGTGAAATCTATGTCAAGTTATAATATGGGTCATGTTGGGTCAAACAAAAGGTCACTAGGTCAAATTGACGGAAAATCGTGTTAACACTTTAGAGCCAACATCCCCCATATTTCTGTACTTTCAGTACTTTGATTAAAATAGAGCACGAGTATAATTACAAACAAATTATCACACGTCAGATCTTTTGCTTTCATTCCTTTATCGAGAAGGTATTCCTCTAGAAGTATTTTTCGTTTGAAATTTAATTTTCATCCAATCAAAAATCGAATATCGTGATTGCACCATAAATATTTTCTGGACACAATATTTGGATATCATACACGTTACCTATTGAAGGAATAAAATCGCCGGCTACGCCATCCATTTGTTTACCCGTATTATCGCGATAGATATATAGCTGTCTCGTGGCAGAAATAAGACACAATGATTTCAATTATAGAGATTGTTTTATGATTTGGCTCCAATATTTTCAAATTCGTCTGCTGCATATTCGATGTATGCGGGAAAGGGTTAACTAAGATTTCTATGTAAGTAGTTTAATTAACATGTCGATTGATTTGTGCTTTACGGATTCAAGTACATGATTCCAGAAATAAGTAATTCGTCTTCAGACAGACAATGAAAACAACAACAAAAACAACAAAAGACCCTGTTAAATGCCAAGTCAGGATAACAAGATAAGACATCCATTTTGGCATTAAAATCACGATTTTCGTCCAATTAGCCCTTAATGCTTCTAACACGTTGCCATAGCAGCGTGACGTTACAAAGGCATGGAAAGCCAAATAGTCTCGTTCGTTCTCATTAAGTATCGCCGCCAAACACAATTAATTGAACCATTTATTTGAGAATCATTTACAGCAAATTACCACCTTACTCGAATGCCTGCAATTTAATGGCCTCTCCCATAACAGGAGGGGCAAATTAAGTAACAGACCAAAGTAAGAGAAATGGGACTGGGTCACAACAAAACCGACGCTGTGAATATGTGCAGTAAACATGTTTTCATATTGATTTGATAGCATTTATTCATTAAGCAAAACAATAACTGGTCAATGTCAAGGACATACATTCATGTAATACATGAATGCATACTAAATAAAGTAAATATATATATATATAATTTAACGACAATTCTAAGTAAGTACAGTAGACCCACAGTAACTCGAACACGGGTAAATTCGAATATGTTCTGAGCATTTCCTGTTTCATATCTGTCTTTAGACGAAAACAGCATAGCAGCAGTTATGATTGAGCATACGAATAAACACCAATTAAGCATAAATGAGGTACGAAACTTACAATACATATGAGCTATTCCGTGAGAAAACCAACACTGTGGACTCTGCATAATGTATCGACCCAGATCAGCCTGCATATGAATTTAGCATAATTACAGCAATCACTTTTTTTTTAGCTTGAGCATGTTGAAACGTTATCAGAATGTTTGTATTAATGATACCCAGGTCAAGTTCGAATATGGGTCACATTGGGTCAGAAACTAGGTCACTAGGCCAAATTGAAGGAAAATCTTGTTAACTATATTGATAATATCTAGGTCAAGTTCTAACATGGGTAATGTTGGGTTAGAAAGTAGGTCACTAGGTCAAATTGAAGGAAAATCTTGTTAACACTCTAGAGCCAACATCCCCGCATGTCAATACTTTCAGTACTTTGATTTCGTTATATCACGGCGTGCCCCGGGTAAATTAGCCTACCAGTTCTACTTGCCCATTTATCAACCTAACACCAGCGAGCCAGTCGTAATGCTAATCTCACACTCACACCCTGAGCACCAAGGAAGGAAACACATCACTACCATTTCAAAAGTATTTGGTATAACCCGGCCGGGTATCAAACCCGTGACCTCCCTTATTCAGCGAGGCGGTAGACAAAAACTGTAATTTGATTGGTTAAATTGCTATTTTGTAGTCGAATACGATTCGGAAGCAAATCATGAGTATGACGATGCTCAATATCAACTCTTTCAATTGTGATTTTTTAAAAATGGACCTTTGTCTTGAAAAAGGAAGAGTCCATAGACAAGGTAAGGAATAGTAAGTTTAAACATGTTGATTTTGCCTGCCAGCTCCACAAAGTCTGGTTAAACGACACGTCAGCCTGGTACCACATGCTTCACAAAATCGGTACGACCAGTCAAATGGTTAACATTATTACAACCCGAAGGAATTTTATGTTGTTTTGTTTCACGATATTGACATTTCAATACAACAGGTCAACGTTCCCTTTTATCTCGTACACACAGTGAATACTCACTGTTGTTCTCTTGTTCAGCGGTGCTCCAGGAAAACTAACCATAACGTAATAATTACACGCGTAGAAAAGATCAAAATTGATCCAGCGATGAGCGGGTTGTCACACGAAAGACTAAGGCTACAGGAAGCATATATATTGGGCTTTATTATTTAGGTTTAACTAATCTTAACTATAATAAATAGATGCCCTTTACAAACACCTTATATGACTGATTGGCGAACATTGCAGAGCTAGATCAGACTGCATAGATGCGCTGTGTGATCTGGATCTACACTTTCCTAACAACGGATAACTGCCTGTTTTTCGCAAGGCGCCGCCAAGTAAGATATATATATATATATATATATGTTAAAAGCGCTGACCATTGAATGTGTCCGGAGTTTAGCTCAGGGAGAAGACCTGTCATGTCCAGTAATCATTAATTACTTAGAATTACCATTATGTCCATTTAGCAAAGCCACGACGGACCAATAGTCTGAGAGCTGATAATGTCTTAAATCTCATACTTTCTCTGCTGATTTTTGTTTCTGTGGATTTTATTTTTTTGCTTTGATTTTGCTGGGTCTTTTATTTATTTCTATATTTAGATTCCCACTCGAAAAACTATAATGTCCTGATATCGAACAAAAACGTTTGCATGTTTTTAACCACTCGATGTCACACGAAAAGTAGTACATGTATTTATCTCCTCGGTCTCATACCAAACCAGTGAACCGTATGTGTGCCTTCAACTCACACCAAATATTACATGCATTTATCCCCTCTCGATCTCATACCAAAACATTGAACCGCATGTGTGCTATTTAACTCACACCAAAACATTTACATGTATTTATCATCTCGATGTTATACCAAAGCAGTAACATGTATTTTATCCTCTCGCTCTCACACCAAACCAATAACATATAGTTATCCGCTCTATCTTACATCAAAACAACTCCATGTATGTATCCTCTCTATCAAATACCAAAACAGTTACATGTATGTATCCTCTCTATCAAATACCAAAACAGTTACATGTATGTATCCTCTCTATCAAATACCAAAACAGTTACATGTATTAATTTTCTCTATCAAATACCAAAACAGTAACATGTATGTTATCCTCTCGCTCTCACACCGAACCAATAACATATATGTATCCTCTAGATCTCACATCAAAACAACTCCATGTATGTATCGTCTCTATCAAATACCAAAACAGTTACATGTATTTATCCTCTCAATACCACACCAAAACATATATACTTATGTTTCTTCTCTCGATTTCATATCAAAACGGTCGCATGTTTCTCTCTCGCATCAAAAATATTATATTTATTTATCCTCTTGAGCCGAGAGAATTAACTATTTGTTGGAAGACATAAATCTTTTGCAGAGAAATCAGAATCATTGTGCAAAATGTAGGTAATGTTAATTATAAACAATATCTTCATTTTTTTGGCAGTATATTTGAGATAGATCTTTACTGTTGTTGTCACAAGTCGTATATGTGTTTGGAAATGGGAGAGTCGGTCATTTTGCAGGTGCGCTTTTTTTTTTTGAAACCTAATTGAAATAATTTAAGCATAAGCAGTTTTCATTAATTGAAACATGAACGGATCAATTACACAAATTAGAGCAATGACGTTCAGTAGAATAATCAAACGATGAATAATTCATAGACATTTTTTGATATTTAGCCTCGGCGGTTTGTGCTAAATATAGTATGTACAGTATCAATACGACGCATCAACCAACGTGACCTCTGATGACATTATTATAGGTCACAATACAGCAAATAAATTCCTTCATCAAAATCGACCAGATTCAGCCCTCATGTAGAACATCCTATATCATTGTCAAATAATTACCACTAAGCGTTTAAACAATCAAAATAAAATGGGGGTCATGCATTATGTAAGAAAGAATTCACCCCGCGAAAATGAAAACCGTCATTTTGGACCAAATCGGGCCCTGACAAAACCGGGTTTTCACATTCTTTACCTTCACTTTTAAACAACGTCAAAATGATAAAAAAGATAAAATCAATCATTGCCAGTGCATTCTATACACATTTGCTATGAATTTAAACTCAAAGTCTTAAATTCAATGCATTCGGGTGATTTAATAAAAATCAAATACACTCATTTCTACGCAAACAAAGTTGTTTTTAGGGACTATTTGGCTGTAGATAAGAAGTTAAGGAAAAATATAAAAACTGTTTACTGCAATCTCTGTGCAATCTTAAGTATTACCTATTTAAATTAATTATCATGAGATTGTGTCATATTAAGTTTATAATCTGTGGAGTGTTTGTTTTGAAGTTGATAACAAGTTACATGTTATGTATGCGTGTCTGTATACGCATGTTTATTGTAAATGTTTTGACGATGAACCATATGTGTTCAAGTCTTATGAATAAACTTCTGTTCTGTTCTGTTCTGTTCTGTTCTGTATATATTTATGTTTGAATGTATGAGGACGTGTTTGTGTATGTAAGTACACTGTATATGGGCATGCATTTGTATGTATATATGTGTATGTATATATGTATATGTAAGTGTTTATATGGGTGTCCGTATGTGTGTTTGTGTGCATGAATGAATATAGAGATATGTATATGTAAGTTTTGCGTAATTTGACATATACGCTTGCTGTCTTGTTATTTCGTGTCCTAGTGTAAATAATTATAGGGTAGACTCAGATGAGTCTGCGTAGATGCAACGTATAACCATTTTTCATTGTTCGTTTGCATGGTGGATTGCGCTTGGGCAAGGCACATTTTCTAGCCTAGTACCCAGGGATCATGAATAAGTGAACTGTCGCCGTGATATAACTGAAATAATGTTGAAAGCGGCGTAAAACCCCAATAAATAAATAAATAAATAAATAAATCGTTTGAATGTAGTATATACACTAAATCTCCTTGAATTGATGTGTAATGTGAATAAGGTTAATTTCATAACACTAATGTTATCGGTCGCGGGTTTCTCTTCTGTCGTGCACGTCGGGAAAGCACTGATATGGAGAAATGGTTAATGCAATCAAAATCATTAACATAATAAGAAAAGCTAAGCAGAAAAGCTTGATTTATCAGGGGCGTAGCTCCCTTTATGCACTGCAGGCACGTGCCTACACATCTTTTCTAAAAATGCCCCAAAATGCAGCTGTGGCGATACACATCTGCGTAATGTATCGACCAGATCAGCCTTCGCTGTCCGCGCAGACTGATCCGGCCGACACATTCCGTCTAAGGGAGGACAGATAGAGTAGTGATTCCTGAAACAGAAAATCCACAGGAGGCGAAAAGTGTATATCCGGGTAGGCCTGTGTGGCACGCTCGGGTCGATACTTTACGCAGAGTCCACAATGTTGATTTTCTCACGAGACGGCCTACACATTGATTATTGCCAAGCTACGCCCCTGTTTATGGAAAGGGTTATTGCATGTTAAAGCGTTAAACACCAGCAGCGTACAGTATCAGAACAGCTTAGTAGAATGCATGAATTATTTAACACGGAGGAATAGGTTCATTGATCGAAGAAAGTCTAAGTACTATACAAATCACACATAATTGTTCAGGAATGTTTAATAGAGTAACACGACACCTAGGGAATCCGCCATGCCCGAGTGTTTAGCGAAAATTGATTTGAAACCGGGCGGTCCGGGTTCGATCCCCAGTCTCGGTAGTCAAGGTGTAGTGCCTAGCACATTTCCTAGCATAGTACTTGTTTGTTTACTCAGAGCTTACGAATACGTGAACTGTCGCCGTGATAAAACTGACATCGTGTTGATAGCGGCGTAAACCCCAATACACATTAAACCCACGCCGCCTAGTCTTGCGTCAAACAGACATTTAATGCATGTTATTTGAGAACAATAACCTATTAGCTTCAGACTCACGTAGTTGGTTTTCACGAAAACATACTGAACTCTTTCCCACTTGTTGGCGCATTAGGACAAATCTGCAGAAAACGACTTTTGAAAACATTGTGACAAAAGAAGAAATGAGCATAATGAGAAATTTCTCCTATTTAAATTATGCTTTCAAGTTTATTCAATAATTCTTCTTTCATTTAGATGTGTTCCATAGTTCTGCCTTATTGTTTTAATTTTTAGTCATCTGCTGCAGATTTGTTGTCTGGGGGCAGGGACGTGGGACGTATATACGTGGGATAAACAACTATACCTGTACACCTGTAACCTGCTTAAAATATTACATGGAGGAATAAAATTGTCATCATTTTCAGATGTTGTAGCAAATAAAACTTTGAAGTAATATTTTGCCCATAAACAAAACATACATATTCTGAAAGCTTAACAATGCAAGTAAAGTAACAAATACTTTGAACAACTTGTTTTTGTAATTTCAAAAATAACTTGTTAAATCGGCACAGGTATTGTGATTTTTGAATTTTTAATATGAATAGATTTACAGTATTTATAAGGATAACACAAAACGTGTAATGTTTTCGAATATTTGTATCTATTGCAATAGAAGAATGTTTAAACTTCCAGAAAATATCTTTGTAATTGTCATATCTCCAAAAGTGTTCTTAGTTTTACTTCCTACACATGTTGGGACGGATGGTATTTCAGAATACGTTCCTCTACGTTCCTCTACGTTCCTCTACGTTCCTCTACGTTCCTGATAAGGGTAAGGGTAAAACAAACTGTGTTTTCGCGATGTACGTTTCGGTTTCAGTGTAATTTGAACTCATGAATGATCTACACCTCGTAACATATGAACGTATACTAATTGATATAATTGAAAACAGTATGGCAAAAGGAGAACTTGCTCATTTTGATGATGTACTCCTCATGACAAAACATTTTCCATCTGTGTGTGTGTGTGTGTGTGTATGTGTGTGTTTTGGGAGTATGTTTTATAGTAGTGTTAATAGTAACTTCACTGGTTCAAAATAATGTTTTTATCGGCTTAAATGCACAAAAAGAATATGTGTATACAACTATTGCACTCAAAGAAAAACTGAAACTCGTCTTCAATGACACAAATGCCACGCGTTGTCTTTTTACATATTTGACAGAACCCTTAAGTTTGATTTTTCTATTGCTCGAGAATTATCTACTCTCTACCAAAATAAGCTCGTTTGAAGACCATCAAACATTTAACAAATCTTAATAAATAGGAAAGATCGATATTGTGTTCAGTTTCGGGAGGTTATAGCCCTTAGTGTATCGTTTACATCAGTATGCCATTTTTGTGTAACAACATATTTTATTCTTTTTGTAAAATAATGAGTTTTTGTTTAAGTCTTTGTCATTAACGACATCATAAAATATTTAAAAATGTTCAATTGTTTACTGAAATAAAAGAACTTTCATAAATGATGACCACGTGCGTCGTCCAGATTCATCCAGTTGAAATACAAAAGAGTAGCATAGAGTTTTGGTAAACTTTTATTATCTATTCGAATTATACTTAAACCAATAAACACATTTTAACATATGTATTAAATAAGCGGTACTCTTAAATATTCCCCTAATGTGGCGACACATCTTATCTTACAAAAAATAATGTGAACCCATTCGGAACCCCTCGGTAGATTT